>CM053788.1:268091839-268556839 GCA_028749045.1 Cupressus sempervirens | reverse complement strand
CTCTCAGCACTTCAACATTCTCTCCTTTTTCTGAATGCCCTTATAGCCTCCTAACCCCCCCATTTTATACACAAAATTAGCCAAAATAAGGCTATAACAAAATGATATAAATATAGGACCCTTAACTGATCCATATTCGATTATCCCCCTTTAGCCATTTTTTAAATTTGGCTTTATGGCAATTTAAGGGTAACAAATTAACTATATACCTTATTTAACATAAGGTTGGCGGGTTAGATAAAGGATAATTAAAAAATACGCTAAAATAGCACATTGGCAGTTGAGTATTTTAAAAAAGGCGTCGGTCGAGGGTTCCAACCCCGCCGGCGGCTTCCTTTCTCTCCAATTTCCGGCGGGAAGGGGTTATATAAAAACTGCGCTTTATATATTTCAAACGCAACGAATGCTCCAACGGTCATCGGCGGAGTCTTAGGACTAGGAGGTCACGGGTTCGACCTCCCCGACCATCACTTATATTTTTTGAATGGCATTTTTAAAAAAAAATTTAAATATATTTATATTTAATGCCACACCACCTTGGACTTCAATCGAGTGCCATTTTCACATACAATCTCCGTTTTTGACAAAATGAACATCGTTGGAGAGCTCTTGACGAGACTTTCAATTTGATACCGAATTTGACCAAATTTGGAGAGTTTGATTTTTTTTTCCTTTTTAATAGCCTCTGTACCTGAATTTGACCAACCTTTGACTGGTCGTAACTTTTGTGTACGGACTCCTTTCTCACCCATTCAAATTGCGTTGGGTCCAAAATTTCAAGGAGTTTAATCTGATGCTGATTGTTGGAGTTTTGGAGATACTTCAATTTTGACAAAAGTATCCCCCGGATCAAGCCTCCCCACTGAGGAGCTTTCGGACCACTAAAAGTTTGGATTACTCAGAAAGAAGGTGAGAGTATAGTTCCCTCACTTTACCAATCTCCATCCATCTTGCCTTGCTTGGATGCATCCCCTTCAATCCCACTCGGAGGTATTCAACTGGTCCTCTTCGTGAAGTTCTGACATTCTTGTCTAGGATAACATCTTCTGGCAATTCTGACATATACTCTGGTGAAAGATCATCAACTAATGGAACCTGAACACTGATGTCTTCATCCAAGATCATTGGAGGCTCATACAACTTCAGATTCTCAACATTGACAACTGAGTAAATTTGCATGTATGGAGGCAGATTAAGGCAAAAAGCATTAGTACCGATCTTTTCCAAGATCTCAAAAGGACCATACCTGATAGCTTTGAGCTTCCTTCCTTCACCTTGCATTCTTTCCTTGCTGATATGTAACCAAAATCTGTCACCAACTTGGAATTGGTGATCAATGCGATGCTTATCATGGCGAGCCTTGTATTTTGCTTGGCTCTGCTCTAATTGTGCTTCTACTGCCTGATGGATTGCTTGGACCTTCTGGATGAACTTTAAAGCCTTTTCTGCATCATGGCATCCATCTACAACATCCTCCTTCCCAAAAGCAAAATCCATTGGTGTCTTAGGCAAGTAACCGAAGCAAGTCTCAAAAGGAGACCTCTTTGTAGAAGAGTGTGCCTCATGGTTGTAAGCATGTTGCACATAATGAAGACTTTCATCCCACAACATAGGATGTTTGCTGCAGTAGCCTCTAAGTAGATGCACAATTGTCCTGTTCACTACCTCTGTCTGTCCGTCGGTCTGCGGATGGAAGGCTGTACTCTTCTTCAGCTTGGTGTCCATGAGTCCCCATAAAGATGACCAAAATTCCCCTAAGAATCGAGAATCTCGATCCGATACTATAGAAGTGGGTAACCCAAAATGAACCCATACATTTTGAAAGTACAAATGAGCAATCAGTTCAGCAGTAACTTGCTTTTTACAAGACATTAAAATACACATTTTGTTGAACTGATCAACTACTACATACAAATAATCATGACCCTTCCTAGACATAGGTAAACCTCCCACAAAGTCCATAGATACACTTTCCCATGGACGGGATGGTACAGGTAATGGTGTGTACAAACCTAATTTCCTATTACTTGGTTTACTGGTTGCACACATTACACATCCTTTTATATACTTGGTGACAGTTTCCTGCATACGAGGCCAGTAACAATATTTATGCAATTGAGCTAATGTCTTACTTACCCCAAAATGTCCTGCAATCAATGAGGCGTGTGCTTCACGAATTACATGTGCTTGTTCATTTCTAGGAATACATAATTTTCCCAAGTGGTACAACAAATTATCTTGCACATAGTAATCTTTCTCTTCTACATGTTTACTTTGGATTAAAGCTGCATAGATATCCTTAAAGTTCTCGTCATTAGCATATTGTTCCTAAAAACTTTCATGAACCATAGAACTATTTTGAAGGATTATCAAAGCATTCTGAACAGGAGGCCTAGAGAGCATATCTGCTACTTTGTTATGGGAACCCTTCTTATACTTAATTACCAAATGAAACTGTTGCAGAAAACCCATCCACCTAAAGTACCTACTTTGTTGCAACTTAGATTGTGAGTGTAAATATTGTAGTGGTTGGTGATCAGTGTGGATTATAATTTCCTTTTCCATTAAGTAGTGCTTCCATTTTTTAACACTCTGAACTAAAGCATAAAGTTCTTTATCATATGTAGGATAGTTACTTACTGCTCCTGAAAAAGTTTCAGAGTGGTAGCAGACTGGTTTACCTCCTTGCATGAGTACAGCTCCCATGGCAAACCCACTCGCATTTGTCTCGATCTCAAATGGTTGATGTAAATCTGGTAAAGCCAGAACTGGTGCAGTGTTCAACTTTTCTTTTAAAGTGTCAAAAGCCTTCTGTTGCAGACCTCCCCACTGAAAAGTTGCCTTAGTACTGGTTAATGCATGTAATGGTGATGCAATGTAAGAGAAGTTTGCAATGAACTTCCTCCAGTATTGAACTGCACCTAAGAAACTCCTGACTTCAGTAACTGTACTTGGCTTAGGCCATTTTACAATACATTCAACCTTTGTAGGGTCTACTTTCAGTTGACCATTCCCTACAACATAGCCTAAGTACACTAAAGATGTCTTTGCAAATTCGCATTTTGACATCTTTACATATAGTTTTTCTTTTCTCAGTATTTCAAATACTTTCTTTACATGAATTACATGATCATCCCAAGACTTACTAAATACAAGAATATCATCTAAATAGACTATGACAAAATCATCTATAAAGGGATGGAAGACATCATTCATGACTCTCATAAATGTAGCTGGTGCATTACAAAGCCCGAAGGGCATAACCAACCACTCATAAAGTCCCTATTTTGCCTTAAAAGCAGTTTTTCAAATATCACTTTCTGCAATTCTTATCTGATGATATCCGCTACGTAAGTCTAGCTTAGTGAAATAAATTGCATGTTTCAACTGATCAAGTAAATCATCAATTCTAGGAAGAGGGTACCTGTTCTTTATCGTTATCTTGTTCAGAGCCCTGTAGTCAATACACATTCTCCAAGTCCCATCTTTCTTTGGAACCAACACAATAGGAGAACCACAAGGAGAAGTACTAGGATGGATAAATCCTTTCTCGACCAACTCTTGAACTTGCTTCTTGATTTCTTCATTTTGTAAGACTGATAAATGGTACATGCCGATATTAGGAAGTGGTGCATCTTGCTGCAACTGAATCTCATGTTGTATCTCTCTCTTAGGAGGCAATCCTTTCGGTTCCTAAAACAAGTCATCGTAAGCGGAAACAACTTTGACTATTTCAGCCTTATGTTTTGGATCACATCCCTTAAATGCCTCAGATGTTTCATCTTCTTTGGCTTTTACAAGCATCAACACAAAATTCTTACTAGAGTTGACTAACCTTTTCATTTGATCAGCATTGACTAATGCCAGATTAGTCTTAACCTTATGTGCCCATACAATGTATTCAATCTTGTCTTTAAACAAATGATATTTATTTTCCCCCCTATAAAAGATAGCTTGACGATCAAACAAATAGGGACTCCCAAGTACAAGACCACATATATCTAAAGGGACTACATCAGCTTCTACCTCATCTACAAAGTTTGCAGTGATAGCAAATCTTAACTTGCATTGTTTAGTTACCTGTAACTGTGCATCATCGCAAACCCATCCAAGAGGGTATGGTTTTGGATGAGGTGTTGTAGTCAAGTTAAGTTTTTTAACAACTTCCTCAGATATCAAATTAACTTGGGAACACGTATCGAATAATGTATCAACCTTATTATGCTTGATAACAACTCGAATGTGAAATAATTCATTCCTTTGCTTATCATTCTTAGGAGAAGATTCTTTACTTGTACTTGCACTTATGCTAGAAGAACTTGGAGCTGATGAAAGAGATATACCTTTTCCTTTACCTTGAATCCCGGTAGCAACAATCTTTGTCTCATCTCCGGAGTCAGATCCAAGATCTTGTTGAATTAAAGCAGCAGTTTTCTGTTTACCTTTATTTCCACCATATCGCTTTGGCCTCTTTTCAGGATGTAACTTCCAGCACTTAGAATCATCATGCCCTTCTTTCTTGCAATGTGAGCATGTGGGTTTCTCACCCTCTTTCTTTATTGTTGCTATATTTTTACCCTTTCCTTTTCCTTTGGACTTTTCCTCAGACTTAGATGGCTTTTTATCAGACTTATCAATGAAAGTACCCTTACCCCTTGATTCTAAATGTGTTGCCTGGACACATACTTCATCCAAATTACAAGGATTTAAGACGAGAATAGAATGACTTAGGTAAGAATGAAGACCACCTATATACTTGAGTAAGGTGTCCTGGGTATACAATGGGACATTTAATGAAATAGCCTTTTTGCAAAATTCATGGGTGTAATCCTGGACAGACTAGCCTTTCCCTTGCCTAAAATGTTGCCAGTTCATCATTAACTGTTGCATATGGCCTAGGGGGTAGAATTTTTTTTTTAAAGCAGTAAAAAATTCTGACCAAGACAAACTAAACTTACCATGTTGTGAAGTTTCATCCCGAGACCTACTCTCCCACCAAGTTAGGGCTACACCCCCTAAACGAAGAGTGGCTAACTGAATTCTATCAACATCATCTACAAGGTTTTGAACTCTACAGTAGACTTCTACTTGCTAAATCCAGTCATCTAGTTTCTCGGCATTTAACTCCCCACAATATTTTGGTAAGTAAAAATTTACATCCAACTTAATTCGAGGCTTATGTCCTCCTTTGAAAATATTAGAAGACTCAGAATGGGTAGAAGAAGGAGAAGAGGGGGAAGAAGGAGAAGAGGGAGAAGAAGGAGAAGATGGAGGTGTCTTTGGTGGATCACGATCAGCTCCTTTCTTTTTCCCTTTGTCTTGTCGAGTTGCACGTCTTTGCATCTTCTCTTCTCTTTCTCGTACCAAAACCTCTACCATTGTCTGCAAATTCTGAAGAGTCTTCTGAATACTCTTATCTTGAGAAGCTTGTCCACCTTTGTCTGCCATTTGTGATGAGGTTTAGTCCTTCATTTTCCAATCTTAGGATTGTATTCCTCAAGCTTTCCTTCGCCTTTCTCAATCCTGGATCTTGTTAACATTCAAATTTGCAATACTAGTCCAACAAAAGCTCTGATACCAAATTTGATCTGATTAGGATCTAGGACTATTACAGAGGAATGCTAATTTATCACATAGAATTAATTTAAAACTTTTAACGAATCAAATTAACATAAATGAAATAAGAGAACAACAAGATTAAGCTGATAAAGGAGACAATGAGAGAAAGAAGACGCAAACAATTTGATCTCGGAGTTCATCCGTATGGACTACGTCTCCGGGTCCAACTCCAATAGGGGGATCGATCCGATTATCTCCAAAAATCATGTACAAATGTTTACAAAGTCATTCCTTTGAAGTACAACAACATCACATTGTTTCAAAGTACAGGAATAAATGCTTCAACAAATCTCCCTTACTCTCAGCACTTCAACGTTCTCTCCTTTTTCTGAATGCCCTTATAGCCTCCTAACCCCCCCATTTTATACACAAAATTAGCCAAAATAAGGCTATAACAAAATGATATAAATATAGGACCCTTAACTGATCCATATTCGATTATCCCCCTTTAGCCATTTTTTAAATTTGGCTTTATGGCAATTTAAGGGTAACAAATTAACTATATACCTTATTTAACATAAGGTTGGTGGGTTAGATAAAGGATAATTAAAAAATACGCTCAAATAGCGCATTGGCAGTTGAGTATTTTAAAAAAGGCGTCGGTCGGGGGTTCCAACCCCGCCGGCGGCTTCCTTTCTCTCCAATTTCCGGCGGGAAGGGGTTATATAAAAACTGCGCTTTATATATTTCAAACACAACGAATGCTCCAACGGTCATCGGCGGAGTCTTAGGACTAGGAGGTCACGGGTTCGACCTCCCCGACCATCACTTATGTTTTTTGAATGGCATTTTTTAAAAAAAAATTTAAATATATTTATATTTAATGCCACACCACCTTGGACTTCAATCGAGCGCCATTTTCACATACGATCTCCGTTTTTGACAAAACAAACATCGTTGGAGAGCTCTTGACGAGACCTTCGATTTGATGTCAAATTTGACCAAATTTGGAGAGTTTGATTTTTTTGCCTTTTTAATAGCCTCTGTACCTGAATTTGACCAACCTTTGACTAGTCGTAACTTTTGTGTACGGACTCCTTTCTCACCCGTTCAAATTGCATTGGGTCCAAAATTTCAAGGAGTTTAATCTGATGCTGATTGTTGGAGTTTTGGAGATACTTCAATTTTGACAAAAGTATCCCCCGGATCACAACCAAAATAGCATCATGAGACCTCGAAGGCCCTAGTCATTCCCCGCACATAACATCCCAAACTACCAACTAGATAGTTAGAGTTGTCTTATGAGGATATCACTATTACAATAGAAAAACATCATAAGAACAAGAATATCTAACATGTTAAATCGATAAAGCAAAAGATACTCTGACTAAGTGAATCACATCGTCTAGTCATATGTTAAACATCATAAATAAGGAATGCATCAAGTAAAATAACATCATCTAAACATGATATCCAAGAATTCCAATTAAATCATAAATCACAAGGAAGCATACTTTGAAATCCAGAATATACCAAGTGAGCATCAAGCATTGGTCGCAACTGGAACTAGACCATCTTTGTACACTGGTTCCCAATAGTGGTATAGGTAGCTATGCCTCCCAACTATGTAAAACTCATAGGTCCACTCCCACCATGCTGATGGAAATAATTATCCAACCACAAACACACTTAAAGAAAATATTCATGGCTGCACGCACACGTGACAATAAAGAGGACAACCAAGATCATGAGACAATGCAAGTGGATCAAGTCTTGGTCAAAAACTCTATGGGTCAACTATGTAGGGACTTGCTAGAGGGTAAGTCACTTGGCATTAGGTAGCCCAAGCTAGTATCATGTGGCATCAACTTCCTGGGGAGGCACATGTACTATATCCTTAGGTCAGCTCCAATTGCTCACAATAAAGTGTCCTCAAGTGAACTTTGGGTGCTCACAAACATTTTATTATCTTAAATTTATTACCCAGTTAAATTATTTAGGTATCACTTAATTAAGCCTTCTTCATACCAACTTGGGAATAGTCACCAAGGTTGTGGTAGAAGCCCCTCCATGGTGCTACCCTACCCTACCAATGCTCATCACATGATGAGTATCCATAGGCAATGCACATTCCCAACCCAACCCCAGTGAACAAAAACTACACCAAATACAAATAGAAGTTTGGACCTCGCAAATCACCTGACAATTGCACGTGCATGTGCTTGTGTTTGGGTTCACCACCATCATGAAGATCATAAATAAGGGCTAGATGAGAATATAAGAAAAATAACACTCAACTGACTACAAGCTCAGGAGTACAAATGTGACACACATCCCAATGCAACATAAAAGTGCAAAATTGGTCAGATTGATATCCTATGGATAATCCACGTCCATGAAAAATATCATGCCAAGAAAATTCAATAAAATTGGATGACACATAAATCAAGGTGAAAACCTCCCAAAAACCAACACTAATGAAAATCAACAACAATAAAACCCATTCACCTCAAGGATCAATAAGCCACAAAATCCAATAAAATTTGGGTTCAGACACAGTATGCAAAAATGGAAAGCATAATGATGTGAAACCCCAAACCCTCATCCCAAAAAATTAGAAAAATGTTCGTACCTGTCCAACTAGGCGAAACCAACAATCAAAAATAGAGGGGAACAGTTCTCAACCTCCTAACATATAGCTACTAAAAATAGAAGCTAAAACATTAAAAAAAATGGGAGAGCTCTACCTAATAGCCAAAAGGGCAAAAATAGGAATTAGCACAATAAAATAAATAACCCATTGAAGGTGTCGAAATTCATGGCAATTCAAGGTCTCCCTAAGCTAGATCCAATGAGATCAATCTCGAGATGATCCCATGCCCATAGCTCCTACACAAATAGAAACGCAATCCTACAGAAGGTGATTTGGAAATTTTCTCTCAAATTCTATTTTCCAAAAGTGAGAAGTGAGGAATAAAAATACTTTTTTGGATACTTATTCACTTTTCAGGTGAATAATGGATTAGGGAAATAAAGAGGTCACCTAGTTAAACCCTAATTTGAGGCAAATGAAAATGGGATATTCCAAGTAATTGGAATTCATCTATAGAAAAGTTGTTAGGAATTGAAATTAATTAAAATAAAGCATGAAAATCCCTTAAACCAAAATCATTTAATTTCTTAATAAGTTTTACAAAAAATGTGAACCTCTATATGCACAAACACGCTCATAGGTTTAATCACATAATGCAAATGAGTCTGGATTTAATAAATCATTGGAAGGTTTTAATTTAAGCAATTAAATAAGATACATCGACCATACAGGGACGACATTGGCTAGATATGAATAGCTTGGATCACTAACTCCATGTGCCACTGTCAGGGATATAAATCTTGCACACTAAAACACACAATCAAGTGCAATTGTATATAATAACATAGTAAAGCAATAAATGCATTTAATAACCTAATTTAACCATTTATTTAATTGTATTGAATGAATCCATTTACATCACTCATGTTTTCATAAAGAAAAAATAAAGCAAATAACCATAGCATTAAATTCAACACATAAACGTAATCAAAGAATATGTCCAAATATTGGATAACCAGATATCATCATAAACATATTGTCATCTCAAAGGGCATCATCATGTAGATATGATCAATTGAACAACATAGTAATCTAACATCTATGATATTGGAAATTGAAGTATAACATCTAACCATCAAGTCATCTCAAATGTAAAAATAATGAGTAGGATGTATCTCTCAGACCAAAATATGACAAGGTGTAGACTACAAACACAAGAGGCACTACACTTATCCTAATGATGAATCACAAAGTGTGATCTGAAATGTTGATGATAAAAAAACATACACAATCAAATCTAGAAACCAACTTACATTCCAATGTATTATGGAAATCTAATAATGTTAATGTTTGATGAATATGATGTTTCCATTTTAGATCGACTATAGAAAAACCATAGTCTTAATAAATAGATCAAATCACTAAAATAGGAATAAGAAGTGTTATCTACAAGGATGTGTGAAGTAATAGAACAAAAGAGAAAAGATGAGGATGATAAGAACATGATTACAGAAGACAAGAGATAAATTATCGTAAGATTGAATGCAAAAGACGAAGAGATCTTGAGATTGATACAAAATCACTTTGATATGACAAACCAACTACTTGGTGCTAATCATGAAATTTGGGGGGGGGGGGGGGGGGAGGGAAGATATTTTTGAACTGAGAACTGAAAATGAAAGAATGAAGAGTGAACTAAAATCTAAGAAAGATTTGATGGAGATAGTGAACAAATCACAAGAATGTATCAAGTTATTGAATGAACAACTAAGAGTATAGAGGAGACCAAGAGGCGCATCTAGAATAGGCCATATCGAGCACTCAACTACCCAACAAGGTGAATCATCAAAGGAGACCGAACAAATTAATAAGAACAATAATCCAAATCCAAAGAAATCAACATGAGATCAATATGGAAAGCTTGGACACATAGAAAATGTATGCAGGAGAAAACATGATAAGAGCAGTGTTATTCCCAAATTCAATGGTTATTGTTATCATTGTAATAAGTATAGGCATTAAGCATTTGAATGTAGATCCAATTTTAGTCAATCACCTAAGAGGTATGCATTTAATGGTTATCTCTATACTTGCAACAAGTTCGGACATAAGTCACAAGATTATAGATCACAGATGAAGATAAATTGGAAAATGAGGAAGAAAGGTAAAATAGTCAATTGGGATTACAACACATGGTATTCATGTACTGCATGTGGAAATTATAGAAATATTGTGGAAATTATATGAGATTATATCTTGGAGGAAGATCTGGCAACTAGAGAAACAATGGCATGGCATGTTATAATTGTCATTGGGTCAGTCATCTAAGCAGGAACTATAGAAATTGAGTTTCAGTGTCAAATGACAATAACTCTAAAGGTAAAGGAAAAGTAGGTGCAGATGAAATGCGTGAACAAATGAACAAGAAATGGGGTAAGGAATACATAATAAAATGAGACATCAAGTACAACAGATAGGGACACCACATCCAATGGATTAGGTGAAACCTCCACCTCTAATTAAATTAGGGGAGGAGGTAAAGAAATGTACTATCATTGAAAAATCCAACACCAATTCCTAGAATGAAGTGGAAGGAATTCCATATCTACATTACATTTGATGCATTGGGACATTTGATTCACTATGACAATTTATGAAGTGTGGAATATTGTAATCAATTGAGCTTAACCGAGCTAGTTGGTAACCTTGTGCCAATAGTGGTAACTGAGTTAGCTATACCTATGATATGAAGATACTTTACCCAAGTTCTAATTACGTCCACTATGTCACCCAAGAAATGGTGGAAGCAGGTTGTGACCAAGCTACTATAGGTACCAAGTTCATTAAATACAATAAAGAGTTGAGTATGATGTATTCAATGCACCCTAGTGGTCAAGAAAGGTAACTTAGTTGTGTATATATGGGGTTTTCGATTTTCATTGTTTCACCCTACATTTCAAAGAAGCTAAATGTGAAGTCAAGAAATTTGAATGAAGAATTTCTTATCAAATATTTTGAGGTGAGATTCTATCATTAAATTCAAGAGTTAAATTGAACACTAACTAAACTTTCTATCAAGTGTTTTCTTAAACCCTACACAGTAAAAATGGTCTCCAACTCCACGAGTACAAAGAGACAAACCAAGCCTAAAGTAAATCCAATAAAATTGATTCAAAATGATACCTATGAAGAGATAAAGTATAAATTATATCCTAAAATTTCAATTCAAACTCATAAGATAGGAGCTCTATTTGTGATATTGTCTAGGGGTTTGCTAGTTAATGATATTCATTCATTCTATCATTGTAAAATCTAATAAGTTGGTGATCATGAACTTTGAGAGGTGTATTCTAAAATTTGCATTGATGTAAAGTTGAAGGAAGAGTTGAACCATCTAGAAGTTATTGGTCTCGAACACACCCTACATTTTCCACAAACTTCAAAACAAGATGGATTGGGGTTGTATTAAGTAAAACACATGACATGTGCATGTGTTTTGATGAAGCCATAAAGATAACCAAGGATGTAATTCACAAGCTCACAATATACCTTATCATCAAAAAGGTTAAAACTATTAAAACTGCTCGCAAGAATGAGACTGAAGAAAATACACAAGTGCAATGGGACAATAGAGGAATGAAAGTGGCCACAATTGAGGGTTTGAAAATAAAATTTGGTGTAGATGCAGTTGCTTATAAGATATTTCAATCTAGTATGCACAATAGTGTTATGTGCATGGTTGTTGATTTAGGTTACAAGATTGTAAAGAAAGGCCACAAAGATGACATTACCAAGTTACAGCTCAAGCAACTAGCAAATAATTTGAAAACCATCCAAGTTGCAAGATGAAAGACTTGCAATTTTGACTCGCTTTTGGTATGAATTTTCTCTTATGTGCAAAAATATTTCCCATCAGTCGATCAGGTCAATTGGAAGTCAGATACTCCAATCATCCATCAAATTAATCAATTTATTCAAGCAATGGGAGAGAATTTTGAGTGATATGGATAAATATTTTGAGAATTTTAAGATAAGGATGAACCAAAGGTTCAAGATTCCCCCAACTTTAGTTGATAAATGTCGAGAGGATCTATTTTTCTTGTTGATACTAATAATATGCTTGTCGAATATTTTTTACCTAGGGTTGCATAGATTAGACTATGGAGGGAATATTTACCAAGCAACCAAATCCATTGAAGCATTATTGAATGAACCTATGAATAAAGAAGCTCCAAGGTTTGGTATGTATGAGGAAGCCAAGAAGAGGATCAAAATTGACATTATTGTTACTAAATTTGAAAAGAAATCAAAGAAGATGTTAAGTACATTAGAAAGTACATTCAATGGAGATGAAACAAACAAACCCTTAAAGATCACCAAGGGAAAAGGGGAAGACAAAGCAGAAAAAGAGGGGAAGGGAAAGGAAATAGTTATTGCCAAGCCACAATATTTTAAAGGAAATAAAATACCAATTGTCACCCTTGCGAGCCCCAAGGAAACAAGGTCTTGAACCTAAGTAGCCCAAGAGGCTTCACCATTAAAGAAGGGTGTTGTCAAAATTACAAAGCTAGAAGCACCACAAATAAAAACTTATCAGAAAAAGAAGCAATCTACCGAGTCATCAAGAAAAGAGGCCAAGACATCTACAAAGAAAAGAAGGAAACTTATAGTTAAAGATGATTATGAAGAGATTGACGATAGTGAGATAACAAAATCTATGAGGTAAGACATAGACAAGTTGTTTCATAAAAAAGAACTAAAATAATAGATGAAATTTTGCATGCTCTTAGTGAGAGTAGTGGCCTTGAAAATTTCAAATATTACAAGTATGAGTTAATGAATGATGAATATAAAGAGAAAATAGAAGATACAATACTTTTTATGATGATAAAATTTAAATATACATTGATTGAAATTGGAGATCAAATTCCTGATGAACTCTATTAGAAAATTTATAGTTGGTGGCAATATGCATTAAGGACAGAAAAAGAGATGAACAATATAACATTGAAAAATCTTATGCTAGAATTTAGTTTGGGATAAATTATTGAGGTACTAGAGAAGTACAAGAATCAATTTGTCCAAAAACATAGAGCTCTCTTTTCTTATATAATAACTTGAAACTTGTTAAAGAAACTCTAACATGGTATGTAGACAAATTTATAATATAAAGTATCCTAATGAAACAATTGATGTAGATGATACACAAGTCAAGGAAAATCAAAATTACCCCACATGATTTTTCTAATTTTGTACATCAAATGGTGGGAGACATAGTTGGAGATAAAGAAAGTATAACAATTGAATATTTGACAAATATAGTGTTAACCAAGCCATAGAATAAAGAAAAAGATGTAACTATAAATGTAACAATCAAGCTCGTACATGCACACATACCTAGATTTTAGTTAGTCATTCACAAATCAGAGATTTTCTGAAATAGAAAGAACAATATGTTACAAACATACTAGTTGGTTCCTTATATGTGTTAGCAAACACCATAGATCAAACTGAGGGACATCAACCAAGTGAAAATACTGAGAAATAGGCCCAAGGGAGAAATGTAGGAAATACTGGAGATATGAATATTAGAATTGAACTTGCTCAAATTGGAGGTGACCCCATGGAGCACAATAAAGAGATTTATGTTATAGATGATCTAGCACCACCCCACGAACCTTTGAGTGGGGGAATAATTGGGCATGGCCAGCTTACCATTGCAAAAGCATCAGACAGTAGAAGATTTACATTCCTAAGTAATATGTCAAGTTTTTATATTGAACCTATATTCTTACAAACACTAGTTTCAACAATACCTGATGTTAAAATTGAAGAGATATCACATGTTGACGAAGAGAAAATTGGAAGAAAGAAAACATCATCAAGAATGGCACTTGTACCTTTTGTACCCCAGTTATCTTCTGATGAACAAACAAAACAAGAGGAATTTTCTCAAGAAAAAACAAGAATTACATTACTAAATTTAGAAACTCAAGTTCTAGTGTCACAATAAGTCTAACTAAGCACCAGCAGAAGAAAAAAGAAAAAGAGGAAGAAGAAAGAATCACATTCATTTTGATCAAACCTAGTAACTCTAGAAGAAGATATCCTTATACGGATTTGGGATCCCAACACCTTAGATGATGAAAAAATGGATATTTATCTAGAGTTATGTGAAAGGAAAAAGGAACAAGCAAGGCTGATAAAAGAGCTTAAGTAGAATCAAGTCCTTCATGATGTCAAAGATATACTTTCGAAGACCACACTAGCAATAGTTTTGAACGAGAAAGTGCCTCTTTTTGATCAATTATTTCAAATTGTTGAAAAACTCAATGATCCTAATATTGATACACACTCATTGTTGATGTAGAGGAGTGAGAAAAAATATGAGAACAGAGTGTTGGAGAAAGTTTCAACTAAGATTGTCATTAAGCAAGTGAACTTGTCTAGTATTGTCACATGATTAGAAGCTATAATTCATTATGTTTTATCATTATTTCAAAAACTATTTGATATTCCATTTATAACTAGATAGGTCAAAGTTAACTTAAGGAAGATTGATGATGATATGAAGCCCAGTACAAATGATTTGAGGAAAGACCTAAGTACATCTTCAATGCATTATACCCAAGCAAGATTCCTATGGGACTTCAACATAAATTGTTATAGGAGGAGAGCATTCTGAGAGAAGATATTACTAAGATTTGAGCTTTCCCATTACCTCATCTAGAGGTTATGCAAACACATATCATATATGCTAAAGGTCTCATAGTTGCCCCGAGTCTTTATAGTTTTGATCATATGATTGATCTTGCGGCCAAGCTAAAATTGAAAAAATGAAGCTTAGGATTGATAATGTAAAATTGGAATACTACTATGGAGATTATATTGAAAGAACACAAAGAATTCTTGTAACATTTTGGATTATCCCCGAAGTAAGTAATTTTCTATGTTGAAAATTATTTTGACATAAGTGTCAAAAAAAGGGATATAATGTGTGTGTGTGTGTGTGTGTGTGTGTGTGTGTGTGTGTGTGTGTGTGTGTGTGTGTGTGTGTGTGTATTTCAGAGTAATTAGGTGATATTATATACATACTACAAAAAAACATTTTTGAAAAACATTTTTCAAAACAAAACATCATACTGAGGGGAAGCATGTGTACAGGAGGAGTTAAGTTGAGAGCTAAGTATAAGGTTTATTTTTCTATGTACATAATGTTTTTGACAATAATGTCAAAGGGGGAGAATTATCATATCATATTGCCTATTAGTGTCCAAATGTACATACCAACTGAGTCCTTATGATGCTCGAGTAATAAAGGAGGAAAGAGAAGAACTTTACAATTGTACCCAAGCACAAGTGTAAATTGAGTGATACTATATCAATTGAGCAGGAGTTTTAGTTGAGTCAAGTTACAAGATACACTGAGAATAGGGTTCATTGATCTATATAGAGGATTTCAATAAAAGTTCAACTGAGTATTAGTTAAAAAGATCAATGTATTTATCGAGCAACACAGGAATGACATCAAAGTTTGAATTTGTATAGATTCTAATGTAACACTATTCTATTGAGCCTAAAAATTATTTACATGAATTGAGGTAAATATTTGAAAATATTTTCTTGAAGAATGTAAAGTGATTGTTGATGATTCCAAGGAAGAATCACCCAATGGAAGATGTTAATGAAAGAAATGATGGATGTTTTTAGAACCGTTGATCACAGTCAAAGAATATGTCTAGAAGGTTCTAAAATCCTAATTAGGTCAACTACAAAATGGAAAAAGATTACTATAAAAGGAGTAGTTGTGGATAGTTGTAAGTTATTGTTTTGATTATGTAAAAATGGGTTTTAAAGGACCCAAAACCTTGAACAAGGTATCAGAGAAACAAGAACATAAATGTTCAGAGAACAGAAGGCCTCAAAGCCAAAAGAGAACAGACAGACTAAGCCAAAAAAAACAAGAGGCCAGATTACAACTATGCATGAAAAGATAGCAAAATAAAATCAAAAAGACAGCCCCCAGATAGTTATAGAGTCTTCAAAAGGTTAGTTGCTTGGTTTGCTAGGATGTTCTTTTTTTTTGTAGAAGCTTTCATGTCATCCAGCTTTTTTATTTATGCTCCTTCATTCTTCTTGGAATCATCCCTTGTGCGCTTGCTTGGGCCCTAGTCCTTATTCACAACATGGGATTCTTGGCCTTTACTCTACTCCAACTTGTTCAACAAGGTGTTAAAGTTGTCAGCCACGGTCTTTAAAATAATGCAATTTTGATCTACCAGTTTCTTGATAGTTTTATCCATGTTACTCACTCTAGTATCTAGACCATCCATCCTTTTTTGTAGATCTTTGCCTAACTAATCTAAATTCCTATCCTTGGTTTCAAGTGTTGGTACATACTTCATCAAATTATTTACCTCTTCTACATTGCCAATAACCTCAGAGAATATATCAATGTGTTGACCCAGTGTTCTCTCCCCCCTTGTCATCTTGCTAAGTTGATCAAAGTCCCTTGATATATCCTACATTTTTTGTTTTAGGGTACCAATATCCTTCATCATTGTCCTCAAGTTACCAATGATTCCATTTAGAGACCCCTGGTCCTCCTCATCCCTACTATGCTCAACGTAGTCCTCATGCTCCCCCTATTTGTTCCTATCTCGATCCACCTCCTTAAATTCATTCTCCTCACCTGCATCCTGACCAAGCACCTTTTTCCTTTTTCTTTCAACACTCTTAATTAAGAGTTCATCATCAGAGGGGACAGAATCTCTTACAGCATTCTTTCCTCTATTTCCCAAATCCTTACCCAAAGATCTTCTCTTCTCAAGACCCCTTTTTTTGCTCCTCATAATCACTATCTTATTCCAAATTGCTCTTCTTTTCCTTCCTATTCTTTTTGGAAGAGCTTCCAAGATCACCTTTGTTCCTCTTCTTCATTTCAACCTCAGTCACCTCATTCTCTATTTCCTCATCAAAATCCTCCTCATGTTCACTACCCTCTATCTCACAATCTAAAGATTTGTGTTTTGTCTAGATCTATCCACCTTTTTTTATTTCAAAAAGTTCCTTATCAAAACCATCATCCCTCATGACAGGTGTGATCTCCCTTAGGATCATTTTGAATGGCTAAAATGGAATTCCCCAAAGATTGTCTGACATAAAAGGGTAAATTTATCCTAACCCTATGCCTAAAATGGTTAACCAATGTGAAATGGTGACCATAAATCTCAGTGAAGTGTCCATCTAAGGTAAGATACTCAATCACCACAAACATAATAAATCTTCAAGGGCACAAAATGGAGCCAAGGTTAAAGTAAGAATTACCTATTTTCACCAGTTTGCTGTGTTCCTTAAAGGAGTCTGCAAACTCTTCAACTGCTTGATCTAAGAGCTTCCTGTCACGGTAGAAGTTAATATCCTTTGTGTCAAGTTCCATTGCTTCAGCAATGATATCTTTAGAAACCTCTATCCTCTAATTCCTCACCAAAACACTCTCATCTTTCCATGTTTTGATAATTTGTCATGTAATGGTAGGGTTACTTCCTTTCAATTTTTCCATATAACCTGTAATATTCCCTTGCTCCAGAATGTCCCAAATCTCACTCTTCTTCTTCCACTCTTTACAGCTTGTCAGTTCAATTATTTTTTTCCTTCCTCTCATATTCTTGTCTCTAAAATGAAGAGTCTCTCTTCTCAAAAAAACCCTCTACAAAAGAATACCAAAGTCAAAATCGCAGCCAAGGATTTTTGTGGGAAAAAAGACCCACAATCTATGTGGTATTGAATGGTAATACACTGTCCTTCTCATAATAACCCACCGCTTCCCTATCCTGCCCATATAATAATTACTCCTTGCTAGCATAATCATCATTAATGAAACCTTTTTGTTTACTTCTAGCTTTGTAAGGCTCAATCAATAAAAATCCCTCAATAGGGATGATGTCATTGTGATTCCAAATTAACTTTTCATTACTCTTGCATGCCAAATTAGTTGCCTAGTCAATAACTTGATTCATTTCTCTATAGTTGTGAGCGACAACACAAATTTCAAAGGAATTGATAAGATCTATGGCCTTACCTATAATATTATTAATAGTCCAAGAAGGATTAGTAACTTTATTAAGGCAATTAATTATATTAAGGGAGTCTTCCTCAAGCCATATCTTATTCAAATTCAAAAAAATTGCATGGCTAAGACCATAGAGGGCCACACTTGCTTCTACCACATGGTTAGTTTGAACCCCAATAGGAATGGCCATTCCACCCATTCTATCCCCATTCATATTCCTAATGATGATACCACAACCAGTTGTTCCTAGGTTGCCCTTCAAGGCCTCATCAAAATTAATTTTATACCAATCCTTTAGAGGACAATCCCATCTTGCTAGATCCCTAAGGTTAGGACCATTTTGAACTAGACTAAGACCATTCAAATTCCAATTTTAAATCACTAATTCTTCCCAAACATTCTGAGGTTGGTGTGCTTTTCCATAGGATATAATATTCTTAGACACCATATTTTTGATCTTATAGAATAACTAACTAGGATTAGTTTATATACACTTAAATACCCTACAAACGCAATAGAAAAGGAATAGGAGAATAAAATCCCACAATCTCATAACCAAGGTATTAGTAGAGGGATACTTCCAACCAATGAAAAGATATTGAATTGTAGTAGGGAATACCCAAGTAATATTTAGCAAGCCACAAAGCTTTTCCCATAATCTTCTAGTAAAAGAAAAATGAATCATCAAATGGTTAACTAATTCAATAGCATCCTTACAAAGATAACATCTATTAACAATGTTGAACCCTCTCTTCAACAAATTATCCATTTTCAAAATTCTATCCTATAGAAGAATCCTAAAAATTATGTTAACTTTGGGAGTCATACCTTTAAACCAATCTTTAGCCTAGCAAGGCTCATGATGCTCTTCAAAAGCATTAGCATACACTGAAGACACAGAAAATATTCCATTAGGATTATATTTCCATATCAAAGCATCCTCCTTATGGCTTAAAAAGATAGCATTCAGAATCTTGTTGAGATCTTTAAGGTTTTTATCCACTCTATTGAGGTTCAACCCATTATTCTCCTCCCAATAGTCTTCTACAAAAATCCTGAAGAGATTCTTACACTACTCCATAAATCCATTCCACCTTTGATCAACACTAAGGGGGTGATCAAGAATCCAAATATCATCAGAAAAAAGAATAGTCCTCAAATTTCCCACCTTCCATCTAACCACTTTCTTAATAATCTACTTATTTTTTCGTGCATGTTTCCAAATCATTGAACCCCCTTGTAAATTCTCATTGTTAAGGAAGAGTTTAAGATCTTGATTCTCCCTATTGTACTTGTCATTCCAAATATCTCTCCATTCTCCTTCCTCTTTATGCCATCTCCATATCAACTTGGTAAGAAAATAATCATTCATAGAGGCAATTCTTCTTAGACCAAGGCCACCTTTATTGAAAGGCATGAAAAATTTGTCCCATGCAATCAAGGCCAATCTTTTCTTTTTTTCCACACCCGTCCATAAGATAAGCTTCTGAATTTTTTCAATTTCCAAGGCAAACTTTCTAGGGATCTAAAAACACTCAAAGCATACAAAAAAACATTTTGTAATGTGGATTTGAGAACAATAACCTTACTAGCCTAGCTAAGAACGGACACTTTCCACCTTGCTAACTTCAAATGGATTTTATCGATCAGTGAACTCCAAAAAATCTCAAGTGGGTCGAGACAAAGGGGTAATTCCAGACAAGAACCCGATAAGGTGCCAATCTCACAACCAATAATTCTTTTAATTTTATTCTCCCTATTATCATTAACATTGATGAAATATATCACACTTTTGTTCTAGTTAACAATTTGACCAAAAGCTTGCCCATAATACTCCAGAGCATTCTTGATATTTCTAACATTTCTCATTGAAGCTTCTCCCATCACTACAGAATCATCCAAAAAAATTTGATGAGAACAAATCAGCTCTTTAGATGAGGGCTTAAGACCAAAAAAATCCCCAACAAACACCATTTTCTTCACAAATCTTTCCAAGCATTTAGCCATTAGAATGAAGAGTATAGGTGAAAGTAGATCCCCTTGCCTCAAATCATGAGAAGCCCCAAAAAAAGTAGTTGGAGATCCATTCACCAAAATAGAGAAGGTGGCAAAAGAAACTAGCATAAGGACCATCTCCCTAAATCTCTTATTAAAACCAAAAGCTTCTAGCCCTCTTTGTAAAAATTCCCAATTCACCCTGTCATAATCTTTACATAAATCAAGTTTAAGGAGGAACCCCTCTCTCTTGGATAAGGTAAGGGAGTGAATATTCTCATGCACCAAGATGATAGAATCCAAGATCTACTTGCCAAGAACAAAACCATTCTACTATCTGGAAATCAAATTAGGGAGAAAAGACAAAATTTTGAAAGTTAGCACTTTAGAAATAACTTTATAAAAAGAGTTACAAAGACTGATTGGTCGAAACTAGCCCATGCTATCAGCACCCAAATTTTTTGGAATCAAAGAAAGGAAGGCACCATTCATCTCTTTGAGAATTTTTCTAGATCCAAAGAACTCCTTAACCCCATACAAACATCTTCACGGATGATATACCAATACTTATGGAAGAAAAGGATGGCCCTAGTGCCTTCTCTCCATCAAAGAAGAAAATAGCCTTGGTTATTTCATCATTAGACGGAATAGTAGAGAGGAATTTATTCTGATCCTCTGATATACAGTTTGGGATACAGTCTAGAAACATATTCTGCTTCTCCTTTTCTAGATCAGGATCACCTTGCAGTAAATTACTAAAAATATCCATGGCTTCCCTTTTTATAATCTCCTCATCCTTAGTAGGAACTCCATTAGCAATGAGTCTAGAAATTCTATTAGCCATTCTATGCTTCAAAGTGGTCATGTGGAAGCACTTAGTATTCTGATCCCCTTCCTTCAAAAAAACTTTTCTAGATTGTTGCCTCTAGAACATCTCCTCCTTAGTAATAATATCATTCACCTCAGTCAATTTCACACTCTCCTCTTCCCTGGAGACTACCCCGTATCCATCAACCTAAATATTGTCTTGAATCTCTTTAAGTTCCTCAAAAACCTTCTTTTTGTTGTCAAAAATGTTCCCAAAAGTACCCTTATTCTATCTTTTCATATTCCTTTTTACTTTTTTCAACTTACATGCAACTTTGAATATGGAAATACCCTCCACTGGAATGCTTCACCATTCCTTAACAAGGTTTTCTAGTCTTGGATGGAGAGTCCACATTTTTTCAAACCTAAAGGAATAATTCTTCTTAAAGGTTAACATATTAGCCACAAGAAAAATAGGGTAGTGATCCGAGCTAACACAAACCTGGGCAGAAAGAGAGCATTTATATTTTAAAAACTAATCACTACTAATAAGAGCTATATCCAACCTAACTTGGATGAGGTCCTTCCCAGCTCTTCTATTGGTCCAAGTATATTCAACCCCATACAAATCCATATCATGCAAGAGATGATTTTCAATAAAATCCATTAAGTCCAATCTGTTATCCAAGTTAGTCTAACTTCCTCCCATCTTTTCATTTTCTTTCAATGGAGTATTAAAATCCCCCATAATGATCCAATCCTCATCCATAAAAAATTTCTCTAATTTGTAATATCTTCCTATAGTGCATTTCTACCCCCATTTAGAATTGGTAGCATAAACATTAGTAAACACCCATACAGAGCCATCCTTAGATTTGGTAAATCTAATGTTCATCATATTTCTATTTTGAGAGATAAGTTCCCCATTAATATATTTATCATTCTATTAAATTGCCATACCACCTAAGGACCCATTAGAATCATTCCCAATAATTATACCTCCTCGAAAAAATCACAAGACCTTCCACTTTATCCTTTAACATTTTTGTTTCTTGAATTAGAACAATATCTGGTTTGTTATCCCTAATCATGTTTTTTATTATATCTTTCTTGTGAGGATTATTTAATCCTCTGATATTCCATGATATAAACTCAATTTCTTATGAAAAGATTTTGAATCTAAGATAGTCCTCTAACTACCATCTACAATACTTCTATTAGTCTCACCAATTCTTCTCTGCACATTGGATGATCTTCCTATAGATGAAGGAGAAAGACCAACATCTCCAGCCTTGACACCTTTACCAAACGGTGTTGAAGGTAGACAGCAATCCCTAGCCTTATTGCTCTTAAAATCACCTTTTTTCATGCCTTTTCCCAATGGTGTGCAAGGAATATCTCCTTTCTTATTACTCCTAGTTTTTAACAAAGCGTTCTCTTTATTCTTTTTAGAAGATAAAACCTCATTTTCCTTTTTTAATTTAGTCATTTTTTATCCCACACTTGTGTCCATTCTGCATTAGAGTCATCCTCTACCCCTTGTAAAGCTTTAGATATTTCCTCAACAACACCATTTTTTATTACTCTCTATGGTTGTAACATCTGAAAGAGGTCTAACCAGACTTTGAGTTTCCTTTCTTGTCATGATACAATCACTTTCCTCATATGATTCAAGATTATCTTCATTAATATTTTCAATCTGAATCTCCTAATTTTCTTCTTCATCCCCTTTATTGGGACTAATCACACCTCTTTCTTGAGCCAATATATTATTTTTAGCAACACTACTATGATCCAAAGGAACCTGTACCTGACTCTACCCTTCAATATTTACCTTTGACTAAAATGCTCCATGTGTTCAAATTCATTAACCACCAAGGTTCCCTTCGCCAAACCACTTACCTCTTAGGTATTTCCTTCCTTACAACTACTTTTCTTAGCTTCATCCTGATCCTTCAAACCTTTTCGTACCCACATTTTTTTTACCTTTATGGGAGCTCCATTTAAAGATGGGCATTTTTTAGCCCAATGACTAGATTTTTTGCAATGAAAAGAAGCAAAGGGAATAGACTCATACTTTATTTTCTACTTCTAGATTCCTAGTTTAGATTTGAGAGAAATAACCTCTGGCATATCTAAACCTTTAAGAACTCCCACACAAAGTCTAGCATAAATGATTCTTCTTCTTGACACTATAACTAGGTATATAGAAAGGATTTCACCAAAGGTATTAGCAATACCTTGAAACACATCCTCCACCCAAAAATCCAAAGGTAACCCTGTCAGGCTAATCCATACTAGAGCTTGAATCCTAGATTCATCAAGACAGTACAAGTTTGGTGCCCATTTCTACAAAATCAAAGTAGGTTTACCCACAACCCAGGGATTGATGCAAAGAATCTCTCGTTTATCTTCTTCACAAGAAAAATAAAAGGATAGGCAAACTTTTTCCATAGCAACAATGTCAACCTGGCCTTTTAGAACCCATTTCCTTTAAACAAAGGCATGAATGACCTCAATGTTGGTCCTGGCATCTAAAACCCTCCCTACCAGAGTCAATTCCATCCTAGAAATATTTCTATAAATGATTTGATTTGAGATTTATAGTTTTGACATACCTTGTTCATTCGAAGAAATATTCTTTATTGGTTGAAAGGGGGACTTTCTTGTCAGTTTAATGCCAAACAGAATAAACCACTTTTTTGTTGAAATAGTTGCCGACCTAGGACCCCCCTTGGGTCCTCAGTTGTCCCACCATCATCGAGATCCTTCCCCTTTTTAGAGTTTTCGCTAGTTGTCCCTGCTTGAACTCTCGATCCAGATGATTTTGTCCCATTCCCTCCTAAATTTTTGTATCCCGCTCACCACACCTACTCTCGCTCCTACTTCCCATGGATGTTCATAATATGGTGGAAGATTTTTTTTTTGTTGCTCATGATATGGTGGAAGATATTTTTGTGAAGGAGATGAATTCTACAGAGTAAGGATTTGATGCAACAATACAAAACAAAGGTCAGAGATTGAAGTTAAAGATATAGCAGAGAAGAATTGCAAATCTATCACAGCAAGGTGATAATAATTGAATAGAAGAGGATCTAATCAACCAAAGTAAGTTTCTAATATAGGTCATTATTTCTATTGTTTAACCATTGTCGTATTTTATTAAATCCTTGAAAAAGGGTGGATTTGACAGTCTGATTTATAAATCTCTTAACCGAGTGCACACTTAATGAGTGTTGTTAAATGCTTGTAAAAAGTAGATCCTTGTAGATCTTATTATACTCCTAACCAAGAAATTTATCATAATTGACTAAACATTGTATCCCTATTAAGGAAACCTCTTATTTCAGTAGTGATGGATTTGTGGATGTTATCCCAACCACAGTTTTGCCTCTGACCAAGGGTTTCTATGATGCCAAATACTTGTGTTATGTATTTTGTTTCATGAGTTTATATGTTTTACATTGTGAATGCAAAGTAATATATGTTATTTTTTCTTACAAAGTAATGTGATGAAAGAATGGTTATTACTGATTTATAGTAGGTGTAGAAGGAAAGGTCAAAATTGTTAAAGTGTGATATTTTAAGAGGATACGGATTCACCCTTCCCCACCACCCCCCTCCCCACCCCCTTATCATCCTATCTATTCTTTATTCCAACAAGTTGTAGATACTTGCCTATAAAAAAAAAAATTGTGGACTATTCTAGCGTCGATATAATTGATGATTTTATCTTCCATTTCATTGTAACACTATTTTTATGAATGAAAGAAATACTATCTTTTCTAGAATACATGTTGT
The DNA here is from genome assembly GCA_028749045.1 of Cupressus sempervirens. Taxonomy (NCBI): domain Eukaryota; kingdom Viridiplantae; phylum Streptophyta; class Pinopsida; order Cupressales; family Cupressaceae; genus Cupressus; species Cupressus sempervirens. The sequence goes on along the minus strand of CM053788.1, from coordinate 268,532,012 downwards.
TTCACCCAGTGCATGTTGGTATTTATAAGTTGTGTTTTGAGTAGAAAAATTCTGGAGTTCTTGCTATGGGATTTATTTATCTCCGAAAGAAGTAAGATATTTTCTATTTTTTTCTATGATATTCCTTGGCTTGGATAAAACTAAATGATCGTGTTTACTTCGATATGATTTCATTTGCAGCACTTATTTATGTTAGATTGATTGAACAAGCATGCATTAAAGTAATCCTACCAATCAAGCATGCATTGTTGATAATAATAGAACAAAGTAGACTATAGGTAGATTAAGTCTCTAACACTATAGGCTCTTTCAATTATGTTATTCACTTTCCTTGTACCCCCCATGGTTTGTCCTAAGATATTTTCCTAACCTAGTTTGAGTGATTCATTGCCCAAACCAAGATGCATAGAGAAATGTTGAATTCTTTGTCTACCTTATTATAAATTCAATCACCTCCTCATCCAACTTTTCAAATCCCTACATGATCAAGACCTGGTCGACAAGGAGTTTGGGAATAAAGAGTTTTTTCATTTTTCTCTTTCAGGCAATATTGGTCAAATAGTATGATCTACCAAAAATTGTTACATCTGTTAGTAGTACATGAAACAAAGTCTCGTCAACAAAATCATCTAAAGAATTTTAAGTTACTGAGGAACAAGATCTTGTGAGACAAAAACCTAATCAACGAGAAGATCTAAACAAAGAATTTCCTAATCAACCTAAGCAGTGTGAAGAAGTAAAGAAACAATTCAATGGAAGATACTTTGAATGTAACCAACTTCAACACATGAAGAAGGAATGTACAAGTAAGTATTCTAAACCCTTTTCTATACATTATTATAGTTTATTTATTCATGGACATAGAGTTAATGAATATAGAAAACCTAGATTTAATAATAGAATGCATGGAAGTACTAACTGTACAACTAGTAAACCATTAAGAGCAACAAATATCATAAGAAATGGAGTAATGTGCTATAAGTGCAACAATTTTTTTTTTATTAATAGAGATTGCAGACTACAAACTAATAAATTCAGACTTAGATATGGAAACAAAGTTATAGCATGTCAAATTTGCAAAAATTTGGGACATACAACAAGATTTTGTAGAATGAACAATATGAGAACACCTAACATGAGATCATAGAACATGAGAACTCCCAATCCTAGAATAAATGTGAACAAAAATAAAAGGAATGAAAGTGTGAAATGAAAGCAAGTAGAAAGTATAAATAAAACATTTATTAGAGAAGGTACACCTACAAGTACTAAGGTATGGTTTGAAAAGACAAAAAATACATCAGAAAATGAGATGAAATTAGTAATAATGACTAAAACCCCTTTATCAAGTTGATAAGTCATGTTTGTAAATAAATTAAGGAATTATACATCATATATTTAGTAGACCCCTATATCAAAGAATAATGTTATCCAAAGTTAATAGAATCTTGGAATAGATGAGATGAAGTTATAGTTAATTTCACATAAAGAAAATTGTTTATATACAAAATCATAGAGGAAATAAAGTTTACTGGATTGATATAAGATTTCTAGAGTATGTGTACTTGCGCAATTAATGTAGATGTGATTTTGAAAAAATTTAAAGGTTGGAATCAAGTTTAGTGGCCACAATTTGATCAATTGAAGATTGCAAAGAGTTAACGGGGTGATTCAAAAGTTTTTTACAAAGTTTCTAAGGAGATTTCAGTGAATTTTTGTGGAAGCCCTAATTTATGATTTCTAGAGGTATTTATTGAATTTGTGTAATTTTTTGTTGAAGTATATTTGAAGTTAATTTGGTACAATGGTAGTTCTAATAGTATGTGATTTCTAAGAAAGTCATAGCTATAAATTCAAGAAGCATCCATTTGTGTCTTTGGGAGATGATCCGACGAGAGCATTTTCTCAAATTCTTAGTAGGGTTTTACATGTAGAGGATGTATGTGCTATTGGTGAAGGAACAAATTTGTATGTTGAATGTGTTTTAGCACATAAATACACTTTTGCCACTATAAATGCTATAAAGGATGAACAATAAGAAATTGAAAAGTTGATTGATGACTTGAAGAACAAAGATGTCAAGTCGATTGAATTTGATCATAAGGTTGAAAAAGCAAGTGATGAGTTAACAATTTTGCAGCATGAAAAAGATAGAATATTGAAGAAATTCAACTTACTTAGAGATCACTTGATTCCTAAAATAAATGTGATTCAAAAGCATCTTGATATGCTCTTGGTGGAAAAGGCATCTTATGAGAAGTTTGCCTATACATGTCTAAAAGCAATAGAGCTAGCAGCTTATGGTTATGCACAGTTATTAGTGTTGCATAAGCTGTAAAATCTCCATGGGATGAATCCTTCAAGAACCTAAAGACTAACTTATTTTATTGCATATGTCTATTGGGAGACAAATCAACATGAAGACCCAAGGTAGACCTACAATTTTGTCTTGTACATAAGTTTTTGGACTCATCTTTGTCATTGTTGTCAAAGGGGGAGATATGATGGTAAGAAAAATTGTAAGTATTGTATATTATAGTGATTAAATGTAGGCTATATAAGCAAGAGAATAATATCAATGGGATTATAGTATTCAAGAGATGGTATTTATAAATACAAATGACCGACATTTTTTTTTTTCAAATTTTTGGAAAACTACCAGAGGGGGAGATTGTTAGAAATTTGGATAAGTTAATGTATTAAGGTTTTCATTTATGGAAATATATAGTCTACTAGAAGATGGCATAATTTGATGAAGTCTGGAAGAACATACTTAGAAAATTGACTAAGTACATATCAGCAAAATAGGCTTCAAGAGAAAAAAAAAATTGGTGAGCTTCATTGGAGGCAGATGAGGTTTTTCACAATTGTAGGAAGATAGTACACATAGAACATGACATATATCTAAGACTTCTAAAGGAAATATTAAGTTTTAGATGACTTATGAAGGATTTACCAGTAAAAGGTTAACAAGGCAGAACAAAGCAACGGATAGTATAATGATTTTTACAGTTAAAGAATCATTTTGTTTTAACCAAATAATTACTTAAAATTGTTGGGATGACATCCTAGATGTTGACCAACATGTGGAAAAATATTTAGCAAAGATCAAGCAACAAGACTCACAAGATGAAAAGTTTTAGTATAAAGGCAAAAAATTTTGTTAAGAAAAGTGATCATTGTACTATATTAATAATGTTTTCATGGGCACTTTGTGTGATTAGTATAGATGTCAATTTGATAGAGAATAGCAGAGTAGTTTATAAGTATAATTTTGAAGAAGCAACTATAAGGACAGACCGGCTATTGAAGATACCAACAATGTATAAGATTTTTGTATCTATCTCTATTGATAGCATTATAAAGTTGTATATACATGATTGAGCAATGGGTTCATCTTGTACTCTTTTATATTGTAATGACAACTAATAGGGTTGAGACTTCTAATGAGGCTTATGCCTCTAACAAGGACATATACACTATATGGACGTAATAGACTCCTAACAAGGTCAATATCTTTCACAAGATACTTTTGATTAGTGGATCATTGTGTGGGTACCATCCCCACCAATGTTTTCCATTAGCCGGGGTTCCCCTAGTTAACAAATAGTGGTGTTATGAGTTGTATTGTATTATTATTATGTTTTATTTTTAGTTTGATCATCTATGCAAGTTTAAAGATTGCTAATAATATCCATAGTTGGGAAAAAAATTATGGACCAATGATTCACCCCCTTTTCTCAGTATTCCCTATTTCTAATAGTTTTCTTTTTACATTTCTTCACTATTCTTTTGTCCTCCACTGCCAAGTATCTTGTTGGTGGTTTTGCCTTTCTAAGTACTAGAGAAAGTGATTTCGCTTTCGTCTGATTGATTAATTCTAGTAGTTTATTCAGGCATCCTTTATAATCATCTTTGGTTCAAGCAAGGACTCTCAACCTAAATAAATGTTCACTTGAACATTTTCCTATAGTTTTGGACTTGTTGAAGCTTTACCGGTGAGTCCCAACTCTTATTCTATTTTTATCTTATTAGTCCTACTTGCTTGAGTTTTCCACCTACTGGAATGTCTTGTATTTTTCTTTGTTAACTTTTTGTCCTTTATTTTTATGAGGGTGCTCCTCTTCATCATGCTTGCGCCAAACCTTGGAAAATTAGGGTCTATCGGCATTTCTAGTAATAGATCAATGTGACGTCTTGCTTCCTCTATCATTTCATATTGAAACGATTTCAACTAGTGCATTCATAGTTCAAAAAATTGTACAATAATTTGTGCTTACCATAAAATCTAGTTCGTTCGAATGCTCTTCAACAAGAGTAAAGGGAATCCTCTCCCTTATGTGCGTATTTAGTTAAAGGTTTTAGAAATATGATCTTAACCTGTCATCTCTTTTATATCCTAGTTGCATATACATTTTGAAAACTCGCTATGTGATTGGCATATCCTTTGGCTAGTTGAATGATGGATATCTTAAGAACTCTCTTTTGAAATAGAAGAACATACTTACTAGTATGGATCTAACTTTTAGTGGATTATGCACTTTAAGCTACTCCAATTAGAACATTGTTTTCCTGGATAGCATAATAGATCTAATTGGAAATAACCATCATGAAAAATCTTATCTCTAGATCTAGAATGTCTTCTATAGCACACACTCATCCATCTCTATAGACAAAATCTTCCACAATTTTTTTTAACTAAGATTTTCTTGGTAGTTAGTTTTACTCTGATGCCACTGAGTCCTATTACCCTTTGGATAAATTCCTTGGTGATCTTGTATGGGTTGTCCCGACACATATATTGGTCATGTACTGCACTTAGCACAAATTTTATCCAATCATCCTAAAAGAAGTCAAAAATGTCTACAGCATGATGCAATGTATTTTTTTCTAGATGCCTCCATTTTGGCTTCAAAACCCCATCATCACATAATGACTCAAATAAACTATGAATTTTCTTGTCACAAATTTTCATAAATTTTACCTTTACGTACATACATTCTCAGTGAGCGGGACATTTGTTGGCAGTAATGATAGCGCTCTAGTTATGTCATTTGCATCTCCCATTAGTAGAATAATCATTTATTCTTAGTATTTAGCTTTCCTAAAGTTAATCAACTCTACCTTGTGAATTCCTTATACCATTGTAGATTTTGGCTAAAGAATGATAGGATAATTTTTAGCAACAATTTCTTGTTATATCTCTTCAAATCTCCTCTTCTTTCTATCTATGGATGTAATTCTCTTTGTAGAATAATATAACACAATGTGATAGACTAGGCTTTTATAAATACCCAAATCAAGAGTTCAAATTTGCAAAGTGGCAAATGGATCTTTGATAGCCTATTTATATCTTGCAATTAGTAACATTAGGTTAACATCAATATTCAATGCTTATGACATGTGAGACAATGGTTATATTCTATTTGTACTCCTTCGTTACTACAAATTTACTACACCTACCAGTTTGTTTTATCACTGCATCATACTTGACATCATAGCACATTAGTGTCATTTGATTTCCACAATCCATTAGCAATATCAGAGTTTTTCTAGAATTTGATTGTGTCTAAATTTTTAGCATCAACATTTCGGATCACACACAGTGATCCATCATCAAGATGAAGAACAAGAGAATAGGAAAAATAAGTGTTTGTACTAGAATAGCACATGATTTACCAGTTTGGACTAGGGGATTGGTTTGAGATGTTTTCCTTTTGCAAGAAACCCCTTAAGCTAGATTAGCTAAATTTGTTCCAGAAGTCTCACCATCAACTAGTGATCACACAACCTCAGTAGGCTTGGCCTCTTCAATCTTGTCATTTTTCTTTGTCTAGACTTTATAGAAGTCCCTTCTAGATTCCTCCTTATCTACAATCATGTTCTTTCCCTTCCTATTAGAATTTTGCTTCACAAACCTTTTCTTTGATCTGCATTATCTGGCAAGATGGCCTATCTTGCTACAATAGTAACAACTCATGCTTGTTCCTCTCGAGGGTCCTAAATAGTTCCTCTAACCAATTTTTAATTTGCAATATTCTACAAGGTGACTGTCATTTCCAAATGTTGAGTATACCAATGTGGAGAATATGTCTTCTAGAAAGGACTAGATGTATTTAGATATGACTGGTTTGATCTCTCCTTAGATCTACAAACCTCATATTTATGTCCATCCTTATTATAGAAGTAATAGTATCCATAAAATATTTTCTCATTTGAGTGAGATCGATATTCTTGTGCAATGTGACCATGCTAGTGATATTTGTGAATACCCATTAAAGGTATTCTAAACAATAGGTGAAGTCCATTTATGCCAACATATATTCGAAGTGTGTCCTAGTTTACCATAGCAATGATAGGTAGATTTCTTAGGTTTTGACACCTTTAGATGATGTTTTACCTTGTCTTTTGACATTTTGGTCCTTACTTCCAGAGGACTCTCCTCCTTCAATCTTGTTATCACCATCATAGCCAAGACCAATAGTACTCTTGGTCTTTCTTTGAGTTTTGAGTTTTTCATCTATTTTCTCGAAGTTGTCATTGAACTTTTTTTAGCTTTTCATTTCTCTCATTTATGTTTTTTTAATTCTTTAGTTAGTCTGTGGTTCATCCTTTTTTCTTGCAACTTCCTCGGCCATTCTCTTTGCTTCTAGTGTATCTCTCAATACATCATTAGCTTTATCTCTTTCTAATGCAATATTACCTTTCTCATCTTTGATCTTGACCCAATCATACTAAAATTTCTTCTTGTTCTCTCTTGAGACATGCAATAGTTTTGCTCAACTTCTCATGACTTCTCACTATCGGTCATGAGATCAATGATAGTTTATTTAGATTCATTTGACCCACTGTATTATTCTAGTTACTTAATAAGATCATTAATCTCATTGAGTTTCTTCACAAGTTTCGTTCCCTTTGACAATGAAATCCTTAATTTATCCTTCGAATCTTCGATAGTGTCAACACAGACATCTAGTTGCTTTTGAAGTCTAATGGCTTCTATTTGATCTTCCCTTGAGTTGTTAAGCTTATCATTGCTAGAGTCTGAATTTTTTATACTAATTTTTAATCCCTGCCAATATTGAGAGCGTGGGTGAATCATTACAAATTCTCCAACCAATTTTTGAACTATTATTCCAAGTAATCTAGATAACAACCACTTGCCTAGTATTGCAATGATAAAAGTTGTAAGATAAAACCATGTAATCTCAAATGCTAAAGCATAAATCAAGTGACAGATATTTTATACGTGGAAAACCTTGATAAGATGATGAAAACCATGGTGGGAGTAATATATCCACTAGCATTTACTGCAAATAAAAGCTTTCTTTGTTAGAGGCTACAATTGTTTTCTCTAAGAACACATGTAGTTATGAACGTTAGCAACCTATTAGGATTACATAAGATTGTCAAAGCTACCATGTTAAGGCATTTAAACTCTCCTTCTAGGATGTACCTTGTTAGAGGATTTACAATTGGTTCTAAAGTTTGAAGTCTGGAGAGCAAAATGGTCGAAAAAAAGATAGATATCTCCCATGGAAGCTAAAGCAACAATAATAGTTAGGCATCTCTTATCAAAAAGCTCAAGGGAACCACTCTCATGAGAAAGCTCATTATCATGAGAGGAACCAACCACTTGGAAGTTAAAGACATAAATAGTGAAGTGACCTTCATAAGCATTCTTCCACCATATCACAATACTTTTGCATCTAGAAGGGGAATCATCAATAGCTTAGTGTCTAATAGTGGAGCAAAATTAACATTGAAGGGGACATTCTTGTATTTAAGTAGTGGACTCTGAGGACCTTCTCTTACCATCAAAACTACATTTCCATGAAGCAACATGAAAATTTAGACATCTACTAATATACAACCCAAATTATAAAGCTCCATCTAAGATGTTTTCAAAGCAACCTTTAAGAAGCATCCAAAGAGTTGCTTATGGTCTCACAGCACAAATCCTCCCAAAACTAGAATAGATTTGAAAGACAAACCTAGACATTATCATTAAAAGGTTTTAAGAGGAGATTAAAGATGTATCAAGGTTGAGTTAATAGATTCAAAAGTGCAATCAAGAAACATATCATCAAACATCAATTATGCCCTATAAATATTCAAAAATGCAAAATGATGAAACCTCGTGCATATGAGAAGAGCTCAATCTTCCCAATAATAATTGCAAGCCTCATGACTCCATAGCCCAATAAAAATTGCTCAATCTATAAATTCAACCCTTTTTTTATAGAAATCAATGTTTCTCACATCCTCAACACAAATTTTGATCATCAAATTGTTGTAAGCATTTGGAGTAAAAGTGGTTATTAAGAAGTCTAGACTAGTGAACCATTATTATGAATTGCACATAATACTTCTTCAATGTTTTAGATTAAGGTAAAAATAGGTTTTGAAGGGGCCCCGAAACCCTTTACATCAAAAAGAAAGATATACCATGAAGCCCTACGAGGTTTTAAAAGGACCCGAAACCAACTGAACATCTAAACTAGGTTTTATTGGGACTGGAAACCAACAAATGTGTCCAAAAAAAGCAACCAAAAAATACACTGGAACCTGAAAAGTAAACAGACTGGAAAGCAAAGCAATCAGAAAAACCTCCCAAACCAATAACCAGCGAGCCAGTGCCACAACCTGCTTACCACCACAAAAAAACCAGTCAGAACAAGGTAACTTAAGATTTTCCTTTTGATTTGAAGTTTCCCTTACACGACCGAAGGTTCATATCTAAAGGGGGAGCAGAAGGCTTAGTTCTCTTACTTCTTCAATGTTGTTGGTCTTGCTACAAGAGTTTTGGATAAATTTATCTTACAAAGGTGATTTGATATGAGCTTGTGCTCATATGCATTTTTAAGAAACTTTAAATGGTTCTTTTTCTCCTTAAAAGTGGTAAAATTTTGATTTCTCTCATGGCAAAAGTGTTCCAAGTGTTTGGAATGTTGTTGGTCTTCTGTAAGAAAGTTGTAAATTATAATCCTCTTATGGTAAACGTAGTGATGTTGTCTAGAATGTTGTTCGTCTTGCTAGGAGAGTTATGAATGAAGTCAACTTTGTATTGGCACAAACTCATGTACATTTTCAAGAACCTTTAACTAAGAAGTCACAAGATTAGGATTTCTTAACTTACTTTGAGTCCTCTTACAAAATCTCAAGTGTCTACAATGTTATATGGCTAGAATTGGTATGTGTAGAGCTTGTATCCATAAATATCAATGAAAGTTGTTCATAAATATCACTGAAATTTGTTAACGAATTCTTCATAGTTAGTATTGCATCTTCCTTGTCTATAAGCTCGCATTTTGGTCTTTTTTATAAATAGTTTTTTTTTGTTAAAATTGAAATTCTTGTAGAATTTTAAAAAATGTGCTAGGGCAAGTTCACCAGTAATTGAGTGTGCTCCAATTGTTGTGCACTACGTTTTACAAATTAGAAATCTACTAAACAATCATCTATAAATTAATAGTCACTCATTTTTTTGAAACAAAAAAATAGAAATTGTATTAGTTTCAATAATGCATTATTAGAACAGTTGTATAAAAAAATGCACAATTATTGAGGAATGTGTAAAAATACTAGATCAATTGTGTCATTTTGCTAATGGCGGAAGAGGTGGCTAATGGTGCAAGGGAGATCATGTGTTGAGTGACACTTGGAAATAACCACTTCATAACCCTACAACACTCGACAATCTCTACAAAAAGCTCCATTAATACCTAAAAGAAAATAGATACTTTAATGTTGCCAACACGCATACACAGTCACCTAAAAAATCAAATCATCAAAATTCACTATGTAGTTTGTGGTCCAAGTATGCAAAGTTAGTTGTAAAGTTCATCGATTAAAACTCCTAATTTTTTTTTGACATTTTGCTCATAGTAGACTTCGTCACATCTATGTGAGCCATAGTTTTAAGGTTCACATCTAATTAGGTTCTAAATATCAAATATCTTTGTCTATGGTATAATTTATTCTACCAATTTGCACTAATAAAGGAAAATTTATTTGTGGAAGGAATTTAAACAATATTATCTAGATGTTTATCTAATATTACTTATATTATAAACCAAAAGAGTACTATGGACTGAAACTTGCACATGAATTAATCATGAACCGTGTACAATATTTTTTTGACATCCTTGGAGTTGGTGTCTTTAATTTGTGAAATTATTCGAACATTTGTATAAGAATACTATACATCAACTGTGTAAACATTTTCATTATCTAAACAAATGGTTAATGGCACAAGAGAAATCATGTGTCCAGTGACACTTCAAAATGACCACTTCCTGATAAAGCTCAAATTTTTAAGTTGCCTAACACCCATACACAATCACCAAAAAAAATTCAAATCATCAAAATTCACCATGCAATCTATGGTACCAAGTACTCAAATTTAACTCTTTTAACATTCATAGATTAAAACTTCTAATTTTATTTTAATATTTTGCTAATAGTGGGGACTTTCTCACCTCTATGTAAGCCACGACTACAAAGTTCACATCTAATTACTTTATAAATAGTAAATATGTTTGCCTTTGATGTACGTTATAGTTCTATTAATTTCCACTAATGAAGAAGAAATCATTTGTGAATCCTCTACTATAGTTCTTTTACTCATGAGTTGAAGAGTTTTGTAGACCAAAAGTTGAATCTTGTACAATATTTTAGTGACATATTTGGAGTTTGTCTCTTTACTTTCCAAAGTTATTGGACCATTTGTGTAAAAACATTACAGATTAATTATGTAAATATTTTCATTATCTAAGCATTTTCAGCATTTTCATTATCTAAGCAAATAGTTAATGAGAGATCATTCAAAATGACCACTTGTTGACCGTAGAACACAATCTCTACATAAAGCTCAGTTAATGACCAAGAGTCGACAATTCTTTTTAACTTGCCAACAGAGATAGTCAACAAAAAAAAATCAAAATGCCCAAAAGTCCACACTAATCTTTTCAACTTGCCAACATGGATAGTCACCCAAAAAAATCAAATCATCAAAATTCACCATGTAGTTTATTGTCCCGGATACATAAAGTTAGCTCTAACGTTCATAGATTAAAACTTTTAATTTTTTGTTGCCATTTTTTATAATAGTGCACTTTGTCACCTCGCCACAATTTTAAGTTCCCATCGAATTACGATCTAAATATCAAATATTTTTGCCTCTGGTGTAATTTACAGTTCTACCAATTTGCACTACTAAAGGAGAAATCATTTCTGGAAGGAGTCTTGAACAACGTTTTTGATTTAAGACAAGTAGATTTTGAAGGGTGCTTAAAACCCTATACAAGTCTAAAAGTTTTCAATAAGTTAAGAGACAAATATACAGCAAACAAAGGCAGAACTGGTCACCCTCGAACATAGGGTAACCAAGATGACAAAAAGCCTATCACCAACCAAAAAAAAACATCCAACAAGGGGAGCAGAGCCAAATATATCACGTCTCGTTTTGATTTAGAGCCACCCTTGCACGATCAAAAGTTCATTTCTAAAGGAGGAGCAAATGGTCTAGTGTTCTTTCTTTTTACCGCAATCCAACCATCCTCCCCTTAGTTGCCTCAGCAATCCAATCCCCAGAAGAATTTGAACAATGAAGCTCAAGGGAATCCGAAACACCAGCAATCATCCTAGAAGAGCCCGAAGCCAACTAGCCCCCCACAGCACCAAGAGGAAGGACAAGGGCAAGGGCAGGAGAGGTTAAAGGGTCCTGGGCCCCAATAAGACCAAGAGGAACATCTAGAACTAGGGTAGGAGAAGGAACAAGAATCTCCTCTAACACTGACACTGAATCTTCGAAGCAAACATCTGCAAATACAACTGTTGAATACAAAGCACATCAGTGGACTTAACCACTATATAGTGTTCAGAAGAGGCCCCTGACCACCAAGAAGGTGATCGCCTGGATTTAAACTTCACCGCAGCACAACGAGCAGCAATGTGACCAATCTTATGACATTTTCTACATCAAAAAGGCATACCTTCATAATCCAAAATTAGGGACCAAGAGCCCCTCGAAGAATCCAAACAAACATTCTTAGAAAGGCCCTTAGAAATATCCATCTCTACAAGAAATCGAGCATATGTCAAATGAAAAATATCTGAAGTGTCTGAGTCCACATATAAAAAATCTTGAACAATGTTATCTGAATTTTTATCTGCTATTAAAAAACCTCTATTGTAATTTTTTAGTGCAAAATAAAGTTACTTAAATTGTCTTATGTTATCTGGATTTTTATCTGCTATTAAAAAACTTCTATTGTAATTTTTTAGTGCAAAATAAAGTTACTTAAATTGTCTTACTCGGATATTACTTACACTTCTCATCTCTCTTCATCTGTTCTATATTAGGATATATTAAAATTGTTGTCCTTGGCTTTGCAAAGTATAAATTAGAATAGTATTATGAACCAAAATTTGTATAATTTAATCATGAACCTTGTATATAATGTTTTATTGACATTCTTGGAGTTGGTCTCTAATTTTCTAAGAGATTTCACAATGTCGTGCCATTTGACATCTCCCCTTCAAAGATTCCAAAAATATTATTTGAATCCCTCTTCCATTAACAAAGGCTCTTGAAATTTGACAAAGTAAAACTCCATGCCATTGCCCTACAATGGTCATCCTAACATTATAGCTTAAAAACAAGGCTAAAAATGGCTACAAATGCCAGTCATCCATGCCAACAACCTCGAATTCCATCAAAGGCTTAGAGTCTCGTCTGTGTACTGGTCTGAATCTCCACATTTCAAATATAAACTTTATAGAATCACGTTAGCAATGCCTCCTAGCACAATTTCAATCACACCCGACCCGTTTTCGTCTGTGGATCAGTATTTATTCCACATTGAATCCATTATTAACTTCAAAAAAAACTTCAACCAAATCATTTTCGTCTGTGGATCGGTGGGTGTGTATTCCACGTTTTCACCACAAAATATATATCGAACTCAAATAAACAATCTTAACATTTCCTCCTACCGCAACTTCAACAACATCATTTGACAGCTTCAAGAAAAGTAAATGCGATATCTCTCAGGTAAGTAAAATAAACCAACAATACGATATTGCTCCTAGATATTATGTCTGACTACCATGTCATTGTCCTTTATAACAAAAACCTATTAGCAATATCAATTTAACCTTCACCTCGGAAGAAATACTACTCTAGCATTTCCCATCAACTTAATTTCAACCATATAATTTGACTAACCCCTGTAAAATGAATATAATTGCAGTTGACAAAGGAAAATATATTTAACAAGCAATAACTTGCTCCAGATATATATGTTGAAAACGCTTTGCAACACTGATATACCAATTGGGAAAAAAATGGAAGTAAAATTTTTACTCTAATCATTTAAATTATTCGTATAGGCCGCTTGGCCTAGATTTATGAACTTCTTAATGTTCTCTACAATGAAAAGGCCTTATCAATGTTTTCCTCCCGTAATTTCCCAAGTCACTTTCCTAAAAGCAGCTAAAATTTAATTAACTACTGCTAATAGCAAGGATATAGTGTCAGGCAGATCGTCGCCAGATATTCATCTCCTGCAAGACATCAAAAACAAATTTGGTTACTCCAGGTGATTGCGTTATAATATTTTGAATCGTTCCACCCACTCCATATAGAATAGCAACGGTCCAGCTCAGACGGATAACAATATTTTAGAGCCGGGAGTAACTTAATATCACGAAGTAAACGGTCTCTTGCACATTTTGAAAGGTAAAAAAGAATAGCTCACCGCATTTTAAAGTTCATCCTTGCCGCTACTGGTTTTAGTTTCGATTACGGGTTCTCTGGTTTGTTTGATGAAATCAAGGATGTCTTCCTTTGTTCTGTCTCCCTCATATTGAACCGTTTGGCCACTGGCAGTGACCATATATAATGTTGGATATCCCTTTATATCAAACTGCTTGCCAGGAATATCATTTGCTGTAGCATCCTGCACATCTCAGATAAAAGAAAGAAATATATCAAGCAATCTACAAATTATGCAATAACAAAATCACGGTAATAATTAATAATAGTTGTCAAAGATCTATCTGTATGCGTGAACTTATTAAATAAGAGATTATTTCACATTTATGTTCAGTCATATAATGAACTCAATCGCCTAACTCGTAATGATGCGTTTAATGATTAAATGATTGATTCTTAAGCCCCTCTTCATATGACAACATTCGACAAAATTACCCTCTCATGCCTCATAAGTGATGGTCCTACAATATATTTGAGGTCTATACAGGTTAAAGCGAAAAGGAGATCACAAAGTCTTCACCCTAAATGTGCTTTATCTTGCTGTTCTCCTCTCTTATGTATCTTTCTTCTCTTGATGAATTGTCATTTAGCTATAAATCAAGCATGAGATTCACAGTTTAGAGAGTTGAATCTCATTACATGCTCCAGGCTACACCTTCTGAGCAAGGTTCTCATCAATCTCATTACACTTTGTGCTCATGTAAATCTTTCCTCTGCCTTGAGTATATGGAAAGGTTTGGTATATCAAGAGAGTTGCTCTTTTGTACGAGCACTCTTGCATGTACCTTAAAACTATATATGGATACGTAGTTTATTTGGGTAGTTCGGCATTGCAAATATGAGTATATTGAAAGGCTTGGTAGATTAAGAAATGCTCTTCCACACCATCACTCTTGCACATACCTTCAGTATATAGGGAGGTGATATTAGTTTTAGAATTGGAGATATGGGTATATTGAGAGGTAGGAGTGACAAAGTCGGAGCTATTAAGAGTGTCTTTTGGAAGGCATAAGGAAAATGCTAAAACCTTGAAATCGCCTCTAGTAAGAGTTCCGAGACTAGTGGGTGGGAATAAATCCCCCATGTGTTATCCATAGAAGCAGAGACATGATCAGGGCTAGGGTAGAAAATAATAGGGACAACTACATGGTGTTGTGGAACAGTGGAACATAATCCATGACAAATGAGATCAGCAGTTGCAACCTGTCTCCATGTTAGTTATTATCTAAAACCATCGTTGTTCTATAGTCCTCAACAAGAGACAAGGTTGAGGTTACAGAAAGCATATTTGAATGCATGGAGACATTGTTCATTACCCTAAAAGAGCCGTCTACAATTATGGCAAAAAAGCTATCGATATGCCTCTCTAATTGTTCTGTAGTTCCCCCCCCCCCCCCCCATATTGTTCCTTACCCGAAAAGAGCCTTCTACAATTATGGCAAAAAAGTTATCGATATGCAACTATACACACAAGAGGTTTCTTCTTGAACATGGCATTAAAGCTGTCAATATATAAGCGCTGCAAGGCAAGGAAACCCTTCAAATTCGAAAAGCTCCATGAACTTTTCACAATCGCTATATTGCAGACATGGACATATAGGTAATAACCCAAGTTTTGACTATATTGAACATTAAATAATATCCAAAAAAATGAGTTTTTCAACACAATAGTAGGGATTTGGCGGAAATTTGGGGTATTGGCTAATAGCCAACTAAAACATAAAACATATAAAAAGAGTTTGGAAAAGAAACTGTGTTCCCCTTGGGAAAACATGTTTTAGTTTTCTGTTTAGACATTGCCAAAATTTTGTGGCCATGAAACAAAGCACACACAATCCATCTGTTTATGAGCGTACTTGGTAAGATATGTGTTTTAGTTTTCTGTTTAGAGTCTTAGACGTTGCCCAGATTTTGTGGCCATGAAACAAAGCACATACAATTCATCTAATTGTGAGCGTACTTGGGAGTGAAGAGATGAATTACTTGGTGTTTATTTCACCACAGCCTCCTGAAGATTAAAGCTCAAGTTGACGTTTCTGAAAACCTACAAATCACCATCCTAGGGTCAAATTTACATTTCTGTAAACCTGCAAAACACCGTTTGAAAAACTGCACAAGGAAGGCAAGGGAGGCACAGAAAGCAACAACTGGTCAAATTGATTTGGATGATATAGATCCTTACAGTGATTGGACATCACAGAAGCAGTCTCAATTGTTTTTATTAAGTAAAAAACGGGTTTTCAAGGGGCCCTGAAATCCTTTACAATCAGCCTCCATTGTTTACAGAGGATATGAAAAGGCAGAATATGGAGGGGGTGGATTTGGTTTCACGCTGCATTTAGGAGGATGAGTTGGATGAGGAGTAATTGTCAGTCCCAGGAGAAGCTAGAGGCAGAGCTACATCCAAGATGGAGAATTTTCAGACATACTGAGTAAGGAGGCACAGTCACACCCAATGTAGAGCAAGATTTAATTGTAATGATGTATTTACTTTTATTTTAACTAGAGCTGGGAAGAGCAAGATGTAAATGTAATAACATATTCACTTATAGATTAACAGAAAGTATTTACTATTTTTCTTCCAGCCATCAGCACTCCCCATGATAATCGGATTTTGTACCCACTTTGCATTTAAATATATCTAGACTCAGCTTGCCATCAGCACTCCCCATGAGAATCGGATTTTGTACCCACTTTGCATTTAAATATATCTAGACTCAGCTTGTTTCTTTTGTGTTCTCATTTATTGACTTATTGGATAGCAAAACAAAATGCATTTCTAATTAAATTTAAGCAATTTTTACATTTCCAAGATTTTTGCCAAGACCTGGCCAAGTTTCTCTTGAAATTTTTTCTGGCCTTAAGTTTTTTGTTTAAACAAGTGTTCCATCTACAACTGAAAATATTGGAATGTCAGTATGCCTATGCAGTATTCACTGCACAATGCGATGAAATATAATTGGAGACGTGACCGTTGACAAAAAACAGATTACATTCTAAGATTCATGGGGAGATATGACCGTTAATGTATTCACTTTTAGTTATACAGAAACTATTTACTAATTTTCTTCCAACCATCAGCACTCCCCATGAGAATCGGATGTTGTATCCACTTTGCACTTAAATATATCTAAACTAATCTTGTTTCTTTTGTGTTCTCATTTATTGACTTATTGAATGCATCTTCTCATTGAATTTTGCAAACCAAATTGAATTTCTAATTAAATTTAAGCAACTTTTTTATTCCCTTTTTGCCAAGAACTGGCCAATTTTCTCCTCAGATTTTTCAGGCCTTGGCAAGTTTTTGGTTTCTACAAGTGTTCCATCTATGACTGACTATTGGAATGTCGGTATGCTTATGCAGTATTTATTGTACAATGCAATGCAATATAATTGGAGATACAACCGTTAATGAAAAAAGATGGCATTCCAAGATTCATAGGGTGAACTCCAATTTTTCTTTGCTCTCTCCATCTCTATGCTATTGAAATCTCTTATTTGTGTACTTAAAATCTCATCTTTTTAAATTTCTTCCAATTATCGGACCATTTGGAACAATATGGTTCTTTTTCTTTACTGATTTATTCCCGAGAACAGCTTTTGCTACCATATGAACAGAAGTGCTATAACAAGGAATACATCCATAGTAATACCTACTCTGATGTCAAGTAAATTTTGACTAGATAACCATGCAAGCCTACACATATTCAAGTCGAAAACAGATCACCATAAACAAACTTCTTTTCTGACATTTTTGGTCACGTGATTTTATTAATTATTACACCTTATGTAATTGAATGGAAATGACAACAGTGTGTAAAAGGAAACATCAAACATAAGCAAATGACAATAGGTTCCTAGAATATACAAGCATTTCAGAGGGCTTACCAATTTAGCAATCATCACGTCACTCTCATTCTGAAGAGTAACTGCAATTTCATCCAGAGTAGGAGCCAATTTCTTGCAGTGCCCACACCAAGAAGCATAGAACTCCAGAAGAACTACAAATTCACCCATAGAGCAACCAAATAAGTATGATACATGGAAACAAATAAAGTCAAGACTGGCACCATACCGACAAATAAATGCACACATTGCAGATATAGTTTACTTTGTTTACTAATCGCAAGGCACAAAATAGAAAGTTCAATAATTTATTGTTATTGTACAAGTATAATTAGGTTTAATAGAAGCTTAAGCGATAGCTTAACGGAATTCAAAACTCTATTGATTGTACTCTTGTTAGCAGACAACTTAAATTCTCAAAACACAACCATTTTGCTGAGCTGTTGTAGAAAAAACATATTGAGGGAGAGCCTCTCTGCATCAATAGTAAGGTTAATACCATTCTTCCCAGAATCTATGACCAATTCTTGAAGAGAATCTGCCACAACAATTTTCACAGGATCATCATTCTTTTCAGGTATGGGCTCAGACTTTTTGTACTCCTTTACTGTTCCGTCCTGCAAGTGAAGATATATTAAATATATTGAATTACCAAGATGTAGTCTCATGTTGGTTAAGATTATTTATAATGAAATCACAAAAACAGTAGGCAAGGCAACATATACAGTCAAAAATCACATGTTCAAATACATCAAAGCAAAGTTGAAATTTAATCATGCAAAATTAACAAAGATAGATAACAAAGACTCACAAAGTAGTCCTTCAACCAGGATTCCATTTCTTCTGCCTTAATTTGCTCCTTAAGAAACTTTCGATCTTCCGTATCATGAATAAGGAAGGATGGCACACCCTCAGGTTTGAGACCAAAGTACTACATTTATAGAACAGGCAAAATTGTCAGTTCATCTATCACATGAATTTATCTACAACGTTCTCAAAAACCAACAATCA
Organism: Cupressus sempervirens; assembly: GCA_028749045.1. Taxonomy (NCBI): domain Eukaryota; kingdom Viridiplantae; phylum Streptophyta; class Pinopsida; order Cupressales; family Cupressaceae; genus Cupressus; species Cupressus sempervirens. The sequence continues at coordinate 268,513,375 of CM053788.1, read as the reverse complement.
CAAAAGCCTTGCATATTCATGTCAGCTTAATTAAAATAAAACATCAATTTCTTGATTCCTCACTTGCTCATATCCCACAAGAAAAATTCACTCACTTGGAAAAGCAAACCCTCTCAACTTTCATTTATCCAATATATTTACACAGCACACATGTTGCCTTTCATGAGTTATCCAATATACTTACATTGCACACATATGTTGCCTTTCATGAGTTATCCAATATGCTTACATAGCACACATAGCTTGCCTTCCGTGAGTTAAGGTAACTTTGGTAATCGTCTCAAAATTTGAAGAAATCAATGTTTTTAAAAAAAAATCAAGCATAACCTTGCAACAGCTTGACTACTTATATGTGATGAATGAATTCAATATTACAATAATAAATAGCTTTTATATCTATTAAATGGTTATCTATTGTAATCAATTGTAAATATTAGAATAATTCTAATATTTAGTTAGATGTTAGTTATATGTTAGCTAGAATAGAATGTCTCTATTAATAACAACTCTTTACTAAGGAAACATCGTTTATTCATTTGTATATATTGATCATTTGATCTCTGTTAATAAAGTCAAGTTTTTTACCAATTACTTCCTATAATATGGTATCAGGGCATAAAATTTTAAAAAAATCAAAAAACTTATAATTTCCCACTAAAGCAAATTTTTCGAAATTATTTTCTGCAAATCAATCTGGAAGATTTATCTCTAAATCCGTCATCTTTCCTACAAAATTTTGAGTTTTCCTGCACCAGTTGGGGCTTTTTCGAAAACCCTAATTTTTTTGTACCAATTCCTAAGAAAACTGCAGATTCTTGCGGGTTTTTTGAGAGCTCAGTGTCATCCCTTTTTGGGGTGCCTTGGTTTTTGAGACAGCGTATCCAAAATCTGACAGTAGATTCCTTCTAGATTTTTTGAGTTCTCTTATGGGTACCTCTTCATTTTTTCTGGGTGTTCCGACAATTTTCCTCAAACCTTCATAGATTTTCATGTTTTTTAACAAAGAAACGCGTCATGGCATCACTTACAAATATTCTACTCGAGGGAAATCATAAATCCAGTGGTCGGAATTATGGCACTTGGAAGCAGCAAATGCTAACCATCTCTGAACATCGCGACAACAATCGAGTAGTTTTGGGTACTACAACTCGTCCTGCTCAAGCTTGTCCCAATTAGACTATCTATGATCAGCATAATCACGAGGCTGTGTTGCTTCTCAAATTATCAGTAGCTGATGAACAGCTCCCTCTGATTCCATTCAACAAAACTGTTGTCGAGATATGAGAGTTTATCTACAATTTTCTCAAAAACAAACAATCACAAAAGCCTTGCATATTCATGTCAGCTTAATTAAAATAAAACATCAATTTCTTGATTCCTCGCTTATATCCCACAAGAAAAATTCACTCACTTGGAAAAGCAAACCCTCTCAACTTTCATTTACCCAATATACTTACATAGCACACATATGTTGCCTTTCATGAGTTAGCCAATATGCTTACATAGCACACATAGCTTGCCTTTCATGAGTTAAGGTAGCTTTGGTAATCATCTCAAAATTTGAAGAAACCAATGTTTTTTGAAAAAAAAATCAAGTATAATCTTGCAACAGCTTGACTGCTTATATGTGATGAATGAATTCAATATTACAATAATATGTAACTTTTATATCTATTAAATGGTTATCTATTGTAATCAATTGTAAATATTAGAATCGTTCTGATATTTAGTTAGATGTTAGATGTTAGTTATATGTTAGCTAAAATAGAATGTTTCTATTATTAACAACTCTTTACTAAGGAAACATCGTTTATTCATTTGTATATATTGATCATTTGATCTCTATTAAAATCAATCAAGTGTTTTACCAATTACTTCCTATAATATGGTATCAAAGCATAAACTTAAACTAAAATCAAAACACTCATAATTTCCCACTAAAGCAAATTTTTCGAAATTATTTTCTGCAAATCGCTCTTGAAGATTTATCTCTAAATCCACCATCTTTCCTACAAATTTTTGAGTTTTTCCGCACCAGTTAGAGCTTTTTCAAAAACCCTAATTTTTTGTACCGATTCCTAAAAAACTGTAGAGTCTTGTGGATTTTTCAAGATCTCAATTGGGTTGTCATCCATTTTTGGGGTGCCTTGGTTTTCAAGACAGCATATCCAAAATCTGACAATAGATTCCTTCAAGATTTTTTGCTAAGTTCCCAATTCGGGTTCGGGGACGGGTTCGGGTTCGGGTTCGAGGTTCGGGTTCGTGGGTTCAAACAAAAAAAAAATTCCCGATTTGGGTTCGTGGGTGGGTTCGTGAGTATATATATATATATATATATATATATATATAGACACACACATAGAAGAGAAACATGCATAGTTGCAAAACCTATTTCACAATATGAACAATTGTTGCTTGATCATTGATCAATGCCAAATGCCAAAAGGGTTTCGGGTCCTTTCAAAACCTGTTTTTACCTTAATCTAAAAACATTAAATACTCGCTCATTAATCTATCTTCATGATTGTAAAGAAAATTATACATTGAATTACTAAATTGCAAAATGAAATTGCAAAACATAGACTAGTTCATCAAATAATACATTGAATTACTAAATTGCAAAACAAAGACTAGCTCATCAAATAATTAAGTTTGAAACATGATGATAAATGACAAATGTTTAGTAGTTTATCAATAATCATAGTATCAAATGCCCTTCAAGGGTCAAATGGATAATCATAAAATGAGGGATCAATGGGTTCATCCCCAACTACAACTATATCTAGATCTTCATCATTGGAACCCAAACTGGTTCCACTAGTCCCATATGCTGCTATATCATCGTTATCATCATCATCCTCTTTGACATAAGGGATTAGATGAGTGAAATGTTTTTTATTAAGTTCCTTTGAGAGTTACATAAGAAAACAATTTAAAAAACACACTCTTTAAAGTTGTTTTAGCCCCGAGTTCATTGTGGGTTCATCTGGGTTGGCTCCAACAAGGACCCGGACGAATCCACAGTCAAAACTAAGGACCCTGCCCGGACCTGCAGGAAACCCGAGGACAAATCCGGACTCGTGCGGACCCGAACCCAACTCCAGGTAGCAAGGGATGAATCCGGCAACATAGATTTTTTGAGCTCTCTTCTAAGTACCTCTTCATTTTTTCTAGGTGTTCTAACAATTTTCCTCAAACCTTCATAGATTTTCATTTTTTTACTAAGAAACGCATCATGGCATCACTAACAAATATTCTACTCGAGGGAAATCATAAATTCAATGGTCGGGATTATGGCACTTAGCAGCAGCAAATGCTTACCATCTTTGAACATTGCAATAGCAATCGAGTAGTTTTGGGTACTACAACTAGTCCTACTCAAGCTTGTCCCGATTAGACTGTCTATTACTTCTCAAATTATCAGTAGCTAATTAATAGCTCACTCTGATTCCGTTCAACAAAACTGTTGTCGAGCTATGGGAGCACCTAAAGAAACTATACAAGGCTTCTAATAAAAGAAAAGCTTTCTTTCTCAAGAATACTTTGTATTCTATTCTCATACACGAGTAAAAATCACTCCAAGAACACCTTAATAGGATTCAAAAAATCTATGATCAGTTGCTTGCCATTGGACACAAGATGGAAGAAGAGGACATTGTGGTAATCACTCTCAAAAGTTTACCCAAGTCCTTCAAGCATTTAATCTGAGACTCCCCACATCACTTCTACTGGTGTTGACCTCAAGTTCATAGATCTCTGCACACTTCTACTTCAGCAAGATCAGTGGAAATAGAAGTTCAGTAGCAGTTCCACCTCCACCTCCACAGACACAGAGCAAGCTTTTGCTACTAAATCCTTTCAAAAGGATAAGGACAAGTTTCATTCACAACAATCTTCTAAACAGAAGTCCTTTGCTCTAGCATCAAAAGGCTCCAAGAAAAAAAAACATTCAGTGCAACTTCTGCCACAAATATGGTCACATGAAGGCTGATTGTTGGAAATGCTTAGCTGCCTTTTCTAAGCAATCTCGTTTGCAGCCCAAAGTGAACAGTGCAGAGCACACTAAGCAGACAAAATCTACCTTCAGTGCCAGAAGACAAGCAGATCATGTCAAGTGGTCTACCTGACATTGATTCAAGTGCCTCTCATCTTTTCACCCACCACTGAGACCAATTCATTGACTACTAGCCTTATTCAAATTCAGTTATTTTTGGTGAAGGGGAAGAGTAAACAGTTGTTGGCAAAGGCAACATTCAGATTAAGTCTACTGGGAGGAATCTCATTTTCCTTGATGTGTACTACCTAGAACTAAATCTACTCGCAGTTAGTCAATTGTTGCGACACTCCCCACAATTGGATGTCACCTCCATTTCACATCATTGCACCATCACTGATAGTGAGATTCAGTCTATTGTTGCAATTGGCCTTAAGGATCATGGTCTTTTTAGACTTGTTGATTCTAATGATTCTTGGGACTTATAGCTATGGTTGCTCGACAATCTTCTGTTGGTCCACTTTGGCATCATCGGTATGAGCACTTAAATATGCGCCATCTCTCTCAACTTGCTCAGGAAGAGCTTGTCCTTGTATTCCCAGAGATTCAAACTCAAGAACTTGGAGTTTGTCATGCACGTTAGGTTGGGAAGCAACATCACACACCTTTCAAAAGTAGCAATTCATGATGGGCTTTTCAGGTACTTCAACTTGTTCATGCCAATGTCTGCTTCTTGGGTCCAGGTATTTCTATTGTTTGTTAATGATTTCATTAGAACGATGTGGGTCTATTTTCTTAAGAAAAACTAGAAGCATTTACTATATTTCAAAAGTTTAAAGTTCTAGTTGAAAAAGAGTCTATGAAATCTATTATTGTTCTTCGGATAGATAATGGAGACAAATTTTGGTCTCAAGAACTCTCTAGCTTCTGTAATATTCATGGCATCAAGCAACAGTTAACCACACCACACACACCACAACAAAATAGTGTACTCGAACGTTGAAATAGAACAATCGCCAAGATGGCTAGATCCATGCTCGACCATGGACATGCTCGAAGAAGTTTAGTGCAAAACCAATCTACCTTTTGAATTAGTCACCCACTGTAGTGGTCAAAGGCAAGACTCTAGAAGAGGCAAGGTTAGGTCGCAAGCCCAAAATTAGTCAATTGAAGGTTTTTGGCTCTCTTGTCTATGTTTGGATCCCAGATGCGACACGCACCAAGTTGGATGCCAAGAGTCAAAAACTCATGCTTGTTGGATATAGTAGTCATTACAAAGCCTATCACTTGATCAAGACTGAGACATCTCGTCTACTATACAATCGTAAAGTAATCTTTAATGAGCAGCGAGGACCATTCCTATATGTTTGTCCTCTTCTTGATCCAGTAGATCAGCCTATGAAGGCTCATGATTTGGGAGTTCGGCCTCCATTCAGTCCATCTGATGGGAGGGCTTAAACAGCTCCAATCACTCTAATAATACCAATGATTCCTATACAAACAACTCCAACAGCTCCAATCGCTCTAATAATACCAGTTATTCCTATACAGACAACTCCAACTTCTCCTACAGGATCACCAAGATATGCAAATGCTTCACCTGATTTTGAAGCAAATTATTCTTATAAGGAATCAAATCATAGTGCACCTCATAGTACTAATGTTGGTCCTCCTTCTCTCTGGCCTAAGTGGTGGGCTAAGACACTTGCTGATCTTTGAGATGATGAACTCGTCGATGGGAGAACTTCTAGCGAAATGAGCAAACCTACAGAGATAGTCGATTTTTTTCTCATGGCCAACATTCACAATGTGTTTGAACCTCAAACATACTTTGAGGCTAAAGGAATTTCAAAATGGGAACAAGCCATGAAATCCAAACAACAAAGCCTACTAAAGAATCACACCTAGGTACTAATTGATCTTCCACCAAGGAAGAAATTCATTGGTTGCAAATGGGTCTACAAAAGAAAATACAAGTATGATGGTACTTTGGATAAGTAGAAGCTCATTTAGTTGCAAAGGGCTATTTTCAACATAAGGGTATTGATTAGGAGGAGACCAGTGCTGCTACAGCGAAGATAAGCAGTCCTAGCCATGGCAACACAATTTGGCTGGAAGGTCCATCAAATGGACCTCAAGGGTGCTTTCCGAAATGGTGACCTACAAAAAGAGGTCTACGTGGCACAACCTCCCAGTTTCAAGGTTGTTGATAAAGAACACCAAGTTCTTAGACTAGTGAAAGCTCTCTATAGTTTGAAGTAGGCCCCAAGGACATTGTACATGAAAATTGATAAGTACCACAGTGATCAAGGCTTCCAGAAGAGTTCTTCAAACTCAAATTTATACATCAAGACTATTGAAAGCGACATCATCTTTCTAGTCATTTATGTGGATAATTTGATCATCAATGGTAGTTCGACATTTTTGATTCAGGGAATCAAACTAGTCTTTTGACATGATTGACCTTGGGCTCATGCACTATTGCCTAAGTGTTAGGTTTGGCAACAATCTTCTAGTATCTTTCATTTCTCAGTGCAAATATGGCAAAGCTCTATTAAGCAAGTTTTGTATGCAAGATTGCAAGCCTACATCTACAACCATGGAGAAAGGTCTGAAGTTATAAGCCAAGTCAAATTCTCCTCCATTTGATGATACCATATACAGACAACTAGTAGGCAAACTTATCTACCTCTCTACTACTAAACCTGATATCAACTTCGCAGTCAACTACATTTCACGCTTTATGACAACTCCCAAGGGTGATCATTTGATGGTAGCAGAGCATGTGCTTCGTTATGTGAAGGGCAATACTGATTATAGACTCCTTTACTCTTGGAGATCTAATTCTAGACTCAATGGTTAACATATTCAGATTGGGCAAGTTTTATTGACTATAAGACATCAACTTTTGGATACGTGTTCAATTTGGGTTCCCGTGTCATCACATGGACTAGTAAGAAGCAGTTGGCACTTTCTCTCTCCTCTACAGAGGCCAAATATAGTGGGATAGTTAAGGCAGGTTGTGAAGCTATTTGGCTTCGTCAAATGCCTAGGGATATGCAGATGTCACCAACAGGCCCGACAACTTTGTTTGTTGATAACGAAGGCGTTATCAAGTTAGCACGAAATCCAATCTTCCATAAGAGAACCAAGCATGTGGATGTTCACTGTGACTACATTCGGCAACTAGACATTCTCACCGAGCCACTTGGTCTAGATAAGTTTGTCAAATTCAAAAGACAACCTGGTGTAGTGGATAGATTAACCATTAAGAAAGGATATTACAATAATAGATAGTTTCTATATCTATTTAATGGTTATCTATTGTAATCTATTGTAAATATTTGAATCTTTCTAATATTTAGTTATCCGTTAAATAGATTGTTTCTATTCTTGACAACTATTTCCAAAAGAAACATTGTGTATTCATTGGCAGATATTGATCATTTGATACATGCAACACAGAATTTTCAAGCAGAAAAGACAGCTTCTAGAGGGTAATGAAAATGAAGCATACTGCTTCCAAAAATAACAACCTGTCACAAAGAATGGATGATGAAATATCATTGAAAGTAGTGCATTTCGAGTTGAATTTTGTACAAGGGATATCCAATAACCTCATTTTTACGCAAGGTAATGGTAGGGATGTGAGATTCAAATCCCTTTCTTAAAAGAATGACAGAGTCAATCCCAAGGTTTGCTATGGTCAAATCACAACTGCGCTAAAACTCAGTGAAGATAATGTGATTTCACAATGAAGTTTTTGCTAGTTTGAAAACTATAGAAGCTGGAACTAATGATTTGGTAATTTTTTTCATTTTTTCAGATATAAGGAAAGCTAAAATATGCATGCACTTCAAATTTATATTTTATTTAATCTCTATGTTAAAACTAAGTTAACCATGATTTTGCAAATTACTGAAAGTTCTGCAATACTCTTCTTTTGTATTTATGCCTTGCTCGCTTGTTCACAAAATTGTTCGATCATGTTTTTGCCAGTGTATGTTTTTTTCATTATTCTCAATTTGATAAAGCTCATAGTCAATAAAATCGAAGTCCCCTTGTTGCACCCAAGGGATAGCGCTTCCCTTTTAGCCTCAATTAGTTTGTGTCTTTTATTTTGCTCTATTGTGTGTGAAGCTATTTGGCCTTAATCAGCATGTTTGTTCCTTGCTCTCTCATCTTCCTCAAATCTGACAATATGTTCTCTCACATTTCTACATTCCTCTCAATAGTTCCTTCATCTTCTGAAACAATGTATAAGAGATGAGTGACTTATTAAGGAATGGTATGAAAATGAATTAAAACTAATTGAATGGTCTCTTTACCAAAATCTTCCAACTCTTGCTTCCAATCTGCAAAGACCTTAAGAAATGAGTTTGTTTGTACAGGGACTGCCCTCTTTTCCAATGTTGCCTCTAGGTTATTCAAAAGGACCTAACAACTAAACAATGCAGTCTTTCAAGACTTCATTTTGCTCCTAGAGATTCTCTTATCTTCGTCTCATCCTGGTGCATATGCTTGAATAACGAAGTTACACCTAATGCAACTAGAGAGTTACCACCTCCCCTTATTAGCACTCCAAGATCTACCTCTTCCATTACATAATCCTCTAAAGTTACCTCTTTAGCAGTCTTATCCTAGGGTGGAACAATAACCTCTCACAAGCCATGTCAGTTTAGTGCTCACTAAAAGAGGCTCATAAGGTGTTATTTGAAATGCAAGTGTTACCCCTTCTCTACCCTCTTCATATTGTTACTTAACTTGTTATTACTCTAGAGAAGCTGTCCTATGCTCTGAGGATGGAGAAGAAACAAATTCTTCTAAATATTGTTCTGCAACCTAATCAGGTACTTGTTTTGAGCCATTACTTGTAGGCTCCTCAATTTGTTCCTAACCTATATCCTTCTCCTCTTGTGCACTTGTTTCTTTTTGTGTACCTATTGCCTCTATCTACAAACATTATTGATAACCTCCCCTTTTCCTATTTCCATGTCAGGAGGCACCTCAGCTTCAACCTCTAGTAGTACCCCCACCTCAATTTATTGAGATACTTTTTCTTCTACTTTGGAGGTAGTCCAACTTCGTGGAGAACCTCTACTTCTACCTTAGGCACAACCTTGAGGAAGAGCCTAGACCTAGAATCTGAGCGAAATGTCATCTTATGTATCCCCCTTTCACACACATCATTGAAATGCAGTTCTTGTGAAGGCTCCTTTCCCATGTTAGGAGGCACCTCAGCTCCAACCTCTAGTAGTACCTCCACCTCAATTTATTGAGATACTTTTTCTTCTATTCTAGAGGTAGTCCAACTCCGTAGAGAACCTCTACTTCTACCTCAAGCACAACCTTGAGGAAGAGCCTAGACCTAGAATTTGAGTGAAATGTCATTTTATGTATCCCCACTTCCACTCACATCATTAAAATTCAGTTCTTGAGAAGGGTCCTTCAAACCTAGGATGTTCTCAAGTCAGACACGAAACTCATCAGATCCTAGAGGATCATCCTTATCCTTCTATGGTTCAACTGTAAAATCTAATTCAAGGTTCAGCACCGATAGGGGCAAGTTGGCATTTAACCTCTTGAGGGGGTTCAAAAATGTCTTTCATAGAGGGATCCAATTTACATAGTAACACGAAGACACGTCCCCCCCCCTTTTGCCCCATGTCACGGAGACTTGGATCACCGAGGACTTGGGGACTTCGTCCCCATGTCCCCAGCGGCACCACCAAATTCCGCCACCTCTGCCGAGGATGGGGGACATCTCGGTGTTGACTATTTGCTGATTCGCCTATTTATGTTCAATGTTGAATGTTCCAATTCCATCCAATGTTTAAGTATTTACTCTTTTACATCTTTATATCTTATATTGCAATACATTTTTTTATAACTAGCATTTAAAGTACCATATGTATATATATAAACACCCCTCCTATCCCCGCCACCATCCCCAAATTAAGGCCCCTCTATCCCCCTCTCCCAGAAACTTGTCCCCCAGGGTGGTGTAACTATGGATCTAAATCAAGTTTCCCCGTCGTTGCAGTTGTTGCCCACGCTCTTCAAACCAGCAAAACCTTTTCCTCTTCAAGTACCTCCACTTCTTCTAATGTTTCTAGACCCAAGGTTACAAAAGGTTTGTTCTTAAGTCTTTTGCATACCTTCTTTGATGGTTCAAGGGCCTTTGGTTTGGTCACCCTAATCTTCAAGGGTTTAACCCTCAACTGCCCAGACGATTATGGAACATTTGTCAACGTATCTTCCCTCAGTGAAGAACTTGGGACCTCAAATGATGGGAATGATACAAGAGATGGTTGTGTTGGTAGTAGTGGAGTAGCAAATGATGCAACTGCAGCAACTGTTTCTTTCTTATCCTTTGCCTTTTGCTACTTCAAAATTTGTGGGGGATATTTGTGTAGCCACTTCCCTAATATGACTTCTAACCTTTTTTGGAGTAGTCGAGGATGCCTTATTGAAAATCGACACATTTATCTTCCTCCCTTTCCCTCTCTCTTCTCTCCAAAGGATCCATTTTGGGTTTCAATGGCACTGGCCCCATATGATATGGCTTATGTATCCAATCCAATGTGTGTTGGACCACATGCTTTTCCCTATGATCAATACCATCTCTCTCTTTGGAGCAGAGATCTTTGCATTCAAAATTGGTTGGGCATACATCATATTTTAATTATATAGTGGTAGGAAAACATTTTCTACAATCTTTACTCCAAGCTCTATTTGGGATATAAGTATTAAGAGCATATTGTGCAAGCTCTAAACCCATTCAGCAATGTGCACTGATCCTAACCTCATAATCATCTACACAACTTACTCAATAATCTTCTAAATGAGGTTTGTATTTAAAATGAGCTCCCATTACTTTACTAAGCGCGCGCGTTGGGACAAACTTGTCTTCATTTCCAACTCATCAAGAGGGCACTTATCTTATTCTAAACAAAATGTCTTCGCATCCTTGATATTTTAGACATAGAGGACTCCTATGGAGATAGGGAACGTAAAGCACAACTTGTGTTTACTCACTATGAGTCTATGTGCTTAGATAAACCTCAACACAATTCTATTTGATGAATATCACTTCTTAGGTTGTAAGCAGTACTCCATGGGGATGTGTTCCCCCTCTAAAAGCTAAAGTTTGAGAAGGGGACGTTTGCAGGACTTGGGGATGTCACATCCCCAGGTCCCTGGTTGTGTTCTCAATCAACCACCCTCACTACCTAGGGCTCAACCTCTCGAGGGATGATTAGAGTCCTCCCTTCACTACATTTTGTACTTTTTTGGATATCATACTACTCTATTTAATATTCTCGTTCTTAAAAATCTTATACATCTTTTCATCACTAGCATTTTATATACATATGTATAGCATATAATATATACACCCCCCTCTTGCCTTCTCCCCACCGTCGTCCCCCTATCATCTCCAAATTGAGGCCCTTTTTTCCTCATGTCTTTGCAACATGTGCATTCATTTCAGCATCCACATTTCCCTAACTGTGGTGTAACTATGGTTATAAGGTACACCTAACCATTCTAAAGTATACGAGGGTTTTCAATTGAATGAAATAGCAACCAACCTATGCTTCAATAGAGATATGGTGCAGCACTGGTAGTCATTTGTACACATCCTTGTAGTGCCATGTGAGGCAATTTGTTAAGAACCCATGTTGAGCACTTGGGTTGCTTGGAATAATTATTTGCACAACAATAGCCGCAAATTCATATAGATAGAAACTCAATTGTTATGTGTTGGCTCTTCAAATGAGAACACTTAACTCAAAACCCAATTTTCTACACAGGGGCTATAATGATCAACTTGGAACAATTTTTGCATTGAATGGATCTTGAAAGTGGGTGTAGCATTGGAAGCTCTCCCAAAATGGATCTTTGTCAAGATAGGGCACCCGTATATAGGTTTTCAACCTTGTGGGACAATGTTGGATATTTGGTATCAAAGTGGATCGTCGTAGAGAGACATGAAGCCATCATATTGCTATGTGGGGGCTCCATATGGTCAATGTCTTTGTGGTCAATTGTTATGTGTTGGCTCTTCAAATGAGAACACTTATCTCAAAACCCGATTTTCTACACAGGCTATAATGATCAACTTGGAACAATTTTTGCATTGGATGGATCTTGAAAGTGGGTGTGGCATTGAAAGCTCCCCCAAAATGGATCTTTGTCAAGATAGGGCACCCATATATAGCTTTCCAACCTCGTGGGACAATGTTGGATATTTGGTATCAAAATGGATCCTCGTAGAAAGACATGAAGCCATCATATTGCTATGTGGGGGCTCCATATGGTCAATGTCTTTGTTGTCACTCTATGGGTGCAACTTGCAATATCGTTTGGCACTAGCAGTCATTTCAATGCACCCTCATAGTGCCATGTAAGGCAGGAGCAAGTCTAGCTCTTTGGTCACTTCAAGTAAGTTGTTTGGCCTATTCCAGTCACCAACGCTATCTAAACACCTTGTTGCTCCCTTGTGCCCCTCTAATACGGGGGCTCTATGATCAACTTGGAATAGTTTTTTCATTGGATGGATCTTGAAAGTGGGTGAAGCATTAGAAGCTCTCCCAAAACGGATCTTTGTCAAGATAGGGCGCACGTATGTAGCTTTTCAACCTCGTGGGACAATGTTGGATATTTGGTATAAAAATGGATCCTCTTAGAGAGACATGAAGACATAATATTGTTATGTGGGGGCTAAATATGGTCAATGTCTTTGTGGTCACTCTATGGGTGCAACTTGTAATACCGTTTGACATGAGTAGTCGTTTCAATGCACCCTCCTAATGCCATGTAAGGCGGGAGCAAGTTAGCTCTTTGGTCGCTTCGATTATTTGGCCTCTTCCAGTCACCAACTATATCTAGACACTAAATTTCTCCCTTGTGGCCCTCCTCTAATAGAATCAATGTTGGTAATCGGGCAAATGTGTAGCTTAGATTTAAAAATTGAACATGAGCACCAATCCTATGTGAGGGTAATGAAGCCACCTAATTGCTATGTGGGGCTCACCTAGTCAATGTCTTGTGAATCACTCAATGGGTGCAACTAAAGAAAATGATTCAATACTACTAGTCGTTCTTATGTGTCCTTGTAGTCGCACAAAAGACGATTTAAGGAGAGCTTGTGCCTAGCACTTGAATCACTCAACACAAGAGTACCCCACTACAAACTCTATTCCAACCAAGCTACTATGTATTTATTCTTTGTCCACTTCGGATGCTCTCTTTAGTGTATTAGTCAAGGTAATGAGGTTGACACTAGTTGTCACTCTAAAACCTGTATGTGCTTATGAATGGAGCTATGTATAGCATCAATACATAAGGTGGTTGTTTATCGTCAGCCACTCATCTAGCGCTTGGTTTTTCCAAATATAGAAGGAAACTCTAATTCGGATAGGAACACTATCCCTTGGCATGTTTCATCATTGCAATTCATTAACTCCAACGGTAAAAAGAGCTGAAAATAGTTGCATACACTAGCACCTTGCTATCCTATTTCATCTCCACCCTATAGCTTTGTTAAATGCTTTTAGTGTGGGTTAAAGAGGTGGTGAAAGTTTGATTGCCTACAAAGCTTTACACAAGTGTGTTCTTGGCATGTTTGTCTCTCAATGTGTGGTAATCCCCTCCACAAGGCAAAGAGTGTTGGCATTGTTGATGCATTAACGACTTGCACCAGCTTGCAAAGCACATTTCTTGTCTGTTGAGTTACACTTGCAAATGAGTATGGCCAAGGCCTTTAATTCAAAAAGAAAATCGTTAATGCCTTTCAAAACAGAACTACTTGTGCAAGGTGCACCAAAAAAGTGTGTTCATTGCATATACCTAGAAAATAAGATGTCTTTGAATGGCCTTTTTCAATCATGTGTATGATGCATTCTCCTGCGGCAATGACTTTTGCAAGCACAGATTAATTGGATGTCTTCGAGTAAGCAACTATGGTAAACACAAATGTATCATTCACTATGCTAAATTTATGGCTCTCCTCTGTCAGGTTGTCCTTTCTAACCAACTAAGGGTAGACCTAATATGAACAGACATTAGGATCAAATGGGGACTCCTTTCTTGTGCAAACTCAAGAAGTCTACATAGACTACCAAGAGTTATACTATGTATTAAGTCATGTAAAACTCAGAATCCCTCTTCACTCTCCTCAATTACTCATCCAAAATGTCACTGATCATTCTTCCCCAGTTGATCTTCCTTGGACCCCTTTCTTGTGCAAACTCGAGAAGTCTGCATAGACTACCAAGAGGTATACTATGTATAATGTCATGTAAAACTCAGAATCCCTCTTCACTCTCCTCAATTGCTCATCCAAAATGTCAATGATCATTCTTCCCCAATCGATCTTTCTTTGTCTCTTCTTTACGGTGTCAATGTAGAGCACATTTCTTGTCTATTGAGTTACACTTGCAAATGAATATGGCCAAGGCCTTTAATTCGATACAAAAATCGTTAATACTTTTTGAAACAGGACTACTCGTGCGAGGTGCACCAAAAAAGTGTGTTCATAGCATATACTTAGAAAATACAATGTCTTTGAGTGGGCCTTTTTCAATCATGTGTATGATGCATCCTCGTGCAGCAATGATTTTTGCAAGCACAAATGAATTAATTGGATGTCTTCGAGTAAGCAACTATGGCAAACACAAATGCATCATTCACTATGCTAAATTTATGGCTCTCCTCTGTCAGGTTGTCCTTTCTAATCAACTAAGGGTAGACCTAATATGAAAAGACATTAGGATCAAATGGGGTACTCATTTCTTGTGCAAACTCAAGAAGTCTACATAGACTACCAAAAGATATACTATGTATTAAGTCATGTAAAACTCAAAATCCCTCTTCACTCTCCTCAATTGCTCATCCAAAATGTCACTGATCATTCTTCCCCAGTTGATCTTCCTTGGACTCCTTTCTTGTGCAAACTCGGGAAGTTTGCATAGACTACCAAGAGATATACTATGTATAAAGTCATGTAAAACTCGGAATCCCTCTTCACTCTCCTCAATTGCTCATCCAAAATGTCAATGATCATTCTTCCCCAATCGATCTTCCTTTGTCTCTTCTTTACAATGTCAATGTAGAGCACCATCCATGTCTACAACTGCTTGACTTGTGGAAAAGCAAACACACTACGTAGAAGAGTGGCAATTGTTCATATCCTCCATCAAGTATGCTTGGTGCAAATCAATCTTCTCTAACTTCTCCTCATTTTAAGGCCTTTACAAATAATTATGTTTAATCTTTTGTACAATGTTAGGCTCATCCCTGAGAAACCTCTCACCCTATTTAATGGAGATGGTAAGGTATTAATCTGCCATTGGGATGTAGAAAACATCCTTAATTACATCTAGTTGGATGTCCAAGACAATATCACCTTGTTTGTACTTCACCCTTCTCTCCTTATGGTCAGTGTGCTTAGAAATGGTCGTGATCAAGTCTATGAATAGTATTGACACAGGGTATCATGTTGCATGAACTAAATCGAAAAAGATTATAAATACAGCATCAAGAGTTATGGTAGGTGTACTATGCTCTTTTTCATATCCTCCAAACAAGTATGCTTGGTGCAAATCCATTATCTCTAACTTCTCCTCCATCAAGTACACCTGGTGCCAATCTATCTTCTCTAACTTCCCATTTTGAGGCCTTTTCAAATAATTATAATTGATCGTGTGTACAATGTTAGGCTCATCCCTGAGAAACTAACCCCGTTCAATGGATATGGTTGGACTGTGGAAAACATCCTTAATTATATTTGGTTGGATGTCTAAAGGCAATATCACCTTGTTTGTTCTTCACCCTTCTCTCCTTAGGGTCATAATACTCAGCAAAGGTCATGATTGAGTCTACGAATAAGATTGACATCGGGTGTCACGCTGCATGAACTAAGTCGGAGAAGACCATAGATATAACATAAAGAGTTGTGGCAGGTTTACTATGCTTTTCACAAACTTGTTAAAATCCATGTAGCCAATATTTGTATCTGTAATTCCAAGACAATTTGGAAGGCGAACCATATCATTTGAATTTGTACTTCAATGGTAGTGGTATGGACGTACCTTCTTGAATTTTCTCTGCATCCATAAAAACCTTTGTCAGCATACTTTATTGAAAACAAGAAACTAACTATTGATATGAAAGAAAATTAATCTAAATGCAAAGAACAGGAAGCTTATACTAAACAACCACAACTAAAAAAATTACAAAACAAGCTCTATAGCTAAGCAAAACAAACCCAAAAAAGAAAGAAAAACCTACTTGTCTAATTATCAAAGTTTCAATATTGAGGGCCCCAATCCACCTTTCAGGGTTTTACAGTACCAAAACCTCAATTACCTAATCAATTTTGTGAAAAGTAAATGAACTCATCTTTAGGAGGCTTCATAGTAATGGGCCTCAATTCCTCTTTTATCGTTTCAAAGGTATTGAAACCGCGATAAATCAATCAATATTTGTTTAAGGCATGTAGTTGGTGCTTTTAGGGTTTCAAGACTTGATCGCCTCTTTTTGGGTTTCAAGGTTTCATGGTTCAAAATCCTAAAAGAGAATCTGACAATCGCCAAGATTTATTAAGTCAAAGATCCTTGATCCTCGATTTGTGTTGAACATCAAGCTTGAAACCCCAATACATCAATCAATATTTGTTTAAGGCATGTAGTTAGTGCTTTTAGGGTTTCAAGACTTGATCGCCTCTTTTTGGGTTTCAAGGTTCAAAACCCTGAAAGAGAACACTGACAATTGCCAAGATTTATTAAGTCAAAGATCCTTGATCCTCAACTCTTTTTGAACATCAGGCATTAAGTTTGCATCAATCTTGTATTTCCTCAAAGAGTATGACTATTATCTACCCAAATCATAGCCCTAAATTTGGCCTAAGAAGACTTCAAAAATTGTCAATCAAATTAGAGCATATAAAATGTTTAGGCAAACAACAACTAAGAGAAAGGCCAAGAAAAACAAATACACACGAAGCAAAATGAAAGGGAAACTTAACCAAATAAGGGAAAACAAGCAAGAGGAAGAGCAAATACCAAAACCCAACCTAAAATGAAGGTAAATCGCCCCAAACGCATGAGAATAAGAACCCTCAAAGCTAGAAGGCTAGCAGAATTGGTGGCAGAAAGGTTAGTAGAATCATTGAGATACTCTAGAATACTAGGGCTTAAAGGAGACTCACCGAATAAAAAGTGCACAATGAACAAATGAGTGGCCAAATCCTCTTCATATGGCCCACATCATTAGGCTTTCAGGGTGACATCACCCTAATACATGCTCATCAATCAAGGATCAGGGTCATGAGGTTATGGGGATCTTAGGACCCCCAACGAAAACAAGTCTGATCTCCAATCAAAATCACTAAGAAATATGCTAAACTCACAATCTTGCACTTTTGCTTGGGGACAGTGGAAGTATGGTGGGAGAAGAAAAATTCTTCAAAAGAAGCATGATAAAATACTAAAGAAGATTAATGTCAAAGTTGTCAATGTTGGCATGATTTGATGGTTAAGTTGTGTTACTGCACCTGACACCAAGTTTCAAACCCCATTGGGGTGAAATTGCTGAATATTGGGGATGAAGTATATCATTTGTGATCTCACCAGTTCATATATCCAGGTCAATTACCCCTCATTTGTGTAAAGTTTATTTTTTGCAATAGCAATGGACAAATCCTTGAATTAACATAGAACAAGTTTACTGTTTTGCAAGTTACTTCGGTGCCTTGGTAAGGATTCATAATTGGTTTTAATCTCATTTAATCTGCTTTTGTGATCCACCACTACAAAATTCTGTACTAATTTTTTAACTACTAACAGTTATATTCTAAAAAAATTGTCATCCAGTGACCAGTGCTTAACTATTAACAGTTATATTCTAAAAAAACTGTAATCCAGTGACCAGTGCAGGCAGCCTCTTCATTTAGAGAGTTTTGTTCTAAGTTTACTTTCTATATCCACTACAACTGGCAACAATCCAATATAAAACACATTAAATTCAAACTTGTGAATTAAAAAATTCCATGTCACATAATAATTGTGAAAAGCAATATGCTGTTAACATATTTACCTTACAAACTACAAATTACTCTACTTCTTTGATGGAAAACTTCATTATGTTTTATTCATTTTGTGTTCACAGGATATCTAGCAAAAAGAAAGTTATCATGCGCTGCAATGCCACAGCTACATAATGATTCAGAGGCTAGGGTTCATAAGATTGTGTGTAACCAAAGCATTGTGAATGCTTCCCCATGGCCTAGAATTGCCAGCCTGCAATCATTATCATCTGAGGCTTTTGCCCCAAACAGAGCATGGAGAAGGGCTGCAAGCTTCATCCAACTCCCAGGCATTGGGTTGTGATGATACAACATTGGCCTCCTAGAATTTCATATGCTAAGTGAAAAACCCCCCTTATGCGCGACAGTTCTCAGGCAGATTGTGGGAAGACAATGGAAGGACCAGGGTAACAATTTTGCCTCCTGCAGCAGGCCCTGATCTCCTTCCTGGGTCTTAATTATGCCTGCCAGCCAAAAATTCAGTGAAGGTGACACTGGTGGAGGACATTTTGCAGGAGGTAGATAAAAATGAATCATTTCCCAAGCATGGTCTGATCAGAAGAACTGGAGCGTTTTGGCCAATCAATGGATCTCAAACATACAGCATCCTATTCTTGAGGGAAATCTGCAAATTTATCCTTAATTTTTGACAAGTCCCCAGATTGCCTAAAGGTTCTGTATGATTATCAATGGAACTGTGACCAGCATCGGCTTATATTGAAACCTTGGCACCCCTCTTAATGCTACCTTCCACTATATCTACTTAATGACCATTAGTTATTTGCATAGCCTAATCCCGAACAATTCAGTTTAGCTTTAGAGATGACATCATGATTTTAAAAGATAACACTCTGTATCGATCAACTAGTAGTTGCAAATAAAATAAGTAATGGTGCAGATAGACCACGCATAGGTGTAAAATTTACAGTTCCCCGTATGATTATATCTTACTACTTACTACAAGACAGTAATGAAGTCAGAAATATAGGCAACAAAACAACTCAATCTTCAAACAATGAAAATATCATTCTCATTCTAAACTTTAACCATTTTCGCATCCCCAAACAGAAAAAAAGAAGAAGAAAGTGAAACACTAATAATTGATATATCCCTTTGTTATTGCATGACTATGAATAAGATATAGCCAAAGAAGTCAAACTATAATTAGCAAAACATATGCAGACAATTAAGTCATGTCTTCTAAAAATTACCTGCAAAGCACCTTGACTAGCCTCAAGATCAGCCAACAGAAATTTTACGCCTTTGCCTTGGTGAGACTTTGCTAGCTCTTGATATGTAGATATATATGTTTCTGCATTGTCTCCACTAAAATTCAGAAAGAACACAGCCTGCCATTTTTTAAACAACCAAAACATTTGCTTGCTTAGAAGTTGGAACAGCAACCAAAAAGATCAGCAGTCTATTCACGCCATATAGCTGTGTGGTTAGTATTTATGCAGTCTTTAGGGAAAAAGATATTTGAGAACAAATGCTTTCATTCATTTCAGATACAAACAAATAGGTAAAAGTTAAAACTGACAATGTAATTTCATTTTTTGCACATAACATATTTATAGGATGCTAAACTATATTTATAGGATGCTAAACTTCCGAAGTAAA
This sequence comes from Cupressus sempervirens, assembly GCA_028749045.1. Taxonomy (NCBI): domain Eukaryota; kingdom Viridiplantae; phylum Streptophyta; class Pinopsida; order Cupressales; family Cupressaceae; genus Cupressus; species Cupressus sempervirens. Next base: position 268,493,672 of record CM053788.1, on the reverse strand, counting down.
AGAAAAGCATAATGTTAGAAAAAAGAAACAAAGTCAGCATATATACCACAAACAACAGAAAACCGTAGTTTTCACACACCAATGAGGACAGATCACAGTTGCCACTTGACAACTTCATGGGAAAAATTCGTAGTGATAATAGTAGTTTATTATATTTGGCAAATTGAACAGTATAAAGATTGCAACACCAAATCAAATTCTAATAAGAAATCACAGAAAATAAGAAGATTCAAACCACAAATGTCTAGACACTGAAGGAGTTAGGGATATGGCTGGATACAACCTCACCAAATGTAATCAACAAGGCAAGTGTAAGAGTAACCATAAAAAAACTATGAAGTTCAACCATTATTTGGTAAAGAAACAACATTTTCTTTCATAAGCACCTTTCTGATTAAGATAGTTATACCTTAGAATCTGGAGTGTTGAAGAATTTCAACACATAAGGATGATTTGCAGGGTCCTTGGTCAAAGCTGCTACAAGAGGCATACTGGCTTCTTCAACAAACTTTTTTAATGCCTCAATATTGAAATCCTGCATAATAAGTTAATTGTCAGTAAGCACTTTATTGACAATAATATCCTTATCCTTAATATGTATTTGGCACTCCTATCATACAAAGCTAAGTCGCAAGGTTCAAATTCGAATTTAAGTTCGTCGATCATATTATTTAGATGAAATTTGACGAGGGTAAAAATTTGGAAAAAAAACAGCATTAAATTTACCCTATATAAAATTATTTATTTTTAAATATAAGTAATATATCCACACAATTGTTAAATAGTTTGACATTGCTAAATAATTAAACTAAATAACTCAAGATTATTTTTAAAAAATATAATATCATATTAAATAACAAATAGTATATTAAATATCATAAATTTCAGATGAACTTCGGAAGGGTAAAAATTCGCCAAAATTCGAAATTCAAGTATAAAATCCGACGTATTCTGTGACATACTATCCTTATAATGTTTTTCATTATTTCAGCATTTTTGCCACTTGCAATTTTGAGGGACTCCAAAGATATGGACCTGACCTGAAAATCAGCATATCGCTCATCAAAAGGCTTAAATAGCCGAACTGTTGGTGGTTCAATGGGAAAATCCTTCAAAGGAAGGACTGTAGAATCAATTGTATGACCAAATTCATAATCTGAACGCAACTCCTCTGCAACAGCAATGAAATTTCTGAATTCGTCACCCTCCAGTTTAGAGAATACTCCCACCTGTTTGATCTCAAAGCATTAAAAATAAGTATCCTATGACATCAATACGAAAACAAGATAACAATAAAAAGGAACCCATTTTTGTAACCAAGCACATACAATGAACACTTTCTTGTCATCAATAAGACTGCCAGCCTCTTCTGCAGACTTGATTTCTACAGATGCTGGACCAGCTTGCTTTTTCAAATATCTAACAATGCCATCTGCTTCACGAGGACCATTGTAGTCCTGAATATTTGCTCCGCCTTTCCGAATGATTTTCAAAGTTGGAAAACCTCTCACTCCATATTCACCAGCCAAGGCTTTATTTGATTCTTCGTTAGCATCAACCTTAGCCAAGATGATGGGTGGATCATTATTTTTTAGACTGACTGCAGCTTTCTCATACTGGACAACACAAAATCATCAATTAAGATTATGGCACCAGAATAAAAAATAAGATGCTCGTAACAAAAGGCGGAACTTACACAAACAAATATTCATTAGCAAAATTGCTTCCACTACCGAAATTACTCATTAAAAAAGGGCTTTAAATATTAAGCTACAGAAAAGCTTAAAACTAGACTTACCTCAGGTGCAAGACGCTTGCAGTGCCCACACCTGTCACAAGAAACATCAGTGAAGACATAAAAAAGTGAAACTGAAGAAGATCAAATCAAAGGTGGCTACAAGATTGTATCTTAAGGATCAATCTGTAATGCAAATATTCTTTGCCATTTCATTTCATGAATAGCCAATGAATACTTTCAAATCTCGTGAAGTCAACAATTTAAACTAATGCTCCAAATTTAAACACTGACAACAGGAATAAAAACATCTCATTATGTAATTGCTGGGCCACAGAACCACAACAGAAAGAAATTCATGGAGAGTTGTTGAACAGACATAGTTTAAAAGGGTCTATCCAATTAAATGAAGATAAATTTGAGAAAAGGACGCACTGCCTATGATACCTTCTCTCCGTAGAGAAAAGCAATGAAAAAGTGTGCAGCCAAAGTCTTGGAATCAAAAAGGCAATATTGTTCAATTAAAGATGACACAAAGAAGAGCTGAATTTAAATAAGTCATGGGAGTTAATTGTGCGCAGGTATGTTTGATAAGGAAAAGAAACAAACACAAACAGGATGTGCAGTATAAATCAATGGCAGGCTAAAGAGAACGAAGGTGAAGATAGCAATAAGTGGCTCGAGAAACATTCATGAAAACTACTTCTGCTTGTCACAAAAAAGAATTTAGTCCATGGTGTTAAGATATATTAGCATATCTTAACAAAATGATTTAATCAAACTATTGTTGGCAGACATAACATCACAACTGTCCTAAAATTATTGCAACCAAACTGTTGTTGGGAGATATATTGTCACGAGACCAATTGTCACCAAAAGTTGTGTTGAAAGAGTTGCTGAAAAAATAAAGTTGTTGATAATATTAGAGCTAATATCACCACAAATAATTGATTAGTGAAAACGTGTATGCCCCTTTGTATGAAAGAATTAAAGATTTAAACAGTGTCAACAAGACCAACAGTCAACCAAAAGCAACAGCAAAAGAGCAAAGCACAAAACACTATCACAAGGCAACAGGACCACCAACAGCCTTATGAAGCAACATGAGTTGGCATCACCGAAGCAGCTAGGGAAACAAATCAAAATTTCCTCCCTCCCTCACTATCTTTGGCTATTTATAAGCACAAATATGATCGTAAACTTAGATAAGCAATCGGTACCTTAACCAGCAAGCTATGTTCAAGTGGTGAGAACTCTCTCTCTCTCTCGTATAAGCACATGCATGATTGCAACCTTACATAAGTAGTGAGTTCCTTAACTGACAAACTACATTCAAGAGGTGAGAAGTGACTCTCTCAGTTGATCTTTATAAGCATACGTATGATTGTAACCCAATATCATTAGTCGCTTGGCCACCAAGATACATACAGGTGGTGAGAAGTGAGTGCTATGATGAAGACCCATAGTGAGTTCCTTAACTGACAAACTACATTCAAGAGGTGAGAAGTGATTCTCTCAGTTGATCTTTATAAGCATACGTATGATTGTAACCCAATATCATTAGTCGCTTGGCCACCAAGATACATTCAGGTGGTGAGAAGTGAGTGCTATGATGAAGACCCACAATCAAACCTCGTATGACAAGCTCATATAGAAATCAACAATTTTCATAACTTGGAGGATTCATAGACACCAAACAGTATGCCGTAACATGGACATCAATACAGCAACATCAAGCAGTTGCCACGATGAAATAAAACATTTTTGTCAGTGTTTTTTACTATGTCCTAACGTGACAAATAAATACAAATGGGTGACCAGGTAACGAGGACACTAGCAGAAACAATCAACTAGCTCTTTCCCTGAAAACAACACCTTTAGGATTTAGGCAAGTTAAGTGGGCTACCTACAATTCCTCAGTTGATATTGGCCTTCTCACAACTTTTAGGATTTTTCAAAAACATTTCATGCCTAGAAGTCCTTAATAATCTGATAGTGGGAATTTTCAGTCTTCCCTTCCCAACACCAAACTAAATCTTATTGCTATATCTAGAAAGTTCCTCTTTTACAAGGAAACATCACATTTAGCTACATTTATTTCAATTCCATAGGACTGTACCCAGAGTAAAAATAGGAACTTAGCGCAAATGGAGGTTGCAAGTTGAGAGGGGGGCTTCATAAAAATAGAGCTGTGGCCGCTGAGAAATTTTAGGAATACATTAATGGCAGTAGTCCCATGAATTTTACTTTGTATTTCCTTTTAAAAATTTCACCTCCTCAATTTAAGGACTCTGTAATTGATGAAATATTTTTAAAAAGAAAGAATTTATTTTCTTTCTAAATTTTTTGTTTTAAAATATTACAAATTTTTGACGTGGCAAATATTTCTCCTAGGCTAGTGGGGCTAAAAGGAGGGGTTCGTATTTTCAAGGAAAAGATTCTAAATGATGCTGCAGCCCCTAAAAAATTCTCAAGGGACCTATTGTGCCTAAAAACTAGAGCTGTAGACCGTCCCATGGGACCCCTGCCTTAAACCAATACTGTCTTCTTGATCAGCCAAGCGGAGCCAAAACAAATAATGTGATAAAAATATTTTTAAGACAATGAGGTTGAAAAGAACTATTGAAATGTAAAGACAATATTAAGCTTTGATCTACAGTGGATTTAATCATCGCCCAGCCTAACTAAGGAATTGCAACAACCAAATAAACAAGGTTCGGCGCTTCATGGGAAAGCAAGCATACCATTACTACTTATTTTCCAGACTTCGCCACATAATCTATTCCTCGTAGAAAACCTTATAAAGTTATGGCTCCCTGAATATAAGTTTTCTATATATATATATATATATATATATATATATATATATATATATATATATATATATATATATATATATATATATATATATATATATATATATATAGCGTGTGCTGCTGAAAAAAAAGGAGCTTTTCACAGTCAGGCAGCCCCATTAATTTTAATAGAAGAATCCAACGGTAACTACTTTATCTGAAGATGAACTGAGGTGGTAATCCATCTCTATATTAAATATAAAAAATGAAATCCTCATCCAAGAATTTACCTAAAGCTCGCACGATGCTTTCTAAAGACGCCTCATGGAAAAACCCACGTAAACTGAAAATGAGTCAACTAAAATATAGGAGCTATTCCAATTAATCATGGGGCCCAGCCGTTCCATAATTATAGATCCTCAGGCTACAACACGCGACTACATCACCCAGCACGATACAAGAAGAAACAAGTGAAGAAGTGAAGCCATATCCAAAATCTCAAATCCCTGTATTGTATAATCTGTATTATGACACATGAGATGTAGCAACAAACCACTGCGTTCTAATACTCAAAGCTTTAAAAAAAAACATTTTATTTCAAATGTCACGACCCACCTAAAACCCTGAGAAGCCACAAGGATAGCCTTATTTACCATGCTATAAGTTCCGTGCCATTTCGGCACCTCATGGAGCTAGCATGCAGTTTTGCTATCTGTTTATCCTTGATGGATCTAAAACCTTATCAAAACCATATGTGCTCAGCGTTCCCATAAAAAATAGCTGCTCTGGGTCATGAACTAAACACGTTATTTGTGGAAAAAATTGGAAATTTAGCTATATCAGTAAGCGCTAACCCTTACCAGGGGGCATAAAATTCGACAACAATGAAAGGATGCTTTGACACAGCGTCAGAGAAATTGGTGGCATCCAAGGTCAAGACAAAGGATTCTCCTCCTGCTTCTGCTTCTGCATCTGCGGCGCACGATATCAGGATCGTCGCAAGACAGAGAAGGAACATCCACCGGATCGCCATTTCGCACTTTGTGTTTCTTCCCAAATCCAATGCAAATAGAACTATTTATAGAAAACCCCGGCCTTTCTCACCCGTGACCAAGACAAACTGCTCACGTGCATACAATCTTATACGAATACGTATACAAAAGCATTATACATACAACAGCCACCGAGGATACACGTGGCACCATAAAATCCAACTATGAAAGGAAATACTTTATTTTTCTTATTTCTGGTACTTTCCAGATAGCTGAAACAATGATGTTGGGAGCTGGAAACAATTGTCTTTGTCTTTCTAATTTGTTTCTCATTCATTGTAAATTAATTCCCTAGAGAGTAGTAGTGGATTACTTAGAAAAATGTGAATCTCTTGACATTTTGTTCTTTAGGCTTTCTAGGAAGATCAGTCATAATCCTAGGAAGATCAGCCAGATCTACATTGTAGACAATTTGATAACAAGGAGAGGAGAAAAAGAGGTGGAATGTATAGAAAATGGAGTTTTGATATTTACGAAGTTAAGCATGGTCTATGGGACAACTTTAATTTGTCCATGTTCTTGTAGAGATTATATTCTATAATAAAATGTTTCTCAATTTCTATTTGTTTGAATTGCACAAAGTATATATGCTATCTTCCAAATCCTTTTTGGCATTTTGCAACTCTCGAACTCGTAGTGAGTTGATAAGAGTTAGTTCTACGCTAAGCAATATGAATTTAAGCTTTCTATGCGATATATACCCTACATAAGCTTTTTAAAGTTGATCACATGTGTGATTCAACTCATTATTTTAACATTTTTTATTTCTCCGAAACTATACTCAAATTACTCTTGTTGAACTTATCCATAACAAAAACAATCATCTCTTTGTTATTCGTAAAGAAAATGTTCAAATGAATGTTTCAATTACTCATACATTTGATATTTTGTTGCATCCAAGTCTTCTTTCTTTTACACAATATATTAGTGAAGACAATGTTAGACTATCTACCTTCTTACATTTGTCCAGTTCTTATTAGATAGTTTATGAAACACATTATAGCAATTGCTTCAATAAGGGTAACTCCTACTTTACTTAGCATGATATCATAGGGAACTCTATCTCTAATTTTGAACTTGCTTGTGATCAAATGTTTTTGAATTCTCTAAATTTTCTTCTATTGTGACACTAAAATGTTGTTATCCCATAATTATGTCACAGCTAACTTATAACTTACTAATGTCAATTTGAGTTTTGAAATGACAAGCAGGAATGTGAAGATGTCAGTGTGGTTGCGGTAGAGGAGGCTAAATGTTAGTGTGGTTGCAGTAGAGGAGGTTAACTTCTCAATAAGGGTGTGGTCATCAAAATATTTATATAGTCACACACCACTTAATTAAAATATGAATTTAGATGCACACACACCCCATATAATATTTGCTTTGCAAAAGAAACTAAATGATTTGTTTAATATTGTGTGTTAAATTGTTAAAATTTTAGTTTTATTTAATATATTTTATTTTATTTTAGAGCAATGGTGTGTTTCTCCTATTTTATAAATGATATATTTAAAAGAACAATATTAGGCAAGAGCCTACAATGCAACCATAAATTATGAGCCTCCTATCTAGGAGGTCTTGGGTTTGAATCTACTTGAGCTTAATAATTAATATTTAATTACATCACATTATAATAATTAATCTTGGCTTCACCTCTTACCGATCATGTGTATGTGTGTGTGTACACACACATATATACATATACATACATGTATATGTATGTGATATGCATATACATACATATACATATTCATACATATATACATTCATATATGTACATATGTACATGTATATGTATGCTTATGTATATATGTACATGTACATATATGTTTATGTATATATGTATGTGTATATGTATGTATGTATGTGTGTATCAGTCTAATTGTTCTATTAGAGACATAAATTGATAATTATTTTCTTTGAAAGATAAAATAGAATTAAGAAAAGATAGGAATAGTTATCAAGTAGATGCTTAAGATTGTCCCAAATGCTATATTAATTTATTTAATATTTCTTTTGAAAAACACACTTCCACCCATTGATTTGGTCGTAATTAGTTAATAAATTCTGCAAAAATCTCAAAAAAAAATCAAAAAATCAAAAAACTCCAAAAACATTTGTAAAATGTTCCTAAAGAAAACACTAAAAAGACAAAACAAAAAAAAAAAAAAAAAAAAAAATGTTTGTTGGTCCATTATCTATAGGCTTATCTCACTCCGCTACATTTCCCCCATTTCATCCCATCTTTGTGCAGAAGTCCTATCTGACTTGTGCTTTTCATGCATCCAATAAAAGACCTCTTGTCTGCAAGGCATCAATTCACTTCCATCTTTCAAAAGACCTCTAGTCCATGAGGCACTTTCCCATCAAATGTTTGTCCTACTCACATTACACTGAGCTTTTTTTTACCACAACAAAGACTGCAACAGAACCTAAACAACATCATCATTGAAACTTAGCGATTTGAGAAACTTGTTCTTTTCACAACTATTGCCAACAAACACTTGCGACAACAAATCAGACAAACAAACTTTCATAGGATGACTCCTTCCTACACATGGCACAACAACCTTAACTTTTGGACTTAAAGTTCTTGGTAGGAACTGTGGACTGAATGCCTACTTGGTCATGTAGTCTCTTTTGGTTAATTTCATTTTTGTGTGTTAGTAGTAGACTTTTATGGTGTGCCTTGATCTTCCATATTTTGCTATCACTTGAATGGTTCCAACTGACAACATGTGTCATTTGTGGTATGATCTATTCTTGATGCTCTAGTACATCTATGTCAATTTTGAGTTATGGTTATGCATTGCTCACTAGGGGCAACAAGTTATCACATTTTCTACCAAGATCCCTAAAAAGACTTTGGGTGTGCCTAGACCTCTTCATTACACATATGTCATTTGTTCATCATGATTATGCAAACTACATCTATCATCCTAAAGTGTCTATTTTGTTGTGAGTCTAATCCATGCAAAGGAATCTTGTAATCTATGCTTCTATAGCATTTGGTGCATAACTCCTTTTGTAAAATCAAGCTAGGGTGTGCTCTCCCATATAAACACAACTAAATCCCTCAATATCATGTAGCTAGGATTCATGTAGTATAGGATTTCATTGCGCTCTACTTGAGACTAGGGTTTTATTTCCCCTCCCCCCCGCCCCCCCCCCCCCCCTCCTATTCTAGGCTACTTGATTCCTACGAGTTAAGAAGCTTGACATGAGTCCATCCACTAGGTTGTATTCATGTTGCATTTTCATGTTTCATCTTTACACTTTAAGTTTGCATCATTTTACTTTGCATTCATGATTAGTGTAATTTATTTTGTTACTGACATGTTCATTTAGGATATGTTCATTGTTCATATTATTGCATCCAGCACACCTACATTATCCATCTCATTCAGTCACATTATGTGTTCATTACATTAATCCATTAGATATCATAATCATTACATTTAGTAACATACACATCATGATGCATCTAACACCAAGCATATAGTAAATACATACATGTGAAATAACAAAAATACATATATCTCATACATCATCATCATATAGGACCTGCATTATCCACACATTAGTCATCATATATGCATCATAGAAAATGTTGCATCACATCACACACATCCTACATTACAAATGTCAATACTAGTATCATAACATCATGCATCACATATAGTATTCATAAACATAAAGCATCATAAACATCCATAAAACAACATCATCCATACACATTTAGGCTCATCGAATCATGGCATCTATATATCAAAAGAATAAGTGTCCATATACAAAAAGAATCATGTAGTACATCGTGCATAATGCATCATCACAAACTTGTTGCATCTGCATATACATCGTTGTGTCAAAATTGATCACTATAGGGATCATGTGCCTGGCTATGAGGGTCTTGCCCCTCCTGTACCCCCTCCTCGTGGAGGCCTAGCCGATCCAAGTAATGACTCTAATCTTTGTCGGCCACTTGTGACCCATGAGTTGGATGCCTCCTGGAAATCTAGTTGTTGATGCTTTGCTGGCATGACCTCAAGATATAATGTCCTATAATAGGCTACCTCTCGCACAGCTCATGCCTCATGTCAGCATGCAAACAAGGCCTCTACATCACTATAAACATCCCTCTGCCTTGAACCAGCTACCTGGCAATGTCTCACTACTTGTGATACTCATCCACCTGATGTTGAAGAGTCTCTCTATTTGCTCAGAGGGAGGCCACATCCCCTCGTAGAATGTCTAACTCTGCCAGCTCTGCCACATTAGCATGCATCACGAGATTGTTTAACTCACTAGCATTGATCCTCACCTATAGTGCAGCCAAGGCCTCATGTGCACTATCTACCCTAGCCTGCCATGCCTATACCTTTGCTTGTAATCTGACAATCTCTGCCTATGCCCTCATAGCCCTGGCACTATCGGTCGCTACCTCTCCTTATAGTCGAGAAACCTCGGTTTGGAGGCTATCCCACTCAACCCTCACTATATCTACATCCCCATGGTACCTGTACCTCTAGCCCTTGTACCTATGGACCTAGCTGCGGTCCTTGCCCTAGTGGTGGCCCTATTGGTGTCAACACTCTTCGTTGATGAACTTGTCATCTCGGCGGACCCTGTTGTAGTCCCTACCCTAGTAGTGACCCTACTACTGCTTGAGCCCCATCTCTTCCTCCAGCCTCATGTTCCCCACCTCGTGGTTACTCTACTGGTGGAGGCACCCCTAGTGTTGTCAATCTCAATGGTTGATGTGTCGCCCACCACTGTGTGTATATTAGTGTCATCCCAACATCTCTCTAGTCCTGCCCATGTACCATGACACTACTTGTATGCCACACCATGAAGCCCTAGCTAATCTTAAAGTGTTCCTGAATCCCCATAATCTATCGTACTCCTAAGTCACCACTGGATATAGAAGCTTATCTAGTACAACATCTTGAATCTGACTGAACTGTCCATGCACCCTAGAAGGCATATATCACAAGACAATGTGCACTATCTGACCAATCAACCAATAGTCTAAATGAGTGTATTGCAAGTAAATTTGATCCTCAATATCATCCTCTCCCCCTGCAAGTAGTTGCTTGCATATGGTATCCAATCAAAGATGATGATCTCATCCAAGCATCGCCCTTAGAATCCTACCATCTTGGTAGATGTATACTAAATAGGTGACCTGTACCGACATGCGTATGGCTCCTTTGGCTGTCATGTCTCCCGTCTAGTAATAGGTCATATAACGCCTATATGCTCCCAAGACCATACCATCAATAGACTCAACCCTGGACTTATAGTTCGTTGTGTCCTATAGGCACACATATGCAAATCATAGTACAACTGAGCCAAGATGGTGTGACCCCAATAGAAATTTTCATCATCATTTTGTGATAGAGTGCTCAGCACTCATGCCCATCCAATTAGAAATCCATGCCCAACATGTTCTAGTACCATCCTCCATATAAGTGAAGCCAAGTAGAGGGCTAGCCGCATTAGTCTCTGCTCTAATGCCTCCCTCCATGTCAACCATGACTGTTGAATTAGTAGTTCTTGTCTCCTTCGTCCAAAGCACTCCCGCAGATATGGATCTACCCCCTCTAGCACATACTCTAGGTATCTACCATAGATCAACATTTGCAGTATCCGCCATACTTCTAGCAAGATGACTGCCACCTCTCTTGTAGGCAGATGGAAAGTAGAGGTCAGTGTATGCCATCGCTTTATCAGTGTTGACAGTTGTGTTGAATGTTCCCTCAAGTCTAGCCACTCATGGACATGCTCAAGTCCACATAGCCACATGTGTCCCCACTCCACCTCTATGAGTCTCTCCCTAGCACCATCGTCACTGGATAATGCTCCTGCAACCAAAATGTCACCATCACCATATGCAACATAGACATGCAATAGTCAGTATACCATTTGTTTCCTATTTTTTCCCTCTATCTAAGCATGGGGCATCATGCTCTATCCACCCAATTGATCATCCCTATCACTTGAATCCACTGATTCATCTAAATTGACAAAGACGCCAATCCACACAAATGTGGATTTGCTGAGATGAAAAACCATGGAGACACTGATCTAGCATCTCGAGTGACTTCACAGATGTTGGTTTTCGCATCAACAACTTTTGTATTATCGTTTGTGGAGACAAAACATAGATCGTCATCTCAGATCCATCTCCAACTTGATTCCTTTCCCTTTCATTGCCTGTGTAGACGATAGGATGTATCTTGTCATCTTCAAAGATGACAAGATGTATCCTATCATCTCCGTGGACACGATTTCCCTACTTTATCATCTTTGTAGATGATGGAGTGGAGAATTGTCGCCTCCGCCTTGACCCAAGTTTTCCCCTATTTCTTGCCTAATAAATGCATATTTTATGTGCTTAATTCAAAATTTGACAAGTTGGGATAGTCGACTTACCAGTGGTCCTACATCAGTTGGTCTCTGGTGCTCACGAACACGTTCTCCAAGTTGTAATCTCTCAATCATATCCATCTTTTGCTCTAGTTCTCTGCTCTCTAAGTGTGCAAATGACTCTTCAATGAGCCCTTTGGAGGCTTATATAGGCCCTACAATGTCCCCTTTTGAACCTGTATCCATTCCTTGGCCATGTCTACCCTTGTTTATCCCCAAGTCATGCAAAATGTTCATCTATGTCTTTTTCCTATCCTTTCTTTTCTTCAGAGGTCTTTTTCATGAAAATTGCAAAAAAAAAAAAAAAACTGCTCTATTTTCGTGAGGGGGAACCCTCCTCCTCTGTCGTCGCTATGATGCAACTCCTAGGACTCTTATCCTCTCTAGGGAAACCTATATTTTATTTTCTTTGATATAATGTCATCCCGACATCACATTAAAGAGGGACAAAATGTAGATGCTTAAAATCATCTCAAACACTATATTAATTTATTTAATATTTCCTTTGACATTGTAATTGATTATTTATTAAATAATTATATTTGTCATTTTCTTCTAGTTATTTAATTAATTAGGTTCACTTCCCCTAATGTATTTAGATTTAATTGAAATGCATCCCCTCTAATGTATTAAATTTATCTAATGCATAGTGCTCCATAAATCCCCTTTTAAATAAATTTCAATTTAGTTAATTCCCTCCACTTTATTAATTTATTTGATCCTATTATTAAGTTAAATTTTTTTTAATTTAATCATAATCCCATCCTTAAACCTAGTCTACACCCATCACTCTCATCCTTCTAAGTCTACCCATTAGTTAATTCTATTTAATTAAACCTAAGCACCTTTGTAAACACCTTTTACCCCCTAAGTGGTTACTCACACATGTGTGAGCAACTCAAGACCCAAGAAAGCCCCCCTTTTATTATTTTATCGAAAAAGTTTTTCACTCTTGCACACTTTTCCCCCTTTCCTTTCTCCAAGGTTTCTAATACATGTATGAGCAAACCTTGAGCCATCTCTTTCACCAAAAAGGCTTATGTTGACCTTCGCATGGCTTGTTCCCTTAGCCCATGTGTCTCCCTTGTAGCACCTATGTGGATGCTACATAGATGCCACCTCTCCAAGGCCTCTCTCAAGCTTATAAATAGAGCCCTTGTCTCAAACATTTCTCATCTCCTCCATTTGCATTGTTAGCACGCTAGTTTAAGTTTAGAGCTTTCTAGAGATCATTGTTAAAACTTTAGTAGATGTTACATTTCTTGCATTTTTTCTTGCATTCTCATTTAGCTTTGCATCATTATATTTATTTTTTGCATTCACCTTCACATCCTTGAATAGTTTCAAGCATGGTGGCTTCCATAGCCATTGCTTCCCTCCACTTTATTAAATTCTTTCATCCCATGATTAAGTCAAATCCTATGTAATCTAATCCTAATCCTATCGTAAAACCTAGTATACACCCATCACTCTCATCTTCCTAAGCCTACCCATTAGTCAATTCCACTTAATTAATCCTAAACACCTTTCTAAACACCTTTTACCCCCTAAGTGGTTGATCACACATGTGTGAGCAACTCAAGGTCCAAGAAATCCTCCCTTTTCTTAGTTTACACAAAAAGTATTACACACTTACACACGTGTCCTCCTTTCCTTTCTTCAAGGTTTCTCACACATGTATGAGAAAACCTTAAGCCATCTCTTTCACCAAAAAGGCTTATGTTGACCTTTGCATGACTTGTTCCCTTAGCCTATGTGTCTCCCTTATGGCACCTATGCAGATGCCACATAGATGCCACCTCCCCAAGGCCTCTCTCAAGCCTATAAATAGAGCCCTTGTCTCAAGCATTTCTCATCTCCTCCATTTGCATTGTTATCATGCTAGTTTAAGTTTAGAGCTTTCTAGAGATCATTGCTAACCCTTTGGTAGATGTTAGATTTCTTGCATTTGTTCTTGCATTTCATTTAACTTTGCATCATTAGATTTGTTTGTTGGATTCACCTTCACATCCTTGAATACTTTCAAGCACGGTTGCTTCCATAGCCATTGCTTGAAGTGTTCTTCACTCATTTTTAGCGTAGGTTCATTATCTCATCTTCATATTTTCATTATCATGGGATTCATCTATAGTTGTGTTTAAGGAGAGCACATCCACATCCCTCACTATTGAGCACACCAACAAGGCCTCTTATGGGTGCCCTTGTTGAGATGCTTTGAGATTGCATGAGGATTCTAATATTTTGGTTTCATAGTTTTTAAACTTAAGTAGAATTAGTGGTTTTCCAATCTTATTTGAATCTTTGATATGCACATGCTACTAATGTTTGCTTGTTTATGTGTGCTCTTAACAGGTTAGGTTTTCTTGCATACAACTATATTACTTGACTTTAAATGAGAATTTGTCAAAAAATAACTTTACCTTTAAACATTTGTTAAAAGGAGAGCCAAAATTTAATATAAAATGACGTGTGTGCTTACCTTGGTAATCTACTTACCCAGTCATAGATTAAGGCAAACAAACTAGTAGCTAACTTAAATTAACTGGAGTAAGGCTATTGATTTGGAGGCATGTCAAATGCCTTATAAGGAAAAAAATTATTGTTATAAGAACATTTGGTAGAAGGATGAGAGATATACAAAAGAATACAATTGAGAAGAAAGGAATTATGGAGGTGAGAAGAAACAATTACTGACAGTGATCAACATGCATAACTTAACTAGGTTTTATTTTTCTTGTTTTTTACTAAGAAAGCTAGATCTTAAAAGGGGAATTGTTGTGAAGTTTTGGTAAACTATTCATGAAAAATTAGTTGAAGTGCAGAGTTAGACTTTTGACTTACAAACAAATTTTTTGTTGATTCTTAACATCTGTGTCTTGTTGTGTATTACTTTCATTTTGAATCCAACATTTTTTTCTTAATTTTAGATTTTTTTCCATTCACATAGGCATTATTACTAGAGTGAATGAATCAGGAGAACATCCATAGAATTGTTTTAAATTCCATCCTCATTCTAAATTGTTAGAACTAAAAACTTTAGAACTTTCAAACACAACCCCCATTCTTTTATTTCTGAATTAGTTTTGATTGCCACACACACACACGTATATATATGTATGTATGTACATTGTAGTGCCTCTTGTATTTGCATCTTGTACTTTTATCTATTTTTATCCGAGAGATACTTGTACTCATGTTATTTTACATTTGACATGACCTGATGGTCAGATGTTATACTTTGATTTCCAGTATCATAGATGTTAGATTACTATGTTGTGCAGTTGATCATATTTGTATGATGATGCCATTTTGAGATGATAGTATGTTTTATGATGATATCTGGTTGTCTGGTTTTTAGACATATCTATGATTATGTTATATGTTGGATTTAATGCTATGGTAATTTACTTCATTCTTTCTTTGTTACGCTTTATGCCAACACGAGTGATGTAAATGGATTATTTTAGTATAATTGAATAAATGGTTAAACTAGGTTATCTAATACATTTATTGCTTCAACTATGTTATTGTATGTATTGCACTTGATCATGTGTTTTAGTGTGCAAGACTTATATCCCTGGTAGTGGCAGATGGAGTTAGTGATTTAGTTGTTCATATTTCACCAATGTCATCCCTGTATGGTCAACATATCTTATTTAATTATTTAAATTAAACCTTCCAGTGATTTAATAAATATGGACTCATTTGCATTATGTGATTAGACCTGTGAATGTGTATGTGCATTTAGAGGTTTGCATTGTCACCAAAGTTGTTAAGGAATTGTGTGATTTTAGTTTAAGGGTTTTTAGGCTTTATTTTAATTGATTTTAATTTTTGGCAGCTTTGCCATAGATGAATTCCAATTACTTGGAATATCCTATTTTCATTTGGGTTGATTCAGGGTTTAACTAGTTTTCTTGGTTATTATTCTAATTGATTATTCACTCAAAAAGTGAATAAGTATCCAAAGAGGAAATTAATTCCTCACTTCTCACTTTTGGAAATTAGGGATTGGAGAGCTTTTTCCAAAATCCTGTTCTGGAGGATTGTGTTTCTATTCATTGTGAGAGCTATGGGCATGGGATCTTTGCGAGATCAGTCTTGTTGGATCTAGCTCGGGGAGACCTTGGTTTGCCACAACTTTCGGTAGCTTCCGTGGGATATTTATTTTATCTGGTTGATTCTTGTTTTAGCCCTTTTGGTTTTCAGGCAGGGCTCTCCCATTTTTATGTTTAAGCTTTGTTTCTACTTCTATTTCTGGTAGCTATATGTTAAGAGGCTGAGAACTAGTGTTCCCCTCCATTTATGATTGCTAGTTCTGCCCAGTTGGTTAGGTATGAATGTTTTCCCAATTTTTAGGATGAGGATTTAGGGTTCCACACCATTATGCTGGCCATTTTTGCATACAGTGTCTGAACTCAATTTTTATTAGATTTTCATGACTTTTTTACACTAAGACCAAATGGGTTTTAATTTCAAAGTTTTTGAGTTTTGAGGTTTTTACCTCGATTTAAATACCACCCAATTTTCTCGTGTTTTCTTAGCATGATATTGGTCGTGGACTTGGATTATTTGTAGGATGTTAGTTAGACCATTGTTTCACTTTTATGTTGCATTGGGATGTGTGTCACATTTGTACTCCCAAACTTCTATTCAGTTGAGTGTTATTTTGCTTGTGTTCTCATCCAGCCCTTGTTTTGTGATCTTCATAATGGTGGTGTACCACACACAAGCATGTGTGCATGCATTTGTCAAGTGACTTGCGAGCCCCAAACTCCCAGTTGTATTTCAGTGGAGTTATGTTCATTGGAGTTGGGTTGGGAACTTACAATGCCTCTGGGCACTCATTGTGATATGAGCATGGGTATGTAGGGTAAGCATGTGGAGTGACTTATCTCGTTACCTCGATTGTATTCTAACAAAGTGATGCGAGGAAGTTCTAATAAATGATAACTAAATTTATAAATGGGTAATAAAACTTAATTCAGATAAGTGAATTCCTGTACGGTGTTTTTGAAGGCATGGTGTGATAGTTTCCTAACGCATTTGTTCCACACTGGTGTGATGGTTTCCTAGGGAATTTGTTCCGCACTAATTTTAGCTTAGTCTTTATGATGCAAGCAACTTACACTCCATTAGAGTCCCTACATAGTTGACCCATATAGTGTCTGACCAAGACCTATTGTACTTGCATTGTCTCATGGTCTTGGTTGTAGTCCTCTTTGTCTAGCATGAGTGTTAGCCATGGACATTTGCTTTATGTGTGTTTGTGGTTGGATTATTATCTCCATCAACATGACATGAGTGGACCTATGGGTTTCATGTGGTTGGGAGGTGTAGCTACCTATACCACTATTGGGGACCGATGTACAGAGACAGTCTATTTTCCATTTGTGACCAATGCTTGATGTTCACTTGGCATATTTAGGATTATGGAGTATGCTTCCTTGTGATTTATGCTTTCATTGGAATGCTTGGATATCATTCTTAGATGATGTTAGTTTATTGACACATTCCTATATTATGATGTTTATCATATGAGTAGATGATTTGATTTTCTTATTTGGAGTATTTATTGCTTCACTGGATTAGCATGTTAGATTTCCTTATTTTTATGATGCTATTATATTTTTGTAGTGACACCCTCATAATACATCTTTGACTATCTAGTTAGAAGTTTGAGATGTTAAACATGGGGGATGGCTAGGACCTTTGAGGTCTCATGATGCTATTATGGTTGGGAGGGACCATGAAAGTGTTTAGTTTTTTTTGTACATTGCAATGTTACTTTCAATATATTTTCTTTACTACTGTATTTTAGATGGTTAGTTGCTTGTTCCATCTTCCTTCTCTTTTTGTCTTGCTATAATGGTGTTCGAGTTTTCAAGCCTCAATTTGTGGATCTGGTACTCCTCAATGTGGAGGAAATTTTTCCTTGTATTTTCATCTTTTGTTTTCCTTGCTTGCTATTATGTTTCCTTGTGTAAGAGTTTGTTATTTCGCGTGGGGGCTTGCACTTCCTCATGCAAGCCTTGGCATCAGTGAAATGGTTTTTGCGTTTGGGCCAAGCATTTATTTGCATGAGAAGGTAGTTCCTCACATAGCCTGGCGCACTTCCTTACATGAGACTGTCAGTTGTGTTTTCTCGCATGAAAAGTAGGGGGCATCTCTATTGTTTTTTAGAGAATGCAATTTGATATTTCGAGTACCCTTTGGGATTGCTTGTTTTTCTAGGCTCCAGTAGATTGAAGATTTTAGGTTTTGTTGTTGTCATGGTTCTCGTCTTCAGTTTGATCATGTCAATTTGGTAGTAGCATTTGGAGATTCACTGGTTGTCAAGATGGTTGGTTAAGTCTTTTGTTACGATCTTTTTGATCCTTGTATGTCGATTGTCATTTGCATCTATACTTGTTTTATAAAAAAAATGTCTTGACTTTTATTTATCCTTGTTGCAAGGATCTCCAGGTGAGGCATTACATATATATATATACATGTGTATATACATACATACATACACATATATATATATTTTTATATATACATGTGTATATACATACATACATACACAGACATATATATATATATATTTATATACATGTGTATATACATACATACATATATTTACATACATATGTGTGTGTGTGCATGTATATGTATGTATATATACATATATACACATATATACATCATATATATATATGTATATACGTATGTATATATGTATGTATATATACATATATACACATATATACATCATATATATATGTATATACGTATGTATATATGTATATATGTATGTACATATGTATATACATACATACATATATGTGTGTGTGTATACATTATATGTATATCTATATGGCACCGGCTACGGTGCAACTTATTTGCACCGTTCGGCTGCCCAAACTTTGCCCAACTCTATCGTTGCCCCAACGCTGTCAATGTACTGCTTCAGTGAATTGAAAATTCGCATTACGTGAGGTACGACATGTCAGGTCCACCCAGAAGGAATGCAAGGAACGACGCCATATTCTCCCACCATATTCTCCCGCCTTATCCTCTACCTACCATCATTAATGTCAATGGCGCCAATTTTCTTTCAGCCCATTCTATAAATCAAGAATTTCACTCAAGAAATGTTTACGGGAAGTATGAAAGTAGAATGACACCTTCTTGAGAATAACATAGCTCAAAACGCCTTTGACACCATTGTTGAGGTGAAGAAAGCTATGGAGCGTGTGTGCTCATTGTGTCTTGTGTTGATATCATCGCCATGACAGCAAAGAGATTAGAATGGCGAAGTTAGAATGTAGAGTTTTAGAATAGTTATTTTTTAATTTTATAGTTTAAGAGGACTTTTAATTCTGAGCAAGTCTGAAATGTAATATATTTGTTTCATTTTGTTGTCTGTTTGTTGGGTTGCTGTTACATTGGCTGACAACATATATTGCACAGGCTGTGATAATTTCATTGTGTTGGACGACTTGCAAGCAGGCAAGACACTTCTCCAAATTTAACACAGACTTTTGAAATAATAAACGACATTCTGGTAGCTCACAAATATCCCATCTCGCAGGTAAATTTATTATAATTAATTTAAGCTATTTAAATTAGTATTTTGATTTATTTCACATTCTTATATATTTTTAAATAGTAGGATTTTAATATTAGTAGTTTTTTTCCATTTTAGTTAAATTTCTATATTTTCTTAAATTGTAGATTTTTAATATTAATAGTTTTTTCATTTTAGTGAAATTTTAATATTATCTTTAAATTGTTTTAATAAATATCATTGTGTATCAACCCTACATATTGTTGTTCGTGTGTATCATACCCTACATATTGCTATAACTCTTGTATTTCTTTTTATGTTTATTAAAGTTTGAATTCTATTATTTAATATTATAGTATTTTATTTGAGATAAATTTTTAAAATTATTGTTATAGAATGAGTTGGATGTTAGATTTGACATTTTGCAATTAATATTTAATTATATATTAACAAATTCTCATACAAAAAACAAATAGATGATTATATTTTTGTTCGCTTTAATATTATATTTTATAAATTAGAGAAAAAAATCAAAGTAATACTCAATTTGGTAAATATTGTTAAAACTAATAATAATATTTATATTTTGCAAATAAATATTAAAAAATAATATTATTAAAATATTAGTAATCATGTTTCAAATTATCTTTTAAAATTTAGTTTCTATATGAATGGAAAAATGTGTACCTATTCAAAATCAAAATAATTTAAAAAATAAACAAAATCATTAAATACATAATTTGTAATTTTACATCTCATGTTGTTCAATGAATTCTCTACAATGGGTTATAAGTTAAATGATATCTATCTTCTAATTGAAATAGAAATTCTCATTATTTTCTTCAAATTAGACTTGACAAAATTTAAAAACTGCATAACATAAGCAATGTCATTATGTTACCAACATACATACAAAATCAAACTATTCTAAATTATAAACAAAACTTGTCAAACACTTCTATTTGTTTTGATTTCTATTTTCTATTATGTAAGACTTTATATGTAGTATATAACTTAATTAAATTAACTTTTATTTATTTTAAATAATTAGAATATGATCTAAAATGTTCATTGAAAAATATGCATTTAATTTAATTTGAAAATTATTTCTAATCATCCCCTTATTTTTTTTCACTTTGATAAATTTATGCATGTTCGTAATATTTAAAAAATTTCTAAAATTGCATCATTTTTTACATCTCTTATACTATATTCTAAGACCACTAAGCTTGAATTGACTAATGTTTGAAAAAATATCTAATTAAATTTTGTGATTAATGTTATCCACATATATAAAATCAAACTATTCCAAATAATGTAGAGAAATCAATCAAATACACTTGTATTTATATTAATTTTAAATTATTTATTATAAGATCATTTTTTCATTATATAAGTTTTTAAAATCTATTTTATATTTTTTAAATAATTAGAGCTTAATAATAAAAATATGAAATGAAAAATATACAAAGTGCAATTAAATTTTTTATTTCAATTATCTAGGTTTTGACACATGGTAATATGTAATTTTAAAATTATTCTACTTTCATAATATTTTACATCCATAAAGTAGCAAAAAAATTGTATTTGAGCACCAATCTTTGCATGAAGTGTTAGTATTTTATTCTTGAATCTTCAACTACATTTACTTCATATTTCAAAAATTTCATGTTTTAACTTAAAAGAAGTTTAAAGTTTTGTGAACAATATGATAATTAGTTATTTATTTTAGTATACCTAAAAAATGTAGTAGCTTGTCTGGTAGAGCCATACTAGGAGTCAATACCACTTGAATAATTATAGAGTTGTTTTTTTGGTTTGTCATGTTAGATTGGAACTACCTTACTTGAAGCCAAATAGGGGCTTCAAGATTTTTTATTTTTGTCTCTCTTTTTAGTCCATACTTATAGTAAGAAAATTATTCTTTTATAGAAACTTTATTTAAGTAATATAAAGGGTCATTAAGAATATTCATATTTTTCAGGATGGGTAGAAAGAATAAGTGGGAATCACTTATTAAGTTAGACATGCAAGACATCCCAAATGATGGAAGTCATTTCTCAAGTTATGAACTTGAATGGACACCTATTGGAGATGACAGTAAACAACAAATAGACTGGTGTGTTGCTATCCCTCTTGAAAGACTCCCTCACTTTGTCAAAGGAGAAGGTTTATTGGAAAGTACTGAAACAACATTTATACGTAAAAAAATTTTAGAGACTAATTTGGTAAAGCCTACTAAACACACCACAAAGATGTATTCGAGGTTTGTCTAGATTTAATAAATTGACTAAGCATGTCACTTATTTAACTATTTTGTTTATTATATTAATTAATAAATTTTTAATGTGTGTAAACAATTATCATTGTGCTTTTGGACCGCTAGATAAAAGAAATTCACCAACAAGCGAGGAAAGAAAACACAATTTTATTCAAAAAAGGGGTTGTCAAACACACTTTCATGTTAGGGTTATGTATGGTAGACCAGATATTGCAATAATTACATATAATGAATTTAGCCATCGGGATGTTAATGGTGAATATTGTCATGGAAAGGATGACCCTTCTGGTGATCCAAGGAGTAGTTTTGCACCAAGGTTGTCAAGAGAATGCAAATCATACATTGAATCCTTACTATTGATGGGTGTCAGGATCGACACAATATGTGAAAAACAATACTTAGATCCTGGTCTCAAAAAGTTGATGAATAGGAGGGACACATGCTTGTTAAGAAAGGATGTGTTAAATGCATGGAAACAAGTACGTTCCCTACGTTCTCAAAAACATGAAGATGATGCAAAAAGTGTATGCTTGTGGCATTTAGAGGAGAAAGATAACTTCTTCTTCTATAAAACACCAAAAAATGTGAAAAATATTCCATTTATTATAGACATCCAAACACCATGGATGCGAGAGATGATGGTGAAGCACTCACATGAGTCGCTTATTGCAATGGACTCCACGTTTTCAACAAATAAATATTGTGTAAGTAGAACAATGCTAATTTTATTTGTGAATTTTAATTTAATCATCAACATTATTTGAATAAAAAACTAATTTATTAATAATTTGTTAAACGCAGTATCAACTATATACCTTGCTTGTATTTGATGAGCAAGAAGCTAGTGTACCCGTTGCATGGGATATAGCCTCTAGAAACAAAGTTGAGGATATAAATGAATGGCTAACTGAAATTTACAAAAGAGGGAAAAAATGTAGAGAAGATTGGAGTGTCAATGCATTCATGACGGATGATGCTAGTGCTGAAATTGAAGCAATCAGGTTTTTATCAACTTTGCTCTATAGTAATAAGAGTGTAATTTATTTATTTTTAGTTTGCAAATATATTTTCCCCCAATTTTGGAAATTACTAGTTTTAATTTAAGAATCATTTTAGTAGAATTTTAATTATGAACTTTGATAATGTATTTTCTTGTAGATTATCCTTTAATTGTCAGGTGTTGTTATGCATTTGGCATGTACGTAGGGCGTGGTTGAAAAATGTGTACAAGTGAGTTAATATGTCATTAGAATATATGAAAAATCACATACATCACATAATAACTCCATATTGTGTGTTATAATTCAGGTTTGTCAAAAATAAAGATGTTGGAACAAGAATATTTGATAGATTGGGTAAGATAATGTATTTAATGAGTGAGAATGAAGATGTTATTACTCATTTGATAATAAAGTTCATGGAGGAATTCAAAGAAGAGAAGGAATTCATTAATTACTTTCAAAAGTATTGGTGTCATGATCAAAGTCGAATTGGTAAGGTTAAAAATTTATTCTTTATAGTTTTTATGTATTTTTAGAATTTAAATTGCTCATTCTATATGCTAAGATATAATGTTTATTTGTATAGAAATGTGGGCAAAAAACTTTCGAAGCTTCCCTCATGCAAATCAAGAAACTAATGCCTCAATTGAATCATATCACTCTCACATCAAGAGTCAACATTTAAGTGATCGTTCTAGGAAATGCACAAGAAGAATGGATTGGCTCATTTATACACCTCTCCATAAGGTAGAGCCATTCTATAAAAATAAAAGATATTTGCAGCTATCTGGATTTTTAACCAACTTCAAAAAGGAAAGATATTATAGAACTGCTTTAGAGAGATCAAAAATAATACCAGATGCAGATTGCTATCTAGATGGTCACCTACCAAACACATATAAAGTTAGAAGTCAAACTATTCCAACAAAATGGTATTGTGTTAGGAATTTTGGACCAATTTTGCATGTGTGTGATTGTGAGTGGGCAAAAAGAGGAGACACGTGCAAACATGTGTTCAAGGTCTTATATATTCTAAAGAGGGACACACATAATGAAGTTGTTGGTAAGTATCTTTTAAGATTTAAGATTAACTTATCTATATTTTAATAATGTCTTTTGTAATTAACTATATTAGTCATCTTAAATGATAAAAGTTTGTAATCCATTGGTTGTAGATGATGAGAAAGTGAGAGGAAGTTCCAATTTGGAAATTAATGTCATTGGTAATGATGATATGTTTGTTTAATTAAATATTAAATGGTTTTATGATTCTCAACATTAATTACTTGATATTTCAATTGTAGATGGTTGTATACTTTTAGACAATCAAGATGTTCTTGAGGTTGTTAATGTTGGTGAAGGTGAGACAACTACTAAATTTCAAAACCAGTATTCTTAACAAAATTTTGATTTTTCCCAATATTATTGACTTTTACATTGTTATTAATATTACAGATGGTCAAAATTCATCTAGCATTATCAATGATAAGTTTCAAAAATTAGTTGATTATATAAAGTCATTGCTCCAAAATTTACCAACCAGTGATCATGACAAAGACATTTTTAGTCAATCTATTGATAGATTTAGAGATATTCATGCATCTCTTGCTTCATCGTCCAAATTTGAACCAATCCTTGGCTCAGATAACATGTCTATGAAACGAGTTCCACCATGGTTTAGTCCAAGCAAAATGAAAAAAAAAACATTCCACTCACCAAAAGCGCAAATCCCTATCTAGAAACTTAAATAGTAGAGTTGAGGAGTGTGAAAATTTCTAGTTCCCCTCAATAGGACACAAAAAGAAAAAGCAAAAAAAGGTCACAAATCGCTCAGGTGTAGCTATCGAAAAAGAAAGATATATTATTAGGCAAGAAGGTGAGTGCATTTTTTAAAAAATGTTTTAGTAAGTTACATAAAATTACTCCTTACTATTATTTCATTGATTAAATATATGTCATTATAGGTTTGGTTGATCAAGAAAGCACTGTACGACGTCAGTTACCTTTCTCCATTGATCTAAACCATACAATAATAGATGAAGTGCAGTTTACAAATGGTAAGTTTTTAACTGTTAAATACCTTTATTACTTTTATAGAAAAAACCTTTATTCTTATTTCTAACCACTTTTGTATATTTTTAAACAAATCAAATCAAATATAATTGGTAGAGATCAAAAATCAATGCTTGGTATTATCCCCAACTATACCTTTCAACAAACTATTACATGTAGCTAGTAATTTTAATAGTTTTTAGATTAATTACATAAATTAATTTTACACTTGAACACTTTATCTAAGATAACATGTTAAATATGAATTTTGTTGCAGCTTTGGATGATCAGCAAGAAGCTCAACAACTTGTGTTGCCCTTTTCTATTGATCTTAACCAACCATTAACAACAATAGATGTAATAGAACCTAAATATGGTAATGATATTATAAAATCATAAATAAATCAATTAATAGTCTTTACTTTGTAAATTTATTTTATCAAAATTGACATATTAAGTATTCATGTTCTTGCAGGATTAGATGATCAACAAAAAAATCAAGAACACATGTCACCTTTTTCCATTGAATCCAATCAGACACCAACAAAAAATGATGCAATGGAAGTGTGATATGGTAATGAAATTATGAAATGAATATACTTTTTAGTATTTAATTTACTAATGCATCTTAATTTTATTCAATATATATGTTAAATGTTATTTCTTTTGCAGATCTAGCTGATCAACAAACCATTAAAAAACATGTGGAAGCATCTTTGATTGATCTTAATCAAACAATAACATAAATGAACACAATGCAAAGTGGAGATGGTAAGGAAAATATGAAATGAATTTCAATCAATTGTGTATCTTTAGTTTGAAAATTATTCTTATTATTAACTCAATGCATTTGCAGGTCTTGATGATATCTATGAAGTATAATGATAAATGTTTTTTTTTTTGTAAATTGATTGAACTGATAAAATTGGTTCCAATCAAAAGAGGATTTAATCTAAGTCAAGGCAAAAAGCTTTACTATGAGGGATTTTCAGAACTTATTGTAGTATTTTATCATTCAAATATTACTTTCTTGATTTTGTGCTTTTGCAACGGATTTGATTTGTTGTCATTGTGAAAACATTATGATGCTTTGAGTTATAGTTTTTGTACTATAGTTGTTCATTGTCATGTGTTTATGTTATTTCCAACTTCTCATGTAGCATTTTGGAGAAGTTAGGATGTATATTTGACTCAACTTTAATATTGTAATAACACAAATGTTGAAGTAACATATAAGTGTATGATATGAATAACATGGTTAGATAAGCATTTTTTTGTAACACATGAGCATGGTTTTGAATAATATGATCAAACTAAAGATTTTGTTCTCATTCTTAGTAATGACTATTGTGAACCTTGCATAAGAGGTGAATTAGATTTAAAATAGACATTTTTTTTCATTAGAAAATAATAATTTTTTAATAAAAAATAGATAAGAGGTGAATTAAATTTATAGCTAGATCTCTTGTGGAAATTTCACCTTAAATGTATCAAACTAAAGGACCAATTGATAATTATATTTTTAATAATGGACCAATCAATAATTGTATTTTTAATAATTTTGTGATATGATCTTTGATGCATCCGATTTGTTTCTATCTCCATCTTACTTTTTTGAATTTTCTAGAAGACTCAATTATCAAGGTTAATGGAATGTTCAACCTTTTTGAATTTCCTAATTCCTTCTGAGACTAAGCTATCACAAGAATGTTCAAACTTTAAAAGGGCCAATCAAATTAGGTTGTTTTGAACTTTACGCTACATATTGGCAAATGTACAACACTAAATAATGTTATACTATTTGTTTCTTAAAAACATGGTTGTGTCTAGAATTCTTTTACTCTTGAAGCGTAAATTCATATTTTGATGGTGAAACATGATGTAGTAAAAAACACCATTAGTATAGAGTCTTTATTGAATTATAAAAATTAGATGGTTATACTATTGAGTTCTCCATTCATGTGCATTTTTTTATTTGTATTTAGAATTCTTTTAAAGATTCTTTTAAGTAAAAACATGATTAGTGTGCATTTTTAACTACATGTTAAAAAAATTCAACAATGTACTTATTTCATAGTAAAATGTGATCCAAAAAAAATTAGAATATGACTCTAAATGTTGATTAGAATGCTATATTTAAAATAATAATAACAATATTTTATTAATTGTACCACTATTGAAATAAAGACACAAAATAAAATTTAATAGTAAAGTCTATTATTATAATAAAAATAAACTACAATATCTTTGCAAAAATATTTAAATTCATTTCAATTATGAAATTAATCTTTTTTTACTTTCAAAATTTTATTCTAAAAACATTTCTTCATATTCAAAATATAAAATATGATTAATTTATTAAAAATTATGAAATGGTTTCATAGTAAACTTTATAGTTAGAAATATATTGCTCATTCAAGATGAAAAAATATTTATAAGTATATATGACTTGAATAAAATAATATATATAAGTATTGGAATATGATTAAAAGCAGAAATTCATTTTTTAACATGTTTTTCTGATCAACCCTGACATGTTCGTCCCATCACTTGGTAGAGATGTTGGGGCAGCCGGAGAAGTTGGTGCAGCTGGCCGGTGCAAATAAGTTGCACCGTAGCCGGTGCCCTCCATTCAATTCCTATGGCAGGAACAACATATAATGAAGCAATTATTCTTCCCTCCATTTGTCTCTTCTTTTCCCTGCATGCAACCATCGCAAAGCAATCCATTATCCAACTCTCTCTGGCTATCTCTAATCATGCCTTGTTTCTTGACAACCTTGCAATTTCTGTTTTCTTGTGATTGCATGTAAAGTTTTTGGCTCTACAAATGTTCTGTTTAGCTAGGCATTTGTTGTGGATGAAGTGGACACTAGCAAATATATGTTTAGTTTAATTACATTGGGGAAGTGTACCCCTAATTTTATAGTAAAAGAGATTACATTTTACATCTGAGGGACTTAGTTATTTACAATTATTTTTTGGCTCTAGGTATTAACAAATTGTTGTAGGGGAGGGACATATAGTTCAATATATTCTAATGGTTATGACAGTAGTTAGCATAATATTCATATTTGGTAATTTAATATTCACTAGGGGATCTCATCCCTCAAAATCATCCAGGAGTTGAGCATGGTCGAAGGGGGTTTGAACCTTGATGGATGACATTATTTCCTCTTCCCATGATCCTGGTCAAATGTGTACAAAAGATTGAGTTACAATCTTTTAGCTTTAAAGTTTTTTTTTTTTAGTGACGTTGTCCCATAACTGAAAGAAATGAGTCTATTTTCTCAAAAAACAACTAATTGTGTGATGCCACATCAGCTGCAAAAGTATAGGGGTCCTTAATACACATGGTTGGTCTCACTTTTTTTTGGAAGTTATTGTGGACACCTTAGCCAAAAAAACATGTTGATGTGACATCATATTTGATGGTATGATCTTAAAACTTTCCTTATAAGTTGCCAAGTAAGGTGCTCTAAAAAAAATGAGTGATTTGAAAGTTTTGAATAGGATTTCGAGAAGTCCAAAGTTAGGATGCTCAACTTATAATTATTTAGCCTTGAATGACCATTTTAAGTGATTAGATATCAACTTCGATCCTCCAATAATTGTATATTTTGGTGATGTCTTTGTAGCCGAAAAAATGCACCTGATTTGATATTTTTTGATTTTTTTTTTAAAATATTAAATTTATAATTGACAAAACCTGTTAACTATAAATTAATTAATAATTTCAAAAAATCGTCAAATCAGGTGCATCTTTCGAGCTATTTACCTAGAGGCATATATTCTTGGTATACAAATGAAACAATTGTAAACTAAAAAGATTAAAATATGATGAACCATTGATGTATAAGAAACTAATAGACTTCTAGCTATCCTATTTTTAACTTAAAATTAATAATTGAGAAATCTAACGCACATAAAGTGCACTATTAAGAAAATTTCCTTAATTAGTGATACTCTTCTCTAAGAAACAACTAAATTGTAAAAAATAAATAAATTCATAGCTGTCCTCATAAAACTTATTGGTATTTAGCCAATACTCTCCTCCTTACGTTTATATTAAAATATGAACATCAAAATCCGTAGTAACGACTTTACAATCTCCAAGGAATATTGTGATTTAACTAATGAGGTGAAGTTTAATCTTAATTAATAGAAATCTGAACAAGGGAAGTACGTACTTAAATGACACTTTAGCAGTACATTGGTAGCATTGGGGCAGTGACAGAGTTGGGGCAGCCGGACGGTGCAAATAAGTTGCACCGTAGTCGGTGCCATATCTATATATGTATATATGTATGTATATGTATATGTGTATATATATGTGCATATATAAATGTATATATGTTTGTATATGTATGTATATGTAATGTCCCCATCTTTTTAGCATCTCAATGGAGTTCTTAGTCTTTTTATTCTTTGAAAGCTAAGTGGAGAAATTGATTAAATTAATTTAAAAAAATGTGATTTTATATTTAATTAAAAGTGACTAAAGTTAAATTAATTAATTAAAAGAATCTTCTAGAAGGAGGAATTAAATATTATTTTATTTCTTCTAAAATGAGGTCCATCTATTGGAGGAAAAAAAAAGGGAGGGTAGCCTCATTGTTGAGCATTGAATGTGTTGCCATCTACTCTTCCAGATAACTTGTGGAGCCAAGGGTTTCCATAGTTGCTACATTAATCATTGGGTACAAACACTCTCATTGATTTGCATAACTGAGGTGGTGGAATATCTTTTGAAGGGTTATAGCTGTTGGAGAAGACAAATCAGTATTTTCATTGTGCCAAATTGGTAGCTTAGGGCTAGATTTGTAGAGTGAGGTTGAAGAAATAAGCCAGATATTTCTACAGTACAAATTTGTACTACAATACCAATTTTCTATAGTATTGCTACTATAGTAACACTACTATAGTGATTTTGCTACAATGTCGTTGTTACAATAATTTGCTACAGTAACGTTGCTACAATTACAATGATTTGCTATAGTAAAATTTAGATTTTGGAGCAATTCCAGGTTTTTATCTACTACATTTTGCATTGTTTGAGAGTAGATATTTAGGGCATTGGTAGGGTTTTTTAAATATGTTGTGGACTGATTTATATCATTATTTCTTTTTAGGAGTTGTCAAAGGGAATTAGAATATCAATTAAATCATAACATGCATTACCTTAAGTCTCATTGTCGAAGATGCATAATTTCTCATTTATAGCCAATATGTATATCTTCCAATAAAATACAAATATGTGTGTGTGTGTGTGTGTGTTAATCATCTGGAGTTTGCAAGCATGTATCTCTTTTAGTTTGGCATTTAGGAACAATCAACATTCATATTAGTGTTATATTCGTTGAGTCCAAAGTGTTTGAGGAAAAGTCAAATGACTGAATTATTAAAGAATTTGGTATTTGTTGAAGTTATAACCGGTTGGAGTTAATACATTGGTATCAGACCTTTGATCCTACCATCCTAGAGTGTTGAAGTTTCATATGCAACCACAACAACAAGGTCACCTTAGCGTTTACACTCATAGCAGATTAGAACAAGAGCAAAATTAGTTTGAGAAAATACTTGTAGAAGAAATGGGTGACAAGGAAGGAGAGGAGATGATTTTTTTTTAAAAAGGATAAGATGGTGGAGACAATAAAGATAGAGAAGCATAAGAGTTCTTTAGATATTTGGCAACAGAGTAGTAACGAATAACTAAAGCTTTACAAAAAAATACTACAATAATATAGAAGATGAATCCACATATCAAACAAAACCAAGTCTAGATGCTGCCAGGAGTCTAGTACAAAGAGCTTCCTATTGGACCATTCATAGGTCGACACACCCTACCTCTCTTAGGAATAAACAGGAAGATGATAAAGTTGAAGGAGAGACAACATTTGCAGATCATCTTATGGAAGCAAATGTTGAATGAGAATAATTGTCACTAGAGATTAGGGAACACCTAAGATTTGATAGATTTCTAAGTCAAAGGAGAGAGCATTATAAGATAAGGTGATATTGAAGAACAAGCAACCAAAATAGAGGTTTGAAGCATGCATCACACAAATTCTACCTATGTTTGATCATAGTGAGATGGTCACAACTCAACCTTGGACTCATAAGCTAGAAGCTTTCCAGAATCTTCAACCCATGATATTGGAGAATGATTTTATGTCTTCTACTTCTGATAAGGTGTGTAAAAATTTATATGATAAATTTGATGGACATGCAAATTTGAATTAGGAAATTAGTATGATAGCCTTGGGCAATGACTTGTCTACATCATCCTTACAAGAGGTTATGGAAGTGATTGTGGGTGTTGACACTCAAGATATTGGTATCATGAATGGAAATTGCATAAATACTTCTAATTTTTATGACATCAATTATGAAACCTTGCATCCACTAGGGCTAAATGCTATCCTTGAGATGACACTTGGTAGTATTCAAGAAAGGAGTATTAATTACACAATGTATAATGCAGATTCATGCACTGATAAGTCTGATTTTTCAAATTAGACCTTAGCAAATAAGTTTGAAGATTCAGTTGTTGGCATGGAGCCCCAAGATTGTGAGCTAGAGGAACATGTAGTTGAATTATCTGTTGAAGGCATAGCAATAGTACCTTGGATGTTGATGTGTGCATGGGTGATCGCACACAACATAATGTGTCTAATTTAGACTTATTTCAATTGGGGATCTTGCTTTGGAATGGGTAGTTACAAAGACCTTATCATTTGATTGAGTCACTTAAGGTGGATATGAAAGTTGATCCTCCGCATAGTGGAGCAACCTCTAGTATTTTGATTACACATGATGAAGGTAAATCTTTACAATGGCATGATATCATTACTGATTTGTTTGAGGACAATTGTGTTATGCACTAACATTCTCCATATGATGAAAATGTCAACAGTATGATAACATCCATTAGTGATAGCCTTACACCTATTGGCAAACTAAAAGATATCAATTATACAAGAGCTAGTTTAACATACTTTAACATTAAAGAGGTGAAGAAGTTGAAGGAAATGAATGATGAATGGTTGAAAAAAAGCTAAAAATGCCAAATTGGTGGCTGCCAATGCAAGACAACATCTTCAAGAAGTCAAAGGAAAGGTCAATCTCCTCAACATAGCAAGGAAAAAGAGGATGGATAACATTAGAAGACTCTTATTTCAAATAGAGAATGAATCTAAAAATGTACCTGGATCCGATGACAACAATGAAGTCGATGAGTTTGGTTAATTAAAGGATTTCGTAAAGATTCCAAACATAAAGAAACTATTGGAAATATGAGGTAGGCAAGGTTATTGAGAGGGGAGGAGTGAATTAGGAACCAATAAAACTTAATCTTATTTCACCAATTAATCCTTCATATAATATTTTGATCTAATTGCATGCATGAAAGAATGAAAACAAATAAACATTCATAGCAATTTGACACGAGATATGGTGATCCACAATCCTTCTAAATAGAAATTAAAACTGGGTGGGGATGATACCCACAAGCTTTAGTTTTCTGGTATAAAGTTGGCATGTTAAGGCTTACAATTGATCACTTCTGATGGTCTTCCCTATTAGGAGCAATAAGGACTATGAGGTCCTCCTTGTCAAAAGATTTATAAAACATACAATGAAGTATGCACTCGGTAAAGAGATTCATCAAAGACTGTCGATCTACCTTATTAAAGGATTTGACTAATGCACTTGTTTGGATGAATCACTGGTTGAACTCTGATCTGCAACTCTGACTTGTTAGTTGAAATTCCTTCAATTGTAATGATCACCTTGCTGTGATAGATAATACTTTGTTGCCCCTTATATTGCTTGTAGCCTTCTTTAATTTTCACTTATGCTCATCATATGCTTACACTTCTCATTTGGATATGATACAATGTATTACATATATGCCATCCAAATCACAACTTACTAGAGTTGGCTACAATACAAGTTTCACCAAAATCCACAAAGTCGGCCCAACTATTGTAACTTAGGTTCTAAAGACAAAATCAGTGATGTTCTGATACTCAACAACCACTTTCAACACTTAGCATTGTTTGAAACTCAGTTGACAAAGCGGCTCGGTCCATACTGATCACTTCCAAGTAGCTTGAACTTAGTCAACACTATGTGGCTTGGTGAACACTATGAAACTTTGCATATATTGAATCACTCAGATGACACTCCATGGTTTGGTCAACACTAGATTCACATCACTAACAATATGGAACTCAATTAACATGATGGAACTCGGTTAACACTGGAGTTTCCATCACTTGTACTAAACAACTCAGTAAACACTGCTACACTTGGCATAAACTATACATAGGTTTTGAAGCTTGGTAGCAACTGTATATTGACTAAGTGTGTCATAATAGACAAATTGACCTCACTGTCAACAATCTCCCCCTTTGGCATTAGTGACACAAACACTTATCATCCAAAAAATTGAATACTCAAAATTATAAGTCAAAACTTTCTTTTATCTCCATTTTGTGTCTACAACTTGGTAACATACTTTGTTTTTCAAATATTTCAAAATTACTTTGCAAAAGATGTTTTCTACTTATCTGTTCAATAAATATTATTCTCCCATACATATACCTGGAGTATTGCTCTCCCATACATGTATTCTTTACATATCTTTCATATATTTCTCCCTCTTTATACATATATACATTCATCTATACTTCTCCCCCTTTTTGACATAAATTCGAAACATGTATACTATATGTTAATACCAAAATGTGACAAGAATTCAAAGTGCACCATTCCATTGTCTTGTCCCAATTTTATTGTAACACTTTGCTTACATTTAATGCAATATGAACTTATGCTGATAACTCCATCATGTGATCAACTATAGAGAAGTTATTGTCATGGAAAAGTGTCTTAGCATGTGAAATGTGTGTATACAGTGCATCCATGTTTGGAAGAATCATGCCTTGGATTTCTGTAAGTGTGGCCTTGATCTTGGCTTCTTCCTTTAGTAATTTTGCTACAAATTTATCAGAAATTTGATCCTTGAATAATGAGTAGAACTATATCTTGGGTCAAGTGACAACTATTGTGCACTTGCCTTTATGTCTTCATGTATCTTTGATGGTTTATTTTTAATTTCTTATGTGAAGATAGACATATCACACAACTTAGCAAATAATGAAGTGACATTACTTACAGATGTCTCCAATGAAACAAGAGTAGTAGACAATTCTACTTGGTTTATTGTAATTTTCTGCACCACTTGTTCCAATACCTTGTTCTCAAAATTTCTTTCTACTCTTTGCAGCAACTTATCCTATCCATTCAAGTCTTCATTGAATTTTTGGACAATTCTGCTAATTGATCCAAAATAGGTTGTGTACTATTAACCTCAATACTTAGTGCATTTACAAATATGTCCTTTGCATCTTCAAGCACTTGGGTTTTCTTTCTCTTCTCTTCTCTAAGCTTCTATTGCTTAGCTCTCTTTGGCAATATTTCACCTGCGGTGTCCATTTGATCAGGATTGAGAGTAGAGATATCCCAATTCAGAATAACTATATCCTCATCTAGATCAATATCTTCTTCTTTACCCTTATCCTTATTTGAAACTTCAGTACTTGGTTGTCATTGTACTAACTATATGTGGAATATAAACAGTGGTAGAAATAGAGGGGCTAACAACAAATGTAGATATGACACTAATAGTAGAAATACCTTGTTGTTGCATGATAAAACTTGATGATGGACGTGCTTGCTACTCAGTAAATGAAGTGTTGGCCACTTCAATTGATGGAATACCTAGTTGAACAGGTCCTAAGCTTGGTTGGGTGCACAGTGTTGCAGTGGTAGTCACAACCAACTCGGTAGAAGCTTTCTTAGAGCTAGATTGCACTGAGGCTTTGCTTAGAGAATTAGGAAATGAAGCCATTACTGCCATTGCAATCTTTTCTACATCAGTTTCCTCAATGCTTTGAATCTTTGGAAGATTTCCTCTAGTAGCTTCTTGTTCTTCCTCTTCATCATCTATTTCATCATCTTTTATTTCCAGATCCTCTTCCTCATCACCATCATCATCTTTGTCATTAACATGAACAATAAAATCATTAGGTTGATGCAGCTTGTAAATATTCTTCCATGTTGTTTTAGCAACCTTCACAATATATTCAATGTTATTGTGAAGTATCATCCAAGTGTTCATCTTTAGAGTGAACTTCTATTCATTCTTCTTCAAAGATTCTTTCACCTCTTTTCCACTAAGACTTGGCATGAGTTGTCTCAATGTCTATTCAAAGATGTCTTTTGTAGTCTTCTTTGTATGCTCCCATCTAGGCTTGATTGCTTGCATAAACTCATTAGGAATTTTTTGAGTGAGCTCATCAGGAGAATATTTTCATTTTCCCAATTTGATCATAATGGTGTCTTCAATCTATCTTTTCTCATTTGCATTCCTTGATTCATATTTGAGAAATTTGAAACGTGCCATGTTAGCTCCTTCTTCTGATTCCTTTTACTTTTCCTAAAGAGTAGGTGCAGGCCTTTTAAAGATAATTTGCTCGGCATCCTCCTCATCTAACTTCAATTTCTTCCTAGATTTTGGTGCCCTTCTTGAACATAGTGGATGACTTAGTAGGTCTGGTTATTATAACCTTACCTTTCTTTCTTATAGGCTCTTCTTCCTTAGATTTGGATACCTCATCTTCATCCTCTACATTTTCTTCTTCCACATCGTCACCTTTTCCTTTGGTTAGCAGGAGTGTAGAAATTGCTTGTTTTAGTTTTGCTATCCTCTTTCTTCCTTTGACAATTACTTGAGGAAGCTTAATTTCAAGTTCTATTATTGCCTTGGCTTCTTCATAAGTCCCAAGGTATGGTGCCTTAGGATACATAGACTCATTCAAGAAAGCCTCAATGATATCTCCGATCTCATCTATGTTAACCTCATACTCTAGAGGCTTAACCCATGCTATTCTAGGCCTAACTGCCTAAATATATACCTTGTCACAATCTACCATAAAATAGATATCATCCTTGTAGTCTTCTACAAGCTTCATAGGTATTCTATATCTATACTGCATCTTCTCTTCGAATGTTTCAAAGTAGTTTTCCATGATGCTATCAAAAATTTCACCCAATTTTGCTATATATTCATTTATTTGATATAAAACAGGGACATCTTTTCTCCATACTACTGATCCTTTAGAAGGGAAGAATTTTTGCACAGAGAAAGATAAACAAGTCAAGAGTGAACCAAACTTATATGGATTGTTCTTGGAACCTTTGATGCTCTCCATGTTCTTATTAAATTGATTCAATAACAACTCGACAAGGTCAAAAGACATGTTATTCTTCACCACTTTGAGAGCTGGATCAACTACTTCATATGGCACATTGTTGAGATGACTAGAGTTGTATATTTTATGAGCAATGGTATGGATGCCAAATTTCAATTCCATGTTAGTTATATTGCTAACCGTCATTCCTCTACCATCCCACTCAGCAAGGGTTTTGGTCACTTTGGCTTTGTCCAACATTGGAAGACTAGTAATTCTATGAATCATTTTCCTTGTGATCAGAAGTGGTTGGTCTAACCATAACTTTCCATTGTGAACTCAGGTTAGGATAAATCTTATCCATTTTGACTGAAAGTTCCTTGGCATATGTGAAATATGTATTAAGCCCTTAGCTTCTAGATGTTGATGCTCAAGTTTTAGAACATCATTCACACATAACTCATTCAATGCTTCATTCATCTCATGAGTGCCTAGCTCTTGGATAGAAAATTTATAATATGAGCAGATATTGTGTACGAGAAATACCTTGGGTGGAATTTTCTATTGAGCACTAGCTGGGTCTAGTATTTCTACAATTGTTAGACTCAATTTGAAGTTTGGTGCCTTGTAATTGACTCCTCGAAACAACATTTCAGACCCCTTTTTGATTTTGTTGCTAGAAGACACCATGCTCGATAGGGTTTTGGAAAAATTGAAATTTCTTCAACAACAAACACTCAAATTGTTTTTAAGCTTTGAAATCATTCTTCTCAACTAGCTTTGGAAATTCGCAATGAAACAATGCATTCACTTTCTTCTTTTTAACAAATTTCCTCTTTACAATCACCATTAATGCTTGGTATGTTTGTTTGCTTGGTGATAGGTTATCTTCCACTCGATTCAACTTTTAATGCTTGGTAGACATTCATAGCTTGGCATAATCATTATTGCTTGGTAGAGTCTTTAACAACTCGGTGTCTTCATACAATACTTTAGTGTCTCCCAACCTTGCTTGGTAGGGTCTTGCAAACCAACTTAGCTGGGTAAGGTCTATGATTTTCGTGACCACTTGGTGATCCTTGTGTATCTTAAATGCTAATATGGATATCTTCTTCTTGCTGGCTAAAACTGATGAGAGATGTCTACTTTAGAGTTTTAGTTCTAGTTATTCCCAGAGGGATTCAAGTTGAAATGCTTGAGTCATCCAACTCTTGAGTGACATGTGCTTCATGACTTGGACTTGCATTCTCAAGAGATTTTGGTATCCATTGTTGCTTCATATGCTTTCTGATATTGTCAGATTTGGCTTTCTTTTCATCTTTAATTCTTCCTATGTTCATATAGTTCTTGGCAAGATGTCTAAGTTTTATACAATTAAAGTAACTTTTAGTGGTATATCTTTTCCTCATATGATGTTTTACATAGTTTGCTCCAATGTGTCCAAATTCACCACAGTAGTGGCATCTACACCACATGTTGTAGTCCCATCCAAATATTGCCTTCACAATCTACTCTCCTAGATTTAATATCTTGGTTTTGCATTTAGATGATTTGTGTCCTTGTTTCTTGTGTGACATTTACCTTCAAACTTAGGTTTCCCCTTGCATTCACTTGCTCTATGACCATGCTTATTGTAGGTGTAACACTTTCTATTGAATTTTGCTTTACCATTACTCAAACATTTGTTTGATGTATGACCTATCTTACCACAATGATTGCAAGTAAGTCTTTGATTCTTTAGAGCTCCTTGTCTGGATGATATGCCTTCTTCTATATAACCTAATCCTTCTTTGCCTTTCTATTTATACTAATTTTTCTCATTCAATTGATTCATGTTTTCTTGAGATTTCAACATTCTTTCATTGGTTTTCTTTTTAGTGTTTAGATCATTCTGTAGTCTTTCATTTTCTAACCCAAGATTCATAAGTTCTTCATTTGCATTTGTGAGTTGATCAATGAAGTTTGTTTGCTGAAGGGATAGATGCTGAATTTCATTGTTCTTTTCTTCTATCTCTTCTTTGGTTTTGTCTTTTTCTTCCATGACTTCACATAATCTTACTGATTGGATTTCTTGTTCTCTTTTCAGCTTTCTAACTTCTTCTTGAAGATTGGAATTCTTTTCTAATAGGTCTTGGATTGCTTCATCAACTTCATCTAGTCTCTTTCTAGATAAATATCTTCAATTCTTTCTTCAATGTAGATATTGTCATTCATTTGTACTATAAGATCTTTCCTTCTTTCCAATGATTGAGAGAGTTATTCCTTTGCTTTCTTTAGTTGTCCAATGGCTAATTCAAGATCCAACTTTTTAATGTCAATAGCCTTATCTAGCCTATATACTTCTATTGCCTCTAATCTTTGCTCAAACTATTAAACTTATGCTATGAGAACTGCATGTCTCTAATACCAATTGTTGGAAATATGAGGTAGGAAAGGTTACTCAGAGGGGAGAGGTAAATTAGGAACCAATAAAACTTAATCTTATTTCACCAATTAATCCTTCATATAATATTTAGATCTAATTGCATCCATGAAAGAATGAAACCAAATAAATATTCATAGAAATTTGACACAACATATCGTGACCCAAAAACCTTCCAAATAGAAAGTAAAATCGGGGTGGGGATGATACCCACAAGCTTTAGTATTGCAATATAAATTTGGCTTGTTAAGGCTTACATTTGATCACTTCTGATGATCTATCCTATTAGGAGCAATAAGGACTATGAGGTCCACCTTGTCAAAGGATTTATAAAATCTACAATGAAGTATGCACTTGCTAAAGAGATTTATCAAAGACTATTAAGTCTATCTTGTTAAAGGATTTGACTAATGCACCTGTTAGGATGAACCAGTGGTTGATCTCTGATCTACAACTTTGACTTGTTGGTTGAGATTCCTTGAATTGCAATGATTACCTTATTGTGATAGATAATAATTTGTTGTCCCTTGTACTACATGTAGCCTTCTTTAATTCACACTTCTACTCATCATATGCTTACACTTCTCATTTGGATATGATATAATGTATTACATATATACCAATCCAAATCACAACTTACTATAGTCAACTACAATATAAGTTTCACCAAAATCCACAAAGTTAACCCAACTGCTGTAACTTAGGTTCTGAAGACAAACTTGGTGATGTTCTAATACTTGACATCTACTATCAACACTCAACATTCATCTAGCACTCGATTGACGAAGAGGTTCGGTTAATATTGATCACTTCCGAATAGCTTGAACTCAACCAGTACTATGTGACTTAGTGAACACTGTGAAACTTGGCATATACTGAATCACTCAGTTGACACTCTATGACTCGGTCAACACTAGATTCACATTGCTAACACTACTGGCTCTATAGACACTAGAGAACATGGTTAACATTGTAAAACTTAGTTAACACTACGGAACTTGGTTAACACTATGGAACTCGGTTGACACTGGAGTTTCCATCACTTGCACTAAACAACTTGGTAAACACTGCTAGACATGGCAAAAATTGTACATAGGTTCTAAAGCTTGGTAGCAATTGAGAAACTCGGTAGCAACTACATATTGACTTAGTGTAAGTCACCAATAGACAAATTGACCTTAATATCAACAGAAACAAGAACAATTTAAGGGTTCTTAATGTGTGGTTGAAGTTGATCATAGCTTGGAGACTCAGTTGAAGGTAAAGAAGGATGAGATTATTGCAACATTATCTCATCATGACATAATGCACAAATAGATTAAGGATCATATTTGGGCAGTTTTGAAAAAGTTAGATCCAAAGGGGGAATCAATAACACCCCTAAATAGAGAAACACTTAATGATTTGAGTAGAAAGAAGCTTTGTTTTTATTGCAAAGGGGTGCATGATGCAAATTATGGTTGTCCATTAAGGTGTAAGGGGAAGATTGACTATGTTATGTTTGCATATAATGAGAATTTTGAATTTGAAAAATTTGATAAAAAATTTGATCAAGTGTTTGAGCTAGTAGGATTCGAACATGAAGAAGAAAGGGCTAAAAGAGAAGAGTCAGTTCAACTACAGGAAGCACGTCTCACTAACATACAATGTGAGAGATCCTTTAGGATACATGGAGTTTTAGTTGGGCAGAAGATCATTACCTTGCTTTTCATTGATTCTCAATTGGTTAAGAGACACAACATATAGACAGATGTCTTTGAGGGTATAAGAGTAAAGGTTACAAATGGCTACACTCTTAGGTATGACAGGAAGATTTCAAATCTGTCATTGCATTTGAATAGCTTTGAGTTTAATGTAGAATTTTGTGGTAAACATGAGAGATGCTAATATGGTATGACTTCATGACATAGATTGTATTTTGATGCCAAGACATGAGGAGTGACAAAAACATATTTATCATCTAAACATACAACAATTGAGGTAGTTTGTGTTAGTTTTTGTGTACAACAAATTACGGAGGGATCATATTCCACATCTTGATACAGGTTTAGGTATTCTTGTCAAAGAGACCTTGCATGTCAAAGAATTCAAGTGTGAGTTAGGCTCTAGAGAGATATTGTACTTAGGACACCATTAGCACACAAGGAGTATGCATGGATCTAGACAAGGTCAAGGCAATCATTGAGTGGCCTACACCCGAAGGTCTCACCCAACTTAGCAGATTTTTGGGCTCATGTGGTTTTTACAGTAGATTTGTTCATGGATATTCACAATATGCAACACTACTTTTTGATCTAACATAAGAAGGGATATCTCATGAACTATATCGTAGGGCACCAAAAAAAAAGGGTTAATAGGATATATCTATGTGAGTATTGCTTTAATACCACCTACCATCTTTCCATTTAGATGACACCATTTATGGTCTTGTATGGTTATGAGGCATCCAAATTTCTTGATTTATTGATGAGTGATAATAGAGTGCCTAGTTTTGGAGCTTTGTTGTAGGAAAATCAAGATGACATGAGGACTCTCAAGGAGAATATTCAAAGGGAACAAAACTAGAAAAAGCAACATGTAGACTAGAGAAGAGTTGAATGTTCATTAGAGGTAGGAGATATAATGTACTTGATGTTACAACCTTATATATAGTCTACACTCAAGAAGAATGGTGCATAAAAGCTCAACCATGATAGTATGGACCCTTTAGAATCATTAGGCATGTGGGTGAGGTAGCTTATGAGTTGAAGTTACCAGTTGACAGTAAGGTGCATAACGATTTTCATATGTCACGCCTCAAGAAGGTGTTAGGACATTGTGTGGTCCCTTTCACAATTCTACCACCCTTAGTTGATGAGGGTAAGTTGATTCTAGTACCTGAGGCTATATTGGATGCTAGGGAGAAGCAGTTGAGGAGGAAATTTATTAGGGAATATTTGTTCAAATGGAAGGAGAGGAAATTTTGTAGCATCTAGATTTGACATTGCTTGAGGACAAGCAATTTCAGGGAGGGCAGATTGTAATATCCCCATCTTTTTAGCATCTCAGTGTAGTTCTTAGCCTTTATATTCTCTGAAGGCTAAGTGGAGAAATTGATTAAATAAATTTATTATAAAGTCATTAAATAAATTAAAATTAAAATATGACTTTATATTTAATTAAAAGTGACTAAAGTTAAATAAATAAATTAAAAGAATCTTCTAGAAGGAGGAATTAAATATTATTTTATCTCTTCTAGAAGGAGGTCCATCTATTGGAGGAAAAGAATAAATAGGGAGGGTAGCCTTATTGTTGAGCATTGAATATACTACCATCTACTCTTTCGGATAACTTGTGGAGCCAAGGGTTTCCGTAGTTGCTACATTGATCGTTGGGAACAAACACTCCATTGATTTGCATAACTGAGGTGATGGAATATCTTTTGAAGGGTTTGGTGGTGTTTTGAAACGTTATAGGTTTCAAATAACCCCGATGAGAACTACACACATCTAGGGGTAGCTAAATCCCATCTTCAACATGTTATTTCATACATCGAACCAACTATAAAGCTAGACCCTTCTTCTACTTCAGGCTCTGCAAAACCTAGGTAGGCGGACCTCGGATTCATTTATATGGTACCAATGCAAAAACATATTCCTAAATCTATTAAGAAATTTAACCCTTATTTCTCCTATTAACTCATGCAATGACATAGATCTGCGATAGCTAAATGCAAGATAATGAAATTCATAAATTGAGTGAGGGCATTGTTTTTAGCTCTTCAACATCAAAGGGAAATAAATTTGATTAATGATGTTGAATATCAACATAACTCTAAATATGCAACATTAAGAACTAATTGATCCTATAACTGATCAGTGCCTAATCCATTAGGCAATTCCATGAATTCAATAAATACATCTGTGATATCCAGGACATATTTCATACACCCAGACATTAGATCTATCCAATCACTTTGTGAATCAGACATTAGTGTTAATAAAGATCTCATTCTCATGAGATATCCTTCTCAAATAACCAACAACCCTATCAAACACATCAAGCATTTACTTGGCCCTTTGTTCCAATAGAAAAATATATTAGACATACAACCTTAAGGGGATGCAAATGGGTCTTAGTTCTTTGCCCCTAGACCACATAAGACTGCAGATTACTAAGATAGGAGATAGGAATTAGAATGAAACTAAAGAAATTTTTGCTCATTTGTATTCATTTCTTTGAAACAATACATTCAAATGCATGAAATCAAAACATAAAAACACCTAACATATCCAAACTAGCCGTATTATCTTTCCTACTACTATTCATACAAGAGAGAATATGCTGAAGAATGTGGTGTCATAGTGATGGGAACACATCAAGAATAGAACCCTGGTTTCACAAATTTGAGAGAACTCCAAATTGAAACACACATGGTATCACAACAATGAGTCATTTTTGCTCCAAAACTGGAACCAATCCATACACTGGATGAGAAAGAAGAAGATATAGACAAGGGGTGAATTCCCAAATCAGATCTGAAGATGACACGTGTCCACTTGAAATTCCATCCCTTGCAGTTGCAAAACCTCATTTTTCTTCCCACTCCTTTGATTTGATTTGGTTTTCATTAATATTCTATAACTGACTTGAAATATCTCTTGTTTAATATTGAAAATCATTCTGTTTGCCCAAAATATGAAAGCCTCATGAAATGCTAGTAAAAATCTAGGTTTGAACTAAATGAAGGTGACCAAAATTATCCCTAGCTGCATTTTTACCATGTTCTACCAAGCCTGTAATTGCATTTTCAATTTTAGCTCATTTCACTGAGAAGGCCCAAATTTTACATTTTTGGCTATAACTCGAACTAGTGAACTCCTATGCAAAAACAAACTCCATAATCAGAAAGTTTGTCTTCTCTCGGTTTTGGCAATATATAATATGTCTATGTTCACTTACAGGAAACCCCTTGAATCTTAGTTTGAAAAATTTGCCCCTTTGCTATGGTTTTGGTCTGAACTTTTAAAATTTAAACAATTTAAAAATTCTAAAGTTTAAGCTTTAGAAAATAACCTTTTTGCATTTAAAAAATTTGTACGTGCATTTCCTGACAAAATAATTAAAAATTATTTTTTACCATTTTCAAATTTTCACTCATCCATGGATCTCAGGTCAAACCCCTTTTGACCAGGCATGCCACATGTCCACCTCTGATTTGTGGACCCTTGCATAGTAATTTGCCACTGGGTGCCACATGGCAGCCTTTGATTAGTTTGCCAAGCATCACCACTCAGTCAGTGCCTACCTCGTCACCGCCACATCATCATCATTTAGGACTTGCTGCCACATGACAACTTAGTGCTTGCTCACTTTACTTAACGATCGAGCATCTCCACAAAGTAGGCAAGCACCAGCCATCAGATCTCGCCATGTGGCAAAATTTGTTGGCTCCATCTTGGGCCCTGCCACATCACTTCTTGAAATTTGTGCCAAGTGTCATGATCTGATTGATCTGACAGATGCCACGTGCCTTCTTGCAATTGGTCCTCAGGTCCAGTCATTATTTAATGTTATCATCTACCACGGTGCTGACTATGCAAATTTCCCTCCACCTGGCCATAGGCAAGCTCCACCATGGGCTTAGTCTTTGTCATAAAGGGTAAGGCTTTAGACATATGTAAAATGTATGGTTTGTTATTTAAAAACTATAAAAACCTTTTGTGGCCTATATGTGGGATTAAACATTTGAAAATGCTCCTCTCTCTAAGATAACATTGTTGAGAGGGAAGGCAAGGGACTTTGGAAACACACTTCAATTCACTTTCT
Source organism: Cupressus sempervirens (assembly GCA_028749045.1). NCBI lineage: Eukaryota > Viridiplantae > Streptophyta > Pinopsida > Cupressales > Cupressaceae > Cupressus > Cupressus sempervirens. Next base: position 268,449,287 of record CM053788.1, on the reverse strand, counting down.
ATGCTTGGAGTTTGGTGTGGGTATTCTCTAAATCAAATCTTCATTTTTCTTGGAGGTGTCACATGCAGAGCATCCTCTCCAGTTTGCTACTAACCATAGGATTTTTTTTTTAGTGTAGACTTGTATGACCATACCCCTTCTCATTGTTATTTTAAGGAAAAATGTCTTCAATTTTTAATAGTGGGTTCTACAGTCATGAGTTTTTAGGCAGTGGCTCATCCTTCCAATGCATAAGTCATCCCTATCATGGGCTTCCTCTATTGTGGTGGTTTCTTTGGTTTTGTGTGTCAAACGTCTCCCCTCTTCATGCCATGGAGTCTCTTTCATTTCATGCATGGGCTATTTTGTTTCATGCAACAACCTTCATTCTTTGCAACAACCTTCATTCTTTGCATGGAGTGTTCCCCATTCAATGGTTCAAACACCTTAATCCAACCCTTTTCCTTGGCATGAATGCTCTACTTCAACTCCTTTAACCATTTTCTCCATAAGTGTGGTGTTCTTCTGTTATTTGGTGCCTTCTCATTTGCATGGGATTTCCCTTGTAAAAAGTAGCTTCTTCTTTGGCCTGCTTTTTTTAAAAAGTCGTTGCCTTTATATTTTAGCTGGTGGCTTCTTCTCTAGCTCTCTTGTTGCTCTTCAAGCCAGCTCCCTTATGTCACAACGTGGTCCTCTTTGCTCTGTTTTATTTCCATAAGTCTTCCTTGCTCACTTGTGTTGAATATCCTTCTTGGATAAAATGCAGTCAATTTTCTCCTCCCTAGGGTCCAATTAGAACACCATCACATTCATAGGCTAATGCGACTTAGGCATCTTATGTAAAATCATTATTCAATATATTTTGAATATTATCATCTATGAAATACATCCAAATATAATAATTGATGCCCAAAAAATCAAATGAGTCTTTCATTGGTTTCGACTAGGCTTGGGTGAAATGGGGCAAATGGGCACCCGATATAGCTCTTATTTTCCCTGGATATTCATCTTTTGTCATAGGATCCATGTGCCTATAGCTTCATTCCAAAGGCTTCCTTTTGAGTAGCTTGGCCTTAGAATGCTAATTAGGAGTGCCTCAAATTGACGCTTATCCTTTGGTATTAGTGTCTTTCTTCTACACATGGTCTAAAATCTGAGATATGCATTGCCATGCTCAATATAACACTTCACCAGATGTGGTTAGTTGGTTTTTTGCTTCCACGAAAAGGTTGTGACCTGATCCTTAGAGGATCCCATTCAGAAGTAGTATTCAATTTGGCATTTTTACTTGCAAAAAGTTGGGTTTGAACTTGCTCTACATTCAAATTCCATGCAAGTAAGTGCTCACTCACCCAATAGGCTCTTGACAAAGAAAGATTGCCTTTGAGCACTGAAGTAAAAACACTAATGAATACTCAAGATCATCTATATTTCATTTGCATTGTGACATTTAAATAAATCAAAATCATTCTAACCAATTTTACTCATTCTAAAAACTCCATGATGCCTTATCAATAAGATGGAATTAGTTAGGCCCCAAACTGGTCCAGCTAATTTTTTTTTTCATTTTCAAACAACTAACATTTCAAACTGATCCACTGATTTCCTGATACTGGTTTGAAATAAGTTTGACTGCTGCTCTGTCATTAAAACTCATTTTATCAGTTTATTGCAACTTGTCGACATGATGCCAGGAGGTCCTTTAACTGGCTTTAAAAGCTGACCAAAATGCCTAATCGGGTTTTGAAATCACACATCCTAATTCTCTACTCTGCATACTCTTACCCTACCAAATCTTGTCTCATGACGAATTCTTAGTCAAAAGATATTGGCTATCAAAGTTACTCTCTCAGAATTGCCTACATGAAAACATGTTAGAAAAGTATAAAGCACGTTCAAATTTGGCTTCAAAAACTAGGTAAACTGACATTTGGGGGCACAGAAACTGGGGTGTTTGTTCACTATAATGAGGACAACATGAATATGCAATTAGGGCTCATGATGAATAACAAGACGCATTTGGCGAATGGTCAAAGTAAGCTACTCAAATTTGCAAACTAAAAGCATTAGTAGAAAAACATTTTTTGCAAACACAATTAACTCGGGAAAGTGTGCAAACAGATTCATCAAGACTTGAAAATTGGCACATTTAAAATATTTTTAGAGTACAACATAGTGGTATAATCCATTCAATATCTTCTATCATGGATTTTGAGATATAACATCGCGAATAGGGGTACTGACAAATCTACATCTTTTGACACTAGTAAAAAGTTAGAAATTGCATTTGGAATCGCATTTGACAACTGATCAAACGAATTTTTCACAGGCTCAAAATTGAAATATATCATGTCTTTGACCTCTAAAATGCAACGCAAAAGGAATTTCATCATTTTGGTCAACTTCATCAAAGTTATAAAAAGTCAAATAGGGCCTTCCAGAATTCAAAACTAATTGCATCAGCATGACAACATTAAAAGACCAACTTTGAGGGATTCAAAACCTAGTCAAACGGATTCAAAATGACTCAAAATCTGAAACATAGGCTCTCTACTATGGACACTAGACATTTGCAAAGCAGTGATTCATGACACATTACTGGTTGCGAGATATTCAATTGCAAACACAACCTCCTGTCGCTATTTGAAACTTAAGCAAAAATGCAGATTTGATGATTGCTCAAAATAGGACTTCATGAAATAACTCATAATGGTAATTTATCACCATGGAACTAGTGGACATACTAAATGCAAGGTGTTAGAAACATTACAAACCTCTTAGGCCTCAAATGGATAGCTGGGTACATGTGCATAAAAAGCATCCATAGGGCATTGATTCTTCAAAATTTTCAATATGTGACTAAAAATTGACCATGCAATTTTCAGTCCCAATAGTGGCTCTATCTGAGGATGCATGTCCCTTGTGGGCATGGCAAGGATTCAGATCTCTGGAAGAAGTAGACCATTCCTAAAACAACAAAGACTTCTCTCAAACAACTTTATGGAAAGCAGGGAAACAACTACTCCTATGTACAAACGATGGCCTTGAACCATCGAACTTCAACAAAAATGTTTACCTCTATCAAAAAATTGATTCTCGCTTATGTTTCCCTAAGGTAAGCTGGAAAAAACTTTTCCATCAGTTCCACCAAACGCATAGAAACTCTCAATTAGCTTAGCTGGTAAAACAAAATAACTTTCCTAACTTTCATAGTGTATACTAGGGACATCCTTAACATAATGCTCACTATGAAAACAAGGGTCAGCATGCTCAAATATACCAAGATCAAACTAATAACTATCTTCAACAGATGAATTATGCATGTTATCAAATTTGGGAAAAAGATCAGACACACCTTGAAAACATGAATCTCTATGCATAGCTGGTTGACAATTAAATGAGTATTCAGATTTGTACTCACCAATGTCATCCATGTCAATGTCTAAAAATAATCCAGGGCTCCCCATTGATTCTTCACAATTAGAAAATGAATTAGTCACATTAAAGCATTCATCATGAAAATCCTTGCAAGGTACAGGTAGATTTTCAGTAACCATTTCATCTAAGACTTTTCCCTCATAATCACAATTGAAATGCTGATTAGTATATTCACTATCACATATGGAAGAATAATAATCTAATTTGTTATAGCAGTATGACAGTGTGTCACCATTAAACTGATTCTTCATTAAATCTAAAACCTCTAAGTCCTCTTTAAATAATGAATTGACAAACCCATGTAATGATCCTCTTTGAACATTTTGACAAAAAATGGGTTAATCATCATCATAGTCCTCATCATATAAGGCATTAGTATATACTTTAAACTCACTACCCATTTCATCTTAATGGAGACTCTCAACGTATGAAGAAAAATTAGAGCTATATGAAGGCTCACTTTCTATTTCTTCTACCAAACATATAGTATCCATAATAACATTCTCTTCATTATCTTGTTTAGGATAACCATTTCAGATAAACCATGATTTATTCCTAAACCCATAACTACATGCTGGATCTTTATTGTCTAGTGTAAGAACACTTGACAACCCTTCATTGAAATCTTCATATTCAAATTCATTAGCATCAACTAAATTCAACATTTTTTATCTTCATACCTTGAGGACAAATCACTCTCCAATTCTTCATTGGCTAACTGATTTGTATAATGCAAACATTGAGATGCATTTTCTCTTTCAAATTTAGAAAAGGAATTCATACTTGTACCTTTGTATAAATCTTCACTTCCATCATTGCTTTCTTCTTCCCAATTTGCATCAGATTCATATGAACATGAGTATGTACTATCACTGTCCTCTTCTTGACTTGAGCAACCCCTCTCATCATTGTCTTCACATGATGCTTCTTCATAATACATTGGATCAACAATTTCACCTTCATCACTTGACACATCACTTCCGGCGTCTTCCTCCTCATACTATGATGAACACCTTTCCTCTTCATGATCAATTATGTTTTCAGCATAATGCAAATCATCAATAGAAGAATGAATAACTGAATTTATATCTTGCATGTATGCTTTGTGAAATAAATCAACTATATCTTCTGTTGTTGTCATACTAAAAACATGTGCATTATATTCTGCAAGAACAGACTCATCTCTTCCTTGAAACCAATAAACTTCATCTACACATGTCTTTAATTCTAAATTTTCAACAAAATCATCTACCATAGTAGGGGTACTTACTTGCTGATCTAAATTTTCCACTTGATTAAAACTTACAATAGGGGTATTGATAAGCTGATTTGAAATTGAAGCATCAACACCACATTCATCCTTTCTTTCAAATACATTATACTGACACACATTTTTGGCAAAATGACTTATAGTCAATCCGTATTTCAGATTGTTTTCAACCTCCATAGCAGTCATAACAGCCTAATATAATATCCTAGGTTCTTTATCCCTCAATAAATAACTCATTTTCTTGTCAAATGCATCAAGATATACAAATAAACACATTTGATCATCTGGTCTATAATTCTCAGGGATATCATTCAAAAATTTTGCAAATCTGATATTGAATTGAGGCACAAGTTCATCACATTTAATATGAATCTTCAAGAACTTATCATAAGAATCATATATGCTTACTCTTTCTCCAAATTGCTCCATGAAGGCATAATGCAACTCACCCCAAGATGAAATAGAACATGTTGGTAGAAAAGAAAACTAGTCTCTAACATCACCTTCCAAAGCTTGAACAAATAACTTGATGTGCAAATCCCCATGAGAAATCTCATAGTCACCCATCAAATCACTGGCAACTTGAACATGATGACTAGCTGAAATAGGATGTTCCCACTAAACTTAGGCAATTTATTTCTAACATCATTAGGACTGACATTTAGGAAACTATGAATAACATCAAAACATAATGGCATATATAGCTTGGTAGAAATAGATCTAGAAATTTCACTAATAGATTGCATACTAGATGAAAAGAAACTTGACATTCTTCAAACATTTGAAACTCATTCACCAATAATAGATCTCAGAATGACAACTTGTAGCGGATCTATGCAACCTTCTACCAAATAAATCTCTTCAAATACACTTCACAAACTTTATACAAGAAGTTGAAACTCAATCCAATGAAGTGTATGAAACTTGTCAAACTATTCTCCTCCTCTTAGTGTTGAAACTCACTTGATGGAGAACATTGCCTTTTAACAATAAATTTTCATGAAAAGATAATACATGAAAATAAAAATACCTCAAGATCCAGATGGCTAAAAGTTCTATATCCACTATTTACAACAGTAAACCCAAAATCTCTACAATTCTTTAATGAACTATTTGAACCAACACATTACAAATCTTACCAAACTTTTGAATGTTTCAACCTCTTCGAGTCTGCTCTTCTCTAGCAGCAACTAATCATAATTTATGTATAGAACTACACTGGTACATAGATTAACTTTGAGTTGCCACTCACATTAAGTGAGACATGAATTACATTAGTCTTGAAGATACCACAAACTGATTGGAAACAACAGTAGATAGAAGACACCTCTTTAGAGTTATCTTGAATTTGAAACCTCTACATAAAGTTGAAACATAACTTTCTTGACTCTGAAATTATAACAAAAACTCACACCAAATTGAACTGATTGAAGGTATACTCATTTCTCAACACAATTTTCATCCAATTCAAGAACTACTACTGTAAGAGAATAAATCTTACCAGGGAACATAAATTTCAGCAAGGATATGAAAAGAACACTATAATTCCTCACTGTTGTAGCAAATTCTTCTTGCTGTATTGAATCTCCTTTTAAAATTCTCAAGGTTTTTCTATCACACAAATTTAGAAAATGCTATTTATTGTCTAAGGACTAAAATATTCAATTAACACTAGAGATTCTTTTCCTTTTAACAAAATGTATTGCCATCTTATCTCCCTAGTAGAGTCACCATTTTGTTGGTGTTTTGAAATGTTACAGGTTTCAAATTACCTCAATGAGACCTAGACACATCTAGAGGCAACTAACTCCCATCTTCAACATGCTATTTCATACATCGAGCCAACTATAAGGCTAGACTCTTCTTCTACTTTAGGCTTTGCAAAACCTAAAAGTGGACCTTAGATTCACTTATATGGTACTAGTGCAAAAACATATTCCTGAATCTATTAAGCAAATTTAACCCTTATTTCTCCTATTAACTCATGCAATGAAAAAGATCTACAGTAGCTAAATGCAAGATAATGAAATTCATAAGTTGAGTGAGGGCATCTTTTTCAACTTTTCAACATGAAAGGGAAATACATTTGATTAATGACGTTGAATATCAGCACAACCCCAATATGCAACATTACAAACTAATTGATCTTATAACTGATCAATGCCTAATATATTGGGCAATTCCATGAATTCAATACATACATCTGTGATATCCAAAAAATATTTTATTCACCCAGACATCAGATCTATCCTATCACTTTGTGAATCAAACATCAGTGTTCATAAAGATCTCATTCTCATGAGATATCCTTCTCAAATAACCAACAAACCTATAAAACATATCAAGCATTTACTTGGCCCTTTGTTCCAATAGTAAAATATTTTAGACATACAACCTTAAGGGGATGCAAATGGATCTTAGTTCTTTGCCCCTAGACCACATCAGACTACAAATTATTGAGATAGGAGACGAGAATCAGAATGAAACTAAAGAAATTCTTGCTCATTTGTATTCATTTCTTTGAAACAATACATTCAAATGCATGAAATCAAAACGTAAACACACTTAACATATTAGAACCAATTGTATTATCTTTCCTACTGCTATTAATACAAAAGAGAATATGCTGAAGAATGTGGCGTCATAATGATGAGAACACATCAAGACTGGAACCCTGGTTTCACAAATATGAGAGAACTCTAGATTGAAACACACACAGTATCACAGCAATGAGTCATTTTTTCTCCAAAATTGGAACCAACCCTTACAATGGATGAGAAAGAAGAAGATATAGACAAGGAGTGAATTCCTGGATCAGATATGAAGATGACATGTGTCCACTTGAAATTCCATCCCTTGCAGTTGCAAAACCTCTTTTTTCTTCCTACTCCTTTGATTTGATTTGGTTTTCATTAATATTCTATAACTGACTTGAAATATCTCCTATTCAATGATGAAAACCATTCCATTTGCCCAAAATCTGAAAGTCTCATGAAATACTAGTAAAAAGCTGGGTTTAAGCTGAATGAAGGTGACCAAAATCATCCCTAATTGCATTTTTACCATGTTTTACCAAGCCTGTAACTGCATTTTCAATTTTAGCTCATTTCACTGAGAAGGCCCAAATTTTACATTTCTAGCTATAACTCAAACTAGTGAATTCCTGTGTGAAAACATACTCCATAATTGGAAAGTTTGTCTTCTCTTAGTTCTGGTGATATATAATATGTCTATGTTCACCTACAAGAAACCCCCTGAATCTTAGTTTGAAAAATTTGCTCCTCTGCTATGGTTCTGGTCTAAACTTTTAAAATTTAAAATTTTAAAAGTTTAAGCTTTGGAAAATAAACTTTTTGCATTTAAAAATTATGTATGTATATTTCCTGACAAAATAATTAAAAATTATTTTTTACCATTTTCAAATTTTCAATCATCCATGGATCTTGGGTCAAACCCCTTTTGACCAAACATGACACATGTCCACCTCTGATTCATGGACCCCTGCATAGTCATTTGCCATTGGGCACCATGTGGCGGTCTTTGATTAGTTTGCCAGGCATTACTGCTCAATAAGCACCTACCTCGTCACTGCCACGTCATTATCATCCAGGACCTACTGCCACATGGTAGATTAGCACTTGCTTGCTTTACTTAATGGTTGAGCATCTTCACAAAGTGGCAAGCGCTAGCCATTGGATCTCAGCACGTGGAAAAATCTGATGGCTCCATCTCAGGCCTTGCCACATCACTTCCTAAAATTTGCACCAAGTGTTGCAATCTGATTGATTTGATAGATACCATGTGCCTCCTTGCAATTGGTCCTCGGGTCCTATCATTTTCTAACATCATCATCTACCACAGTGCTAACTATGAAAAATTCCCTCTAGCTGGCCATGGGCGGGCTTCACCATGAGCTTAGTCTTTGTCATAAAGCATAAGGCTTTAAACATATGTAAAATGTATGGTTTGTTATTTAAAAATTATAAAAACCTTTTGTGGCCTATATGTGGGATTAAACATTTGAAAATGCTCCTCTCTTTGAGATAACAAGTTTTTAGAGGGAAGACAAGGGACTTTGGAAACACACTTCAATTGACCTCTTATCGAGCTATAGGGTCTATGCCTAGAGTCTGGTGTGGGTATTCTCTAAGTCAAATCTTTATTTTTCTTGGAGGTGTCACATGTAGAGCATCCTGTCCAGTTTGCTACTAGCCACAAGAGTTTTTTTAGTGCAATTTTGTATGACCATACCCCTTCTCATTACCGTTTTAAGGAAAACATCTTCAATTTTTAACAACGGGTTCTTCAGTCATGAGTTTTTAGGCAGTGGCTCCTCCTTCCAATGCATAAGTCATCCTTACCATGGGCTTCCTCTGTTGTGGTGGTTTCTTTGGTTTTGTATCTTCAAACAGCTCCCCTCTTTATGCCATGGAGTCTATTACATTTCATGCATGGGATGTTTTGTTTCATGCAGTGACCTTCCTTCTTTGCATGGAGTGCTCCCCATTTGGCGGTTCGAACACCTTAATCGAACCCTTTTCCTTGGTGTGAATGCTCTGCTTCAGCTCCTTTAACCATTTTCTCCTTAGGCATGGGGTTCTTCTGTAATTTGGTGCCTTCTCATTTGCATGGGTTTTCCCTTGTAAAAAGAAGCTTCTTCTTTGGCTTGCTTTTTTTAATTTTTTAAAGTTGCTGCCTCTATATTTTAGCTGGTGGCTTCTTCTTTGGCTCTCTTGCTGCTCTTCAAGCTGGCTCTCTTCTGTCACAATGTGGTCCTCTTTGCTCTGTTTTCTTGCCATAAGTCTTCCTTGCTCACCTGCGTTGAATATCCTTCTTGGATAAAATGCAGTCAATCTGCTCCTCCCTGGGGTCCAATTAGAACACCATCATGTTCATAGGCTAATGTGACTTAGGCATCTTATATAAAATCATTATTCAATGGATTTTGAATATTTTCATCTACGACATATATTCCAATATATTAATTGATACCCAAGAAATCAAATGATTCTTTCATTAGTTTCAACTGGGCTTGGGTGAAATGGGGCAAATAGGCACCCAATATAGCTCTTATTTTTGCTGGATATTCATCTTTTGTCATAGGATCCATGCACCTGTAGCTTCATTCCAAAGGCTTCCTTTTGAGTAGCTTGGCCTTAGAATGCTAATTAGGAGTGCCTTAGAGTGATGCTTATCCTTTGGTATCAACGTCTTTCTTCTACATATGGTCTGAAATATGAGATATGCATTGCCATGCTCAATATAGCACTTCACCAGATGTAGATAGTTAGTTTCTGGCTTCCAGGAAAAGGTTGTGACCTGATCCTTAGAGGATCCCCTTTAGAACTAGTATTCAATTTGGCAATTTTGCTTGCAAAAAGTTCTGTTTGAACTTGTTCGACATTCAGATTCCATGCAAGTAAGTGCTCACTCATGTAACAGGCTCTTGACAAAGAAACATTGCCTTTGAGCACTGAAGTAAAAGCACTAATGAATACTCAAGATCATCTCTATTTCCTTTGCATTGCAACATTTAAATAAATCAAAATCATTATAACCCATTTTAGTCATTCTGAAAACTCCATGATGCATTATCAATCAGATGGAATTAGTTGGGCCCCAAAGTGGGTCTGGCTAAAAAAAAATTCATTTTCAAACAACTAACATGTCAAACTAATCCACTGATTACCTGATACTAGTTTGAAATAAATTAAACTGATGCTCTGTCATTAAAACTCATTTTATCACTTTATTGCAACTTGTCGACGTGATGCCAGGAGGTCCTTTGATTGGATTTCAAAATTGACCAAAACACTTGATTGGGTTCTAAAATCACACACCCTAATTCTTTGCTCCACATACTCTTACCCTACTAAATCTCGTCTCATGAAAAATTCTCAGTCAAAAGATATTGACTGTCAAAGTTACCCTCTCATAATTGCCTGGAAGAAAACATGTCAGAAAAGTATAAAACATGTTCGGATTCGGCTTCAAAAACTGGGTAAACTGACATTTTGGGGCACGAAAACTAGGGCATTTGTTCACTATCATGAGGACAACATGAGTTTGTGATTAGGGCTCATGATGAATAACAAGACGTATTTGGCTAATGGTCAAAGTAGGCTTCTCAAATTTGTAGACTAAAAGCACTGGCAGAATTTTTTTTTTGCAAATAGAATTGACCTGGAAAAGTGTGCAGACAGATTCATCAAGAGTGGTATAATCCATTTGATCTCACCTATCACTTTTGAGATATGACATCACCAATAGGGGTACTGACAAATCGACATCTTTTGACACTAGTAAAAAGTTAGAAATTACATTTGGAATCGCGTTTGAAAACTGATCAAACAGATTCATCATAGCCTCAAAATTGAAATATAGCATGTCTCTAATCTCTAAAATGCAATGCAAAAAGAATTTTGGGTCAAAGTTATAACAAGTCAAATAGGGCCTTCCAAAATTTAGAACTAATTGCATTAGCATGACAACATTAAAAGACCAACTTTGAGGGATTCAAAACCTAGTCGAACGAATTCAAAATGACTTGAAATCTGAAACATAGGCTCTCTAGTATGGACACTAGACATTTTCAAAGTAGTGATTTATGAAACATTACTAGGTGCAAGATATTCAATTGCAAACACAACCTCCTATTGCTGTTTGACACTTAAGCAATAATGCAGATTTGACAATTGTTCAAAACGAGACTTCACGAAATAACTTAGAATGGCAATTTATCATCATGGGACTAGTGGAAATATTGAATGCAAGGCGTTAGAAACATTAAAAACCTCTTAGGCATCAAATGGACAGCCATGTGCACATGCATAAAAAGCATCCATATAGCATTGATTCTTCAAAACTTTCAACATGTGATTAAAAATTGACCATGCAATTTTCAGTCCCTACATGGTTGTAGTTGTTGGAGAAGACAAATTAATCTTTTCATTGTGCCAAATTGGTGGCCTAGGGCCAAATTTGTGGAGTGAGATTGAAGAAATAAGTCAGATATTGCTATAGTACATATTTGCAATAGTACAAATTTGCTATAGTATCATTGCTATAGTAACATTGCTACAGTGTCATTGCTACAATGATTTGCTACAGTGATGCTGCTACAGTAATGCTGGTACAATGTTGTCACTACAATAATTTGCTACAATAAATTACAGATTTTTGGAGCAATTCTAGGTTTTTATCTACTACATTTTGCATTGTTTGAGAGTATATATTTAGGGAATTGATAGGGTTTTTAAAATATGTTGTAGACTGATTTATATCATAATTTATTTTTAGGAGTTGTCAAAGGAAATTAGAATATCAATTAAATCATAGCATGCATTGCCTTAAGTCTCATTGTCGAAGATGCATATTTTCTCATCTATAACCAATATTTATATGTTCCAATAAAATACAAAAATAATAATATTTGCATCACCAATGTTAGTCATTTGGAGTTTGCAAGCATATCTCTTTTAGTTGGGCATTTAGGAACAATCAACATTTAGATTGGTGTTATATTCCTTGTGTCCAAAGTGTTTGACGAAATATCAAACAATTGAATTATTAAAGAATTTGGTATTTGTTGAAGTTATAACCAATTGGGGTTATTATAGTATGTGTGTGTGTGTGTGTGTATGTATATATATATATACCTACATACATACATACATATATACATATATACATATATATACATATGTGTGTGTGTGTGTGTATACATACACACATACACACACACACACACACACACACACACACACACACACACACACACACATGCGCGCACGCGCGCGCACACACACACACACAATTATATTACTTAAGTTTAAATGAAATTTTTTTGGTAAACATCTTTACCTTTAAATTTTTGTTGAAAGGAGAGCCAAAATTTAATATGAAATGACATGTGTGTGCTTACCTGGGTAATCTACATACCCAGTCATAGGTTAAGGTAGACAAACTAATAGATGACTTGAATTAACTAGAGTAAGAATTTTTGATTTGGGGACATGTCAAATGCTTGCGAAGGAAAACTTTTACTATTATAAGAACATTACAAGAAAAATTATATTTAGTTTAAATGAGAGTTTGTTGGAAAACAACTTATACTTTTAAATGTTTGTTGAAAGGAGAGCTAAAATTTAATATGAAATGAAGTGTGTGCTTACCTTGGTAATCTATGTATCGAGTCACTAGTTTAAGGAAGACAAACTAATAGTTGACTTAAATTAACTGGAGTAAGACTACTCATTTAGGGGCATGTCAAATGCCTAGGAAGGAAAAAAAGAGAGCTATTGATATAATAACATTTGGTAGAAGGATATATGAGATATATAAAAGAATACGACAATGAAGAAAGGAATTATGGAGTTGAGAAGAAGCAATTACTAATAGCGATCAAATTGCACAATTTAACTAGATTTCCTTATTATTTTTTACTAAGAAAGATAAATCTTAAAAGGGGAATTATCATAAAGTTTTGGTAGACTATTCAAGAATTTTTTTTTTTTGAAGTGTAGAGTTAGACTTTTGATTTACAAACAAGCTTTTTGTTGATTCTTAACATCTATGTCTCGTTGTGTATTACTTTCATTTTGAATCCAACATTTTTTCTTAATTTTATATTTCTTGTTCCATTCATGTAGGTATTATTACTAGAGTGAATGAATTAGAGGAACATCCAAAAAAAGATTTTAAATTCCACCTTCATTCTAAATTGTTACCATTGAAACTTTAGAACTTTCAAACACAACCCCCATTCTTTTGTTTCTGAATTAGTTTTGATTGCTAAACAGAAAAGTTATTTTCTTTTCAAGTTGAATACACACACACAAATGCATATGTATGTATTTATGTACATATGAAATATGTGTGTATATATATATATATATATATATATATATATATGTACATATGTATATATATATATATATATATATGTACATATGTATATACATATATATGTACATATGTATATAAATATATATGTACATATATATACATATACACACACACATTTATGTGCATATATATGTATATTTAAATATGTGTATATATGGATATGTATATATATATACATAAATACACAATATATGTGTGTGTATATTTATGTATATATACATATACATATACACACATACACACATATACACATACATATATTGTTGAAAATAATTCTTCAATTGTATATTGTCATCGATGTTACACAAATGTCAGTATTAACAGAGCAATGAAGAGTTTGCAATACTAACCTTACATATTTCAATATTGACAGAGCAGTTGGGAAAGAAGACATTTTAATAGAAAAGTCATTTTCTTTTCAAGTTGAATAAACACACACAAATGCATATGTATTTATATATGTACATATGAAATATATATATATGTGTGTGTGTGTGTGTGTGTGTGTGTGTGTGTGTGTACATATATATACATAAATACATAATATATATGTGTGTGTATTTATGTATATATGCATATACATATATATACATACACACACACATATACGCATACATATATTGTTGAAAATAATTCTTCAATTGCATATTGTCATCAATGTTACACAAATGTCAATATTAACAGAGCAATGAAGAGTTTGCAATACTAACCTTACATATTTCAATATTGACAGAGCAGTTGAGAAAGAAGACATTTTAGTATAACTGAGCAGTCAGTTAATGAAGGACATCTTGCTTGTAGTATTAATTGAGTGGTTGGGCATCAAAGGACTCATAGTATTAACCAAGTGTTGAATCCTAGTAGTGACCGAGTGACAACATAATGCAATTGTTTAATAATTAATTGATTGAAGCTGACTATTTTAATGTTTATTGATTATTTGGAAGGGTATTCAAGTCAACTTGTCCTAGCTTATGATATATAAGAAATGTCAAGTTGTGAGGATAAGATGGAGAAGCGAATTATGAAATAAGATGGATATGTGAGTGAAAGGCAAAGAAGGAAAGTTTGGAAGATAAGCTACAAAGAACATATGATAAGTAAGGATCCAAAGATCAAGCCAAAATGGAGATTTGAACTTGCAAAGATAGTTGCTTCATAAATTAGGCCAAATTATTTTTACCTTTAAACTATTGTAACAGTGAAGAAATCTCTCAATAGAGTTGACTTAATAGTCATATTATAAATCCTCTAACAAAGTGACATTTCAAGATTGAAGTGTTTGAAGACCTATAACTAGACCACACCTAACAAGGTGATCTAAATCCTCTAACAAGGTCATACTTAACAATATGTTTTGTAACCTTTAACAAGGTTGGCTCCTAACAAGACTCACTTCATAAGAGTGAAAACTATTGTAACTAGTTGCATGGTGGTTTTCCCAAATTGGGTTTTCACTTTAAATCTTGGCATCATCTGTGTTCATGTTATTTTTTTTATGCTTTATGTTTTTGCAACTAAGTTATTAAAGGTTATAATAGATTAATAATCATAAGTTTTCTTTATTAACCAAGTGATGGTAATATTATGGTGTTAACCAAGTTGGACAGTTTTGCATGATCAATGGAAAGTTTGAAATGATATCTAGGGATAGAGAATTATTTTTGTGGTAACTAATTCACCCCTCTCCTCTCAGTTACACTCTTCATTACTAAAAATTGGTATCAGAGAATTTGGTGCTTGTAAGAAAGGTTTCAAGGACCTAAGCTCAAGATCAGGATGTCATACAGAAGGGAGATTCCCAAGCTTAATAGAGACAACTTTTCAGCATGGCAAGAGTTGATGAAATTTCACATATCAAGCATTAGTAATATTGGTTTGTTCTACTTAGAAAAAAAATATGTACCACCACCTAAACCTATGACAGTGGAACATATGAAAGAGGAAAAGGATCACAATAATAATATGATTGATATAGCTTCTTCTCTCAACTATACTGAATTTGATGAGGTCAAAGATTGTCCTACTACATTTGAAATGTGGAAAAAATTGATGAGAGGCTATGGAGGTGATAAAAATGTACAAAGAGCCAAGGTAGAAAGCTTGAGAGGCAAGTTTGATCGAATGCAAATGAAAGAAGGTGAGAACATTGTCCAATATAGTGAAAGAATCAAAGAAAGTGTGAGTGCAATCAAAGCTGCAAGAGAAGCATAAATGATGAAATGGTGTTTAGTAAGGTACTAATAACTCTTCTTCCTACTTATGCAATTATAGTTTCAATAATTCAAGAGATGAGATGCAATCCTAAAAATAAAATAACCTTGGATGAACTTGTGGGAGGATTAACTACTTTTTAGTTAGATAACTTTGATAAGTATGCTGCTACCTTTA
Source organism: Cupressus sempervirens (assembly GCA_028749045.1). NCBI lineage: Eukaryota > Viridiplantae > Streptophyta > Pinopsida > Cupressales > Cupressaceae > Cupressus > Cupressus sempervirens. Next base: position 268,433,302 of record CM053788.1, on the reverse strand, counting down.
GCAACCTTGAACCTACATTCAAGACCAAACTAACTCTTGGTAGAAAAAGAGGAAACTCAAAAGGCAAATGGATAATAGTGAACAAGAAGATGATTTAGATGAAGACCTTAAAGTTATTGAAGCCCTACTTGGAAAAAGAGTATTAAAAGGAAAAGAAAATTCAAAGGCAAAATTATATTGATTTCTTTCTCATGTGAAAAGGTTACTCATATTGTTGCAAGATGTCTAAACAAAGAAGATAAAGATGAGAAAAGGAATAATAGGTTCAAAGGAAAGAAAGACTTCAAGAGCTACAAGAACTACACAGACAAAGGTAAGAAATATTGTTACATTGCTAAAGATTCTGATAGTGATGATAATAAAGAAGAAGTAGTTTACATTGTTATCAGGGATGAATATAATACTAAGGAAAATGAAATGATGACACTAATCTCTCATGTTAGAAAAAAATGACACATGGATCATAGATAGTGGTTGTTCCCATCACATGACTGTTTAGGAGTAAGTCCTACTAATTTGAAGAAGTTTGGAACTAGTTCATATAGATCTTTGTGGGCAAGTAGGTATAGAAAGCTACTATAGAGATATACTTTATTCTATTTGTAGATGATATCATATTTGGAGGACATGAGATGTTATGCAAGTCATTTGCTGAAAAATGAGGAAACAATCTAAAATGTTTATGTTTGGAGAGATTAAATTTTTTGTTGGTCTTCAAGTTCATCAAATGAAGGATGACATATTCATCACTCAATTAAAATAAATTAGGGAAACATTGAAAGCATTTGGAATGGAAAATTCCAAACTAGTTGGAACACCTATGTCTATTAGACATAAAATTTCAAAGAATGATGATTCAAAAAAGTAAATCATACTATTTATAGATCAATGATTGGGAAACTTCAGCATGTGGTACACACCAGATTTGATATTGCATTGGGAGTTGGCATAGTTGCAAGGTTTTCTTCTAATCCTAAATAAAATCACACGATGGTAGTAAAAAGAATTCCAAGGTATCTAAAAGGAACTAAAGAATATGGTTTATGGTATAAGAAAGGAGGAAATCTTGAGTTAGGAGCCTTTACTGATATAGATTGGGTAGGAAGCATTGATGATAGAAAAAGCACTAGTGGAGGAGCATTCTTTCTTAGAAACATATTAGTATCTTGGATATGCAAGAAGAAGAACTATATTTCTCAATTTGCAAAAAAAGGCATAATATGTTGTTATAGCAGTCAATTATTCTAACATAATATGTATCAAGAAATTAATGTTAGGAATGAAAGAGGAAATCAAAGAATCGATAATTATCTATTGTGACAACACAAGTGCAATCAATTTATCCAAAAATTATATGATGCACACAAAGACAAAACACATTGCAATCAAGTATCATTTCTTAAGGGAATTGGTTCAACACAAAGAGGTGAGATTGGAATATATAAACACCAAGGAGTAGATAGTAGATACATTTACTAAGGCTTTTCTTAAGAATGCATTTATGTATCTAAGGGGTAAACTATGGGTTATTCCCTTATCTAATACTCACTAAAACAAAAGATAGTGAGTCAACCGAGTTCCATTGAAGATCTATCAAGTTAATGTAGATTGTCACACTTTAGGTGTGAAATGCAGAGCATATTGCATATGAATCAGTACAAAGGTACACAGTAACTTTAAAGTTTGTATCCTTTGGAATTTCATGTCAAAGAGGGAGAGTTTTGCATCAACAAGGAAGAGAGAGGGAGAGTTTTGTTTCAAAGAAGAAAGAGGGAGATTTTTGTATCTTAGAAGGAAGATATTCAAATGATGGAATCTGAAAAAAAGAGGGAGAAAATGACAAGAGTACACAACAAAGCATTGATAGAAGTAAGAAGGAGAATTCATTTAGATGTAGTTGAGACAAATCCAAGTAAAATCATAGAGGAAGTTGCTATGGATGAGAATCATAATGAAACTAAGGATATTATATAGTTGATCATACTTTTATCAATTTATGTTGACATGTTGTGCTGCCATCAATGCCAAAGAGGGAGTTTGTTGAAAACAATTCTTCAATTGTATATTGTCATTAATGTTACACAAATGTTAGTATTAACTGAGCAATGAAGAGTTTGTAGTATTAACCTTACATATTTTAGTGTTGACCAAGTAGTTGGGTAAAGAGGACATTTTGTTGGTGTAAATATGTATTTACTATTTACACTTTACTTAAGTTTACTTAGGTTATTGCATTATTTTATTATATTGCATTAATTTATTATTTCTTTGGTGAGACACTTAGGAGTTTGTGTACTTTTATGAGTTTTCATGTTGACAACATAGAAGTAAGCAACTCTAATTCAACACATGGTGTCTACAATACTGGAGTTTGCATAATTAACTAAGTTGTCATGTAGACAACACAATTATTCACACTCCTATTTTAGCACATGGTGTCCACAACATTATTTTTTGTGCTACATCTTTGTAGGCTTATCCTTGTATGCCTAAAATGTGAGCACACTTCTATGAATCATTATATTCAAGATTACTCAAGAATGAGGTCTCAAATGGCGACTCATAGCTCTCTAGTCATGGAGTGCAAGGGTTTTGCAATGGAGGCCCTCAGTTTGACCTAGTTCATGCCCATGCAAGTACACCATGAAATGAGAGATTCAAAGATCCAAAAATGCATGCAAATGGAGATGAAAACTAATCTATATGATAACAATGCAAGAACAATGCAAAATCTAATCCATGAAAGCAAGATCTAATCTTATGAAAGCAAATATGACTCTAAACTAACATGCAAATGCAATGATAAAAGCCCATGATGAAAGCCATGGGTGCAAGAGAGAATGAGACAAGAAGATAGAAGTTCTCCACAAAAAGCTTTAGCATTCAAAAACTCCTCCTTCAAAAATTGCTCTCCAAACTTACAGCATAACAATAACATCATCCGTCCTTAAAATGAGGAGAGGGCTCTCCCTTATAAAGGAAATTATGGAGGTGAGAGGCTTCTCACAACCAATATGGGATAATAGAGTTTGATCCATGTGAGACGAAATTCCACCAATGAGAAAAGAGGAGTGGTTGAGAAGAAAGTGAAAAGATAAGTCCCACTTAGAAATATGTGCATTTAAGTGTAAAAATTAAATAAAAGAATTTATTTTATTTCCCTTTCATCAACAAGAGATATTTAAGTGGAATTTTTATTTAATTAAAAGAGAGCAAGTTCTTTTAATTAAATAGAAGATATTTAATTATATTAAAAGAGGGGTTTTTCTCTTAATTAATTAAATGCGGATGAATTATTTAATTAAAAGAGAGGTTTCCTTTTAATTAAATGGGGACTTATTTTATTTAATTAAAAGAGGAGATTTTATTTTAATTAAATAAGACTTAGGATAAAATGATCAACCTTAGAAATAAAATAATCGAATTTGATCAAGAAAATTGATTTGAATTGATTTAATAAAATATTGCAAACCATTGATTCAAGAAATTTGATAAATTGATAAATTGAATAATGTGGGCTCATAGTCTAGGCGACCATTTTAGGGTGTATACATTTGCCCCTCTTTGACTAATGTGTGATCGATTTGGGAACACATGTAGTCAAAGAAAGAAATTGAATCAAATATTGAAGTTAATAATTATTGCCCCCTCATGATTGAAATCGAAATGAGATAGAGGAGAGACAACAAATTGATAAATTTGATCAAATCGAACAAAAGATAAGGTTCTTGATTTAAGATGAAAGATATAAGAATCATTGAACCAAGGTAGATCATCAAGCATGAAATATTATGCCCCAAAGGTGATTTTAGAAGAAAAGAAGTGGGGGATAAAGAAAATGGAAGATAGGAGTTTGAAAGATATGGAAAGAAAATAGAAAGAAGAAAAGAAAATGCCCCAAAATCAATCAACTGTTTAAGATAGAAATTTTGATTGAGATCATGAAAGAAGATAAGGAAATGAAGATCAAAACATGACCATATTTGATTAAAAGTCCACAATAAAGATGAAGGGAGAACCCTCTCAAACTCATAATGCAGCCTAAAAATGCAAACTAACATGAAGTCTAATAATGCAAGCTACATGAAAATGCAATGGTGTACTTGCAAAAGAGCAACTATAACATAGGATTATGTGTTCATCATTCATTAGAGAATGTAAAGAACTTATTTTCATCATTGGGCCATTATTAACGGACATCAAAAAAATCACACAGTCATCACTAGTCACAAATGCAACTATGAAGATACCTTTCTCATTTAATTAAATAATTACATTTAATTAATCAAGATAGGCATATTTATTAAAAGTGATTTAATTTAAGGATTGGTTCCAAAGTTGATGATACGAAGATCAATTGCTAAGCTTTTAAGGACTATCTTTAGAACAGAGCTTAATCCCAAGGAATCTAGGCAGAGCACCTAGATACCTAAGATTGAAAGCATTTAGAAGATTATCTCTAGAATAGAGCTTAACCTTCAAGGATCCAGATAGAACACCTAGATACCTGAGATTGAAAGCATTTAGAAGATTATCTCCAGAACGGAGCTTAACCTTCAAGGATCCAGATAGAACACCTAGATTCCTGAGATTGAAAGCATTTAGAAGATTATCTCCAAAATGGAGCTTAACCTTCAAAGATCCAGATAGAACACCTAGATACCTGAGATTGAAAGCATTTAGAAGATTATCTCCAGAACGGAGCTTAACCTTCAAGGATCCAGATAGAACACCTAGATACCTGAGATTGAAAGCATTTAGAAGATTATCTCCATAACAGAGCTTAACCTTCAAGGATCCAGATAGAACACCTAGATAACTGAGATTGAAAGCATTTAGAAGATTATCTCCAGAACGGAGCTTAACCTTCAAGGATCCAGATAGAACACCTAGATACCTGAGATTGAAAGCATTTAGAAGATTATCTCCAGAACGGAGCTTAACCTTCAAGGATCCAGATAGAACACCTAGATACCTGAGATTGAAAGCATTTAGAAGATTATCTCCAGAATGGAGCTTAACCTTCAAGGATCCAGATAGAACACCTAGATACCTGAGATTGAAAGAATTTAGAAGATTATCGCCAGAACGGAGCTTAACCTTCAAGGATCCAGATAGAACACCTAGATACCTAAGATTGAAAGAATTTAGAATATTATCTCCATAATGGAGCTTAACCTTCAAGGATCCAGATAGAACACCTAGATACCTGAGATTGAAAGCATTTAGAAGATTATCTCCAAAACGGAGCTTAACCTTCAAGGATCCAGATAGAACACCTAGATACCTGAGATTGAAAGCATTTAGAAGATTATCTCCAAAATGGAGCTTAACCTTCAAGGATCCAGATAGAACACCTAGATACCTGAGATTGCTAAAAGATAACAAAGTCTAATCATAAGTCATAGGATCATCCCCAGAACGAGGCTTGATCCTCAGGAATCGGGGTTTAGACTGTCCCAATACCTGTCCATTGAACTCTGAGAGGAGCTATTATAAGGTTGATCAATTGATGAAAAAAATAAGATAGATAGCAAAGATGCTAGATAGAAGGGAACAAGATGCCCTGAGTGATGAGATGCCCCAAGTGTCGAGGACATAAGATGGGAACGAGATGCCCCAAGTAATAAGTATTCAATGATGTAATCATCCTGCCCCCTCAGGATCGAAATCGAAAGATGACACACCAGAAATATGATGTGAAGCAGTATATCAATTTTGAGATTCAACAGAATGTAGAAGAAATTAGAACGATCTAAAGAAAAGATGAGGAGATCAGAATGATCAGAAGAAATTGAAGAGATCAAAACAATCTGAAGAAAAGATGAGGAGATCAAAATGATCAGAAGAAATTGAAGAGATCAGAACGATCTAAAGAAAAGATGAGGAGATCAAAATGATCAGAAGAAATTGAAGAGATCAGAACGATCTGAAGAAATGTGGAAGTTGATCCGAGGTGATTTTGAGGTCCAAAAGTCCAAGTTTGATTTGAAAAGATTCCAAGAATCGTAAAAGTATCAAAAGAATTTGGATTGCCCAAAATTCTAAAATGCATTTTTGAGCCACTTAAGTGTGTCAAATTTCGAATTCGATCCCAAAAAAAATGGGTTCTAAGCAGCCAAAGTAGCCAAAAGAGTGATTAATCGATCATTTGTGCAGTCATGAAGAACATGATACTTTGAAGAGATCAACAATCCCTCATTAGAGAAGGTGAAAGTAGATTCACAATTGAATCACAAGCTTATACAAGTGAAGTATGCAATGCGAGACTATGTTAAATGCAACCCTAGGTCTGGTTACCAAGCCTCAATATTTAATCATCACCGGATATAGAACAAAGCTCATAGGTGATACAATTCCCACTAACATTGCAATCATGGAAATATGAATATAACATACCTTATTGGTTTTTCGGGATTAAATGTAAGCATTCGAGGCACAAGAAGTCAGAATGACCAGAACATTTGTTCCTTTTAATGTAGCAAGTTAACATAAGCATCAAAGCATAAATGCTAGGATGACCAGAATGTTGCTTGCATGACAGGCACACCAAACACACAGGAGATCCCTCTTATGCTAAGCATTCCGTATTGATTCTGTTTGCAACAACCCTTGCGTTCATAACCTGAGATAGAAGTGTGCTAGATATACTCGCAGTGACCCGTACGTTCACTTAGCAGGACGAGTATTAGTATTTACTATAGCATGAAGAGTTCACTCCAACAAACATGGAGAAGCACCAACGTTATTGACGTATTCTTATAAAAGGAGTCGAGGTACACACGACCATCCAATATGAGATGGAGGCTCTTATAGTGGACACCTCTTTTATAGGAGTAGATCAACTTATTGGAACTAAATCACAAATAGCAAGCAAAGAAAAAGATCATGCCTCCAATCATTACTTCTCTAGTTGAAGATGACATCATCGAGTTGCTCGAGGAGATATGATAAAGAAAAACAAAGAAAATAAAGAAAATGCTCAGCATATCCAAACAAGTATATCAATTTTGAGTTCAATGTTTTGGGATTGATGTCAAGTGCTAATGTCTAGAATACATTTGAAAGAAATCTCTTTAGTAGGGTGACAATTGTAGGTAGACACAGTTAGAATGACTGGTGACTGATGTCAAAGAGGAATCTTCATGATGAAGAACCTAAAGAGGACTGGGCGATAGTAGATAGACACAGCCAGAACGATCGGTGACTGACGCAATAGAGATCTTTCATAAATGGAGCTGGAGACGTGACCTAAGCAATAGTAGGCAGACACAGTTGAAACAACTGGTGATTGTTGCGAAAGAGATTCTATGAGGAGAATCTCAAAAAGCGTGACACTAGCGACAGTAGGCAGACATAGTTTGAAACAACTGGTGACTGTCACGAAAGAGATTCTATGAGGAGAACCTCGAAAAGAGTGACACTAAGGGGGGATGCCCCCGAGCTGGGACAAGACTCAATCCAGGGATACATGAGCAGGAAAAGCAGGAAAGCAAAAGTGTGAAAGTGACTGTACAGAATAACCAGAAGATGCACTGCAAGATGGAGCATTGGGAACAAGAGGTGCCTGTTTACCAAGTTTTCACCTTCTTGGCAAGATTTTCTTTTTTTTTGCTACCATGATGCCTGTTTCCAGGTTTTCACCAATGGCACTTTTCAATTTTTCAAATTTTTTGTATTTTTCTCTTTTTCAATTTTTTTGTATTTTTGTATTTTTTGATTTTTTTGTATTTTTGTATTTTTGTATTTTTTTGTATTTTTCTCTTTTTTGATTTTTTTGTATTTTTTCTCTTTTTCTCTTTTTTTGTATTTTTCTCTTTTTTGATTTTTTTGTATTTTTTCTCTTTTTTGATTTTTTGTATTTTTGTATTTTTCTCTTTTTTTGTATTTTTTCTCTTTTTTGATTTTTTTGGTGTTACCAAGGCACCTTTTTGCTAGGTTTTCACCAGGGTAACAATTTTTTTCAGGACTTTTTTCGATTTTTAGGATTTTTTAAAGATTACTAGCTCTCAAGAAGGATCACCTTGATTTTGTTCCAGTGTCTAACAAGGTGTAGGATGAGATGTAGTAGCAAGTGAGTGGATAAGCAGAGATGGATAGACAAAGAATATGAAGCGGTGAATGTTACCCTCAAGGAAAGCCTTCACAAGATTACCCAAGCTAGGGAAAAGGATATAAGCTCATGGTGTAATGAAGGGTATCGTGTAAGTAACCAAAGAAAATGACCATGTCAAGAGATTGCTAAGAACTGAGTTTTCTTCTTTCTTTCATTGATCAAGACCAAAGGGTTAACTGAATAGGATAACAAAGTTTGTTATGGAGGTTATGAGTGAACGACTTCAGGAATGAGGACATTTGAAGGATAAGCAAGATCATGATAGGATGTCATGGATGGAAGAATTACGCATGATGCCTATTTGCCAGGTTTTCATCATGATACTTGTCCTAGGTGCCACAAGAAGTAGTTTTCACCATAGGATGGATTTATTTTTCTTTACTTTTGCTACCAAGGCGCCTGTTTCCAGGTTTTCACCAAGGCACATTTTTTTTCCTTTTTTCCTTTTTTTTTTTTTTGAATTTTTGATTTTTAGAGATTTTGGAAAGAATTCAAGCCTTTCTCAAGTGAGATAGCACTCCTATAAGAAAGATAAGTTATGATAAGCCAAGGCCATAGCAAGGTACGCTCAAAGATGTTGATAAGGTAATGGAGGGAGATATTAGAAAAGATATATGGAGGACAAGGTTTAGGCCATGGATGAGATAAATGGGATGGAAGGATAAAAGGGGGAGTATAGAAGGTGGAGTGGATAGGGTATTGAAAGGGATGTGTAAGGGGAGAAGAAAAAGTGGGCAAGATCAACATTGACACACACCTTGAAGGGTAGTGGAATGACGAAGGAAATATGGATGAAATAGTATGAGATTTAGATGTATGAGCTGGTGGAATAATTTTTGAGGAAGGTGGAGTAGAAGGTTTTGAAACCTTTTTAGGAAGATGTTGGGAAGAAGATGGAGTGGAAGCCTTTGGAAGCTTGAATGTCAAATTTGATTTGTTTTCAATATTCAAGTCCTTCAAAAGAGACTTGGGAATCCATCTAGATTTTGATTTTTCATTAGATGCTTTGGAACACATTTCTTCAAGAACAGATTTAAGAACCCACATTATTTTTGGTTGAGCTCTTTGAATAGTGGACCTTTGTGGTCTCTTTTTTGTTTTTTCCTTCTTGACGTTCACATGTTGATTAGAGGAGACATAATGAACTGTTGAGGATGGATTCATGCACTTGTGTTTGAGTTGATCATCCAAATTGCTTCCAAAGGACTTGGGACTTGTGGATGAATGAGGCCAATATGACTGGTTTAGATGGTAAGGTGGATGTGAAGAGTTCAAGTATGTGTATCTTTGTTGATCTTGGGGTAGGGTAGGAAGAATGTGTAATGAGCTAGTAGTGGCAATATGAGATAGAAGAACATAAGGTCCCAATATGGATGGAAGACTTGAAAGTTTTAGCTTGGATGGGTAGGGACCAAGGATAGATTTAGAAGATGTGAATGGACCATGAGTAGGGATATTAGCATCTTTAGAGTGAGCAATATGACCAAAGTCATCAATAGATTTATGAATAACTGTTATAGGAGCAATACCTTTGACAGGAGTATTTAAAGTTTGAGCATAGTTTGGAAGTGAATGTAGCGAGGTAGAATAGGAGAGCAAGGGAACACTTTTCTCTTCAAAAGGAATTTTAGGTAACATAGGAAAAGTATCCTTCTCTTGGTCTTTTATAATCTCCTTAAGGATGGTGGAAGGAATATCTTGATCTTGCTTAGTAGAGGTGCATGACATGGGAGATGGAGGACTATGTGGCTTTTGAGATGGAGGCACGAGATCTTGGAAGACTTGAAAGGGGATGAAGGAATCTTGGTCTTGATCAACACTTGTTTCTTCATCATTTAAGTGGTCCTCTTGACATGAAACCAAATCCAAGGATAAGGGAGTATCTAAATCTATATTCAAATATATTTCTAGAGTCTCCATAACAGGCTCTTGAAGGGACAATGGAGAAATAGTTGGATTGGGGATAATAGGAGGAGCAACACATGGAGGTTTTGGATCTTTGCTTTGTGTAGTATGGGAGAGGTTTGCAGCTAAGTCAAGATTAGCTTGAGTTTCCTTTAAAGGTAGTCCTTGAGGGTACACATAGTCAACTGGGGGAGTAGTGAGTTCTTTTGATGAATATGTGTTGGAAAGATTGGACAATTGAGAAAGTGGATGTATGTTGGAGGAAGTAGAAGTTGTGTTTGAACCGTTATTAGACATGGTTTCATGAGGTTGATCCTTCTTGAGAGTATAATCTTTAGTAGTTGAGAGCTTAGATTTTTGAATTATACCATTGTCAAAGAGATCTTGGATCTTGTTTTTCAGCTCCTTACAATGGGAAGTTTTATGTAAATTATGTCTATGATAGACACAATAGTTACTCATAAAGGAAACTCCCGCCAAAGTGAGCTTAGGTAAAGTAATGAGTTTTTCTTCAAGAAGTTCTTCCAAGATTAATTCATAAGATTTTTCCAAAGGTGTGAAATCACACTTTGGTTTAGGTTCCCAAGGTTTTTCTTCAAAGATATTCCTAGATTTCTTGGGTGTTTGTGAAGTGTTCTCAGATATCTTGGATTCAAGATCACAAGAATGTGATTTTTGGTCGTCATAGAAGGAAGGGACATTTTCTCTCAAGGAGAATTTGTTCGATGATATTTCATCTTCCTCCTTTAGTTTTTGAAGTTGAGCTGTCATTGATTGGATTTTTTGCTTCATGTTTGCAATAAGTAGCTTTTCTTCCTCACTCAGAATATTGGATTTAGCACATTTTTTGTTAGCCATTTTGATGTACTATGTTTCAAGTAGTGACAACCAAGTTTTAGAACATAAGTCAAGTTGCCATAGTCATAGACAATGACAAAAAGAAAAAGCTTAAACAATGACCACACTAGAACTTAGTCTCAATGGGAGAAGATAAGAGTGTTGTATACTAAGGCATGAATAGTCTGATTTGAAGGCTAGAATAGCCAAAGATTATGACTATCATAACAACAAGCACTAAAGGACAAGAGCAAGATAACTGAGAGACAAGACTAGTTAAAGTATGGATCACAAGTCTTCAGCTAAGCAGAGTGCCACTGTTTCAAGACTGTTTACAGATAGAGGGTAGATTTCAATCATTTTGAGTAAGCAAGCAGATAAACAAGCACGTAGAACAACAAGAAGGTGATATCAAGCACATCTGAAAATAATGAGCAAGGGCAAAAGCAACCTTGCGCATGAACAATCAAGTGACTTAGTTTGTGCTAATCCCTAAGAGAGCTAATTGTTTATGTTTTCAAAGAGTTTTGCAATCATTGCACACATTCCTAGAAAATGAAAAAGTTTGGCCTCTCTAAGGTTTTTTAGTAATGGTTTGACTCTGCAACTTTTATGATTCACAGGGGTGACCTCCAATCCCGACGCACTGAGGTTTTGACACAGTCTGAGAACTTAATCTTCAAGAGCTATTGGGGAGATCTGACAACTCACAATGAACCACACCCATGGATATTTCTTCCACAAGGACATTTATATAGTGGTTGTCACTCCCATGGCAAAAATGGCTATTACTGCTTGAGGTTCCGTCAATGCAGTTTTCCTTGTAGAGGGATTGTCTGCTATGGTTAACCCTCTCTAAAGGTGACCAACTCACAATAGTGTACCACAAGGGGACTTAGCTTCTAGATCCAAGGTTTTGACACCTTTTCACTTTTAGCCCAATCAAAGCAGACAGATTAATCCGACACACTGAACTAAGAGTATCTCTTAAAGATCTATGATATCAACTCCCAGTGATCTATCAACCTCTCTAGAGAAAGGATGCCTCAATCAACAAGTTGAAGATTCATCTATCTGCGAGATGCTCAAAGTATCCTCCCCACCTAAAAGGAATCCATCATAGAGAGGAGTTTCACTAGGAACCCACTCTCTCAAGATCCACGAATAGTTTTCATGAGGCCTAATTACTATGTGTACAGATGTTAATTCCCAAGAGAAAATCTATCCAAAAGCAACCAAAGAGCACAAAGTGGTACACTTAATGCTTTAACTAATGCGAGGTGAGTCCAAATATGTGGAACATTTAACCCCTCACACAAGCCAAAACGAGTCCACAACTTAGAAACTAGTGAGTTCTAAAAAGCACAAAAGGGTTGCCTAGTGAAACATTTAACACTTCTGTCCTGTAGACCCCTCCCCATTTAACATGGTGCTGAGCTTGCAACCACAGCGTGAAATGAGGGGGTAGTGGATTAGCGAGTCCAATAACCCAAGATAGCTAATTAGATCTATCACAAGCAACTAAGCCTGCTAAATGAAAACTAATGGAGATCACAACCTAGTATCAAATTATGCATGTGTTGTAAAATAAGAACATGGAAGGAAACACGCACAAGCTTGACATGAGAGATGTTCATTTTAGGTCCAAATGAAGTGTTATCAATCAAATAAAATTACCTGGTAATCCTCGCAATGCGTCTTTTCTTTTTTGTACCTTTCGTTTACACTTGATCGCTCGCTCGCAACGAACAAAGCAACAAACTCATGAATGCAATATATGTCAACTCATCCAAAACCAAGGTTAGATCTAAAAATATGATTTTTAAGAGTGATAATAATCAGTAAGTAACCCAAATGAAATCCCACATCATGCATTGATTCATTGAAAAAAATGAAATGTAAACTATTCATTAAATGCCTTTTTTTTTTTTTTTCAATTGATTTTTGACTTAGTCATAAAGATAGGATCTACATGATATGAATTCGAATCCAAAACTCAAAATATAGAAAAGTAACCCCTATAAAAAATTAGAGAGCTTTCCAAAAATGCAATTTTTTTGAAAAGATCTTTTAATTTGTGCCCTAGGGAGTTGTTTTGTCAAAACAGACCAGTTTTTGTAAATTGAATTATTGACCCATAATATGACCTCTAAAATTGAAACACAAAGAACCAACTCTATTTAAAATTCCAAGAGCTTTACGAAACTATAAATTGTTCTGAAAAATGTGCTGATTTATGCCTAAAAATGATTTTTTATGAAAAATGAAGAAAATATCATAAAAGCTCGAAAATGTTTTGAAAAAGTCTAAAAATTGGACCAAAGCTTCTTGGATATATTTCCACCTTGCAAAAATTTTTTTAGATCAAAATACGCATCCATTTGAAAGATATGAGAAAATATTTCAAATCCAGGGTTTCTTTAAGTCTACAAACAGATCTGCACAAAAACCAGCAAGCAAAGGTGGGTTGCCCCATGGTGGGCGCCAAAAAATGTATGCCTAAAATGTGAGCACACTTCTATGAATCATTATATTCAAGATTACTCAAGAATGAGGTCTCAAATGGCAACTCATAGCTCTCTAGTCATGGAGTGCAAGGGTTTTGCAATGGAGGCCCTCAGTTTGACCTAGTTCATACCATGCAAGTACACCATGAAATGAGAGATTCAAAGAATCCAAAAATGCATGCAAATGGAGATGAAAACTAATCTATATGATAACAATGCAAGAACAATGCAAAATCTAATCTATGAAAGCAAAATCTAATCTTATGAAAGCAAATATGACTCTAAACTAACATGCAAATGCAATGATAAAAGCCCATGATGAAAGCCATGGATGCAAGAGAGAATGAGACAAGAAGATAGAAGTTCTCCACAAAAAGCTTTAGCATTCAAAAACTCTTTCAAAAATTGCTCTCCAAACCTGCAGCATAACAATAACATCATCCGTCCTTAAAATGAGGAGAGGGCTCTCCCTTACAAAGGAAATTATGGAGGTGAGAGGCTTCTCACAACCAATATGGGATAATAGAGTTTGATCCATGTGAGACGAAATTCCACCAATGAGAAAAGAGGAGTGGTTGAGAAGAAAGTGAAAAGATAAGTCCCACTTAGAAATATGTACATTTAAGTGTAGAAATTAAATAAAAGAATTTATTTTATTTCCCTTTCATCAACAAGAGATATTTAAGTGGGATTTTTATTTAATTAAAAAGGAGCAAGTTCTTTTAATTAAATAGGAGATATTTAATTAAATTAAAAGAGGGTTTTTTCTCTTAATTAATTAAATGCAGATGAATTATTTAATTAAAAGAGAGGTTTCCTTTTAATTAAATGGGGACTTATTTTATTTAATTAAAAGAGGAGATTTTCTTTTAATTAAATAAGACTTAGGTTAAAATGATCAACCTTAGAAATAAAATAATCGAATTTGATCAAGGAAATTGATTTGAATTGATTTAATAAAATATTGCAAACCATTGATTCAAGAAATTTGATATATTGATAAATTGAATAATGGGGGCCCATAGTCTAAGCGACCATTTTAGGGTGTATACAATCCTCTCATCATCACACTTACTTCTATGCTTAATGGAGGATAACCCATATCTGGTGGACATGTGCTTGTTTGTATGAATTATCATGTTGCCGATTCCTATGCATTCTAAAAGCATTCCAGAGGCCTTTATATATAGGCACTCCTAGTGTACTTTTACATTGAATCGAATACATATCAATATTCTAATCATACTCTTTTTTGGTCTACTATTGTGCTTGTGCTTGAGTTCTTTGATCTTGGGTGAATTTTTCCCTAAGGAAAATTCTTACATGGTAGCAGAGCCCTAGGAGAATTTCTCTTCACATAGTCATTTGAGACCATTTTTGCTTCTACACCTTGACCCAAATCTGGAGCATCATAATCATTGGGAGGGTCTAGAGCTAGAACAAACCTTGCCATTATGTCTGGAACATCAATTCGGTGAAAATCAGCTATAAATTCACCTACCCTAGGCCAAAGTTGATTTTGAGGATTTTTTTTTTTTGCAAATTGGCACTCGAAGGCCTGATTTGCAAGTTTAGGTATGGTCATTTTTCAAACCTACTTCATTTTTTTTCAAATCTGATAATTTATTTTTTCTCTACTTTTTCAAATTCTACATTTTTCGAAAAAATTTTTGCCCTTCAAGTAGTAGAATTTTTTTTGTACAAGCAATAGGCAGTGACACCTCGACCCTACATCCTGCTCAAAATATTTCATTCTGTACTACATAGAATATTCCTATTTAGTTGACAATCCACATTCTTCGGTGGGAAAATTTTGGCCAAGATCTAGCAAGCACACATTACACTCATTGGTAAGCGATCTGCAGTTCCTGATGGCAATATTCCACCGGCTAGCCCAATACAACCGTGGCCATAATTCTTCAAATATCCTAGTGCCTCTATTTGATAACATGTATTTGTTATTGGTTTTAAATAGTGCTTTTCTTAAACTTTTCATTGATGTGGGACTAAATTCGTCCCCTCACTAGCAACCTTAGCAACATTTAAGTTTCTCTACCACCACGTTTGACATCTTGGTGACCACTATAAAATTGTTGATGGTACTCCATGAGCCACCAATGTACACTCTCCAAAGGGTCCACGCATCTGTCCACCAGATTTGTTTGACAGCTTAGCCAAAGAAAACACGTCACCTATAGCATTTTCTTGTAGACCCTCCATGTAAACAAGTGCCATGTTAGATACACTTGCACAGGTGTCTCAGTCACCAACTCGACATGCAGAGCACACCTTAGTGCTCAGTTAGTTGTGGGTCCATCCTAGTCAGCTTGCCCATGAATTTTCTTATGACACATGTCACCTAGCCATATTGCCACATGTTTTTTTGTACAGTCGTAGTGTTGATGTCATCGACCATGTCATCTAGGAAGGCTAACTTTTTGCTTACGTCATCATTTTATAGTGTTAAATTTGAGGGTCATCTGGCCATTATTCCTAGGCATTTTTGAACTATTGCAATGGCCATTTGACTATCAAATTTAAGCTCATAGTTTTCTACCCAGACCCCTCTCTAGATGCAATTTTGATTTGAAGTCTAACTTTGGGTGGCCATAACTCAACCATCTAGACTACAAATTAGGTGCAATTTTTTTTTGATTTTGGGTAGAATTTCTTAAAATTTGTAGTGGTGGTGTTCTTTTCTAGTTTTGGTGCAAGGATTTGTCAAAAATTACATTTTTTGGTGATTGTACCTATTTAATCTTACATTTTTCAACTTGAAACACTCCGTACGGGCTCATCTGGACACATTTTTAGGTTCTATTTTTTTGAAATTATGCTATTTTTCATCTGATTTCCAAATTTGCATTTAGATTCTAGGGTTGTGTAGACAAAAATATCACTTTTAGGCTTAGGGCCTTTTCTGCATTGTAATGCTTTGATTACTTTTCAAAATTGTTGTACATTTGAGCTATAGTGCTTAGTGATAGATTTGAGCTTCAAAAGACAATTGTAAACAATAAAATTAGAAGTACACTTTCTACATTTTGACAAGTGGCCTATTGTACACACATTAGATATAAAGTGCCAAAAGCATCTCTTTTTTTTTTTTTTTTGTTGGGGGGGGGGGGTGTGTGTATTGTGTTTTTGTGTCTCTCTTGTGTGCTCTTTTCATTTTTTGCATCATGGGTTCAACTAAAGGTCCACTAATAACTTCACACAATTATTCTACATGGAAAGATATTGCATGGAGTAGATTAATGAAAAAAGGTCTAAGTCTTTATGTTGATGGTACAAATCTAAAATCCACTAATTCTACAACACTCACTAATTAGTAAACTAAAGACCAACATGCTTTAGGAATTATCAGGAGTTGTGTACATAAAGATCTCTTCTTCCACATTTCCAGTTTCAAGGAAGCCAAATCTGCATGGATAAACTTAAAGCATTGTATGGTAAGGTGGACGAGGAAAAGGGATATCAGATTGAGGATGACCTACTTCTCTTGGATCCTAAGAAATTTGACACAATTCAAGATTATATCAACAAAGCCAATGAGTATAAGGAACTACTTAAAGATTGTGGTAATCCCATGAAGGATGAAAAGTTGATTCATCACATCCTAAAGAGTCTACCTTCAGAGTATGCTTTTTTTTTTTTGAGTTATAATACTTACAAGTTGACCATGAGAAGTGCTTTCCAAAAGCCTACATTTGATGCATTTGCAGAAATGTTGATTTTTGAACAATCCCACTTGATAGATATAAGACTTCTCACGTCATCATAGACCAAAGAATTGATGGCTAGTGATGAGAACCAATCAAGTCAAGGAGGAAAAAGTTCTAACAATAGCAAGAAAAAGTAGTGGAAGCAAAAATCACAATCTGAGACACAATAATCCTCCTCATCGCAAGGCAATTCTTCTTCCAACAAGAAGGGAAGTAATGAAAAGAGGGACAAACTTTTTTGTGCATATTGCAAGAAACCAAATCATGATGAACATCATTGCAAGACAAAGAGAATCGATGAGTTGGAAAAGCTACTCAAAAAGAACAAAATTCAAGTGCCAAATGCTTCTAAGGATTCAACTCCAACCTCTTCAAAGGGAAAAGGGCAAGCACTTATGGCTAGTTCAAGTTATTCATTAGAATTGATTCTTGACTTAGGTGCCTCATATCATATGGGTTCTTCAAAGGGAGACTTTTCTTCATTGAAGCAGTCACAGGTACTACACATCTTTGTGGGAGATGATACTAAAATAGAAGTTGAAGGGAAAGGACATGTAGAGATGGAAAATGAGGAATTCAAATATGTTCTCTATGTTCCAAACCTTAGCTCTAATTTCCTCTCAATTTACCAAATCACTCACCTTGGAGATGGAAACAAAATTGAGTTCCTTCCAGATTCAGTAATGGTGTGAAGTCTCAAAGATTATTCATTGGTTGCAGTGGGAAAAGTCAATCATGACAAGAGGCTTTATTCCTTCTCCCACTTTGTGCCCAAGTCTCCTTCACATGCCTTGTTAACTCAATCTAATTCAAAAATTAAACTATGACATGAGTGGTATGGTCATCTTGCCTTCCACTATCTTCAACAACTTTTCTCAAAAAACATGGTCAAAGGTCTACTTATAATCAACTTTTCTAAGGGTGAATGTTCAACATGTTTAGTGGATATGCATCTAGAGGATAAGTTTGATAAAGGAAAATCTTCAAGAGCACCAATAGTTCTTTAATTGGTTCACATGGTACTAGCAAGACCTTTTGCAGTGACATCAGTCATCCAGGGTTGCTACATCCTTACTTTCATTGATGACTTTTCACACTACACATGGGTCTACTTTCTTCATCACAAAAATGAAGTGGTTGATAAGATTCAAGCCTTTAAGAGTCATGTTGAACAACAATCAAGGAAAGCCATCAAGGTTCTGTGCATGGACAATGAAAGCAGATATGTGGACAAAAAACTTAAAGACTTTTGCAAACTTGAGGGAATTGATCTTCAAAATCCACCAACATTCAGTCCACACAAGACAGATGTTTCAATACTGAGGATTAGGACTTTTAAGTCCATGGAAACTTGCATGATACAAGCCAAGTCTCTTGACCCAACATTTGAAGTTGAAGCAATAAGTATTGCTATTCACATACTTAATAGGTCTCCTCATAATGCCCTAGATAGAAAGACTCCTTTTGAGGCATGGTGCGGTAGAAAACTAGTTGTGAGTCACTTTAGGGTCTTTGGTTGTCTAGCATGGGCAAACATATCTTCCAGGAGATGCAAGGCACCAACACCTAGGCCTTGTACTTTCATCAGATATGAAGATGGTGCTAAGGCATACAAACTTATAGATCTTGAGACACATGAGATTTTTGTGGAGAAGGATGTACACTTTGAGGAAAGTTCACCTAGCTTATCCTTTAACCCTCTCTGCACTTCATACATTATGGAAATTGATAGTAACACCAGCGATAATGCTTTAATAGATTTAGATATGTGGGGTTCCATCAATAGTTTTAGCAAGAGGTCACATCATCAGCACATTCCACATGCATATATTGGTATAGTGATAGGTCCAACATAGTAGGGTACACCTTCCAGCTCCAGCATCAGTGGATGACTTATTGACATAAATTTTAAGTTTGTTCGTAGATGATTTACATCTTCTCATTGATAAAGATGATCCTTCAATAGTTATTGTGAGGGCTCACTCTGACCCTCATGTCCATTCTCTACATGATCAATCTTTACAGGTTGACGTGATTGTGGATCCATATGTACAACAGTTATAGGAGGTCTCTTTCTCATTTGATGAGATAGATGGTTCCTTGGGGAAGGTTCTACCTACATCCTTGCTAGATCTGTACTCATTCTTTTCAGCAGTGTTGGATGGGGCAACCATCAGTATTGACACAGGGACATATGAGTAGGTTTTAGAGCCATCATACATCTTCGGGATTCTTTCCACATACAAGGGAAGCATCTCATTTGTACCTTTTCCATTGTTTCTTCTAAAGGGGAGAAACATCATTCAACATTCATGGACCAACTTCTTCCTTGGAACAACTATCACTGATTGACATTCTTCATTAGGGGGGGGACTACCTTGTCTCTCTTCTTCTTCTTTTTTGGGGGGGGACCTTTTCCTCTTTTGGGACTGTGTTCTTCTCATATCTCTCTATTGTATATACTTGATGTATGTCGTAATGGGGAGGTCTTGATTACTCCATCCATCCATGCATCTTGTTTTTTCATCTCTCTTTTTAGGGGAGGGTTTTTCCCATGAGGTTTTCCCTCTTTCTTCACTTTATGAGAGATTATATTGCATTATGTACATGGGTACCTAACATGGCTTAGTAGTCGAGACCCATTATGCATTTCATCCTAGTTTTTGTAAGCTTAAGGGCATTCCCCTAAGTTGCACTTAAGGGGGGGTGTTGGTGTAAATACGTATTTAGTATTTACACTTTACTTAAGTTTACTTAGGTTAATGCATTATTTTATTAAATTGCATTATTTTATCATTTCTTTGGTGAGACACTTAGGAGTTTGCGTACTTTTATGAGTTGTCATGTTGACAACATAGAAGTAAGCAACTCTAATTCAGCACATGGTGTCTACAACATTGGAGTTTGCATAATTAACTAAGTTGTCATGTAGACAACACAATTATTCACACTCCTATTTTAGCACATTGTATCTACAACATTATTTTGTGTGCTACACCTTTGTAGGCTTATCTTCTCATTATTGCACTTACTACTATGCTTAATGGAGAATAACCCATATTTGGTGGACATGTGCCTGGTTGTATGACTTATCATCTTGCTGATTCCTATGCATTCTACAAGCATTTTGGAGGCCTTTATATAGGTACTCCTAGTGTACTTTTACATTAAATCAAATACATATCGATATTCTGATCATACTCATTTTGGTCTACTATTGTGCTTGTGCTTGAGTTCTTTGATTTTGGGTGAGTTTTGCCGTAAGGAAAATTCTTACACATTTAAGTATTAACCGAGTAGTCAGTTAATGAAGGATATCATGCTTGTAGTATTAACCAAGTGGTTAGGCATTAAAGGACTCATAGTATTAACCAAGCATTCAATTCTAGTATTAACTGAGTGACAACATAATGCAATTGTCTAATAATTAATTAATTGAGGTTGACTATTTTAATATTTATTGATTATTTGGATAGGTATTCAAGCTGACTTGTCCTAGCCAATGATATATAAGAAATGTCAAGTTGTGAGAATAAGATGGACAAGAAAATTATGAAATAAGATGGATATGTGAGCAAAAGGTAGAGTAGGAAAGTGTGAAAGATAGGATGCAAAGAATGTTTGATTAGTAAGGATCCAGAGGTCAAGATAGAATAGAGCTTTGAATCTTCAAAGATAGTTGCTTCACAAATCAGGTCAAATTATTGTTACCTTCTAACCATTGTAGCAGTGAAGAAACATCTCAATAGAGTTGACTTAACAATTATATTGTAAATCATCTAATAAGGTGACATTGAAGCGTTTGAAGACCTTTAACTAGGCCACTCCTAACAGGGTGATCTAAATCCTCTAACAAGGTCATACTTAATAGTATGTTTTGAAACCTTTAATAGGGTTGGCTCCTAACAGGGCTCAATTCAAAAGAGTGAAAAATATTGTAACTAGTTGCATGGTGGTTTTCCCATATCGAGTTTCCATGTTAAATCTTGGTGTCATCTGTGTTCATGTTATTTTCTTTATGCTTTATGTTTCTGCAACTAATTACTAAAGGTTATAACAGATTAATAATCATAAGATTACTTTGTTAGTCGAGTGACAGTATTATTATAGTCTTAACCGAGTCAGGCAGTTTTGCATGATCAGTGGAAAGTTTGAATTGACATCTAGGGACATGGAATTATTTTTGTGGTAACTGAGTCACCCCTCCCCTCTCAGTTACAGTCTTCATTTCAATCATATATATGTATACATTTATATAATACACACACATATATAGGTATATATACCTGTATGTGCATGTATATACATATACATACCAATATATATACATACTAATATATACACACATATATATACATATACGTATATAATATATACATATATACATATACATACATATACATATTTATGTATATATATGTATATATATATACATATGTATATGTTTATATACATATATATGTATATGTATGTACATATATAGATGTATATATACATATATGTATATGTATATACATGTACATATATACATCTACATCTACATATGTATATGTATATATGTAGATGTATATGTGTATGTATATACATATATACATATACATATGTAGATGTAGATGAATATATGTACATGTACACACATATATATGTATATACATGTTCATATATACGTATACATATGTATACGTATATATGTACATGTATATATACATGTATATACATGTACATATATACATATACATATGTATACGTATATATGAACATGTATATACATATATATATACATGTATATACATGTTCATATATACGTATACATATGTATACGTATATACATATGTATATACATGTATATACATGTACATATATACGTATACATATGTATATGTATATACATGTATATACATATGTATATACATGTATATACATGTACATATATACGTATACATATGTATATGTATTTATGTACATGTATATACATGTATATACATGTACATATATACATATACATATGTATACGTATATATGTACATGTATATACATGTATATACATATATATATATATATGTATATACATGTATACATCTATATATGTATATAAATGTACATGTATATGTATGTATATACATATATATACATGTACATGTATATGTATGTATATACATATATATACATGTATACATCTATATATGTATATACATGTACATATATATACATATACATCTATATATCTATATACATGTTTATACATTACATGTATATATGTATATACATGTACATATATTCATGTAATGTATATACATACATCTACATATGTACATGTATATACATATACATATGTACATGTATATACATATATATTTGTATATTCATGTATATATATGTATATACATGTACATATGTGTATATATGTATATGTATATGTATATACATATATTTATATGTATATATACATATACATACACACATATATATATGTATATATGTATATGTTTATACATATATACATATATATACATATGTATATGTATGTATACACATATATATATATATATATATATATATGTATATACGTATACATATATAGATATATGTATATATTATATATGTATATACATATATATGTTTATATATATACATATATACATAAACATATATATTATATATATACATATATACACACACACACACACACACACACACACATATATATATATACACATATATGTATATATATACAAATGTATAGACATATATATACATATATTGTATATACATATACATATATGTGTATATATATACACATATATGTATATATATAAAGTTATATCACATAACTTTAAATGAGAGTTTACTGGAAAACAAGTTTACCTTAAAATGTTTGTTGAAAGGAGAACCAAAATTTAATATGAAATGACATGCGTGTTCTTATCTTGGTAATCTATGTACCTAGTCATAGGTTAAGGAAAACAAACTAATAGCTGGCTTAAAATTAACTAGAGTAAGATTGTTGATTTGGGGGCATGCCAAACGCCTGGAAGGAAAAAAGTTATTGTTATAAGAACATTATAGGAAAAGTTATATTACTTAAGTTTAAATGAGAGTTTTCTGGAAAAAAATTTACCTTTAAATGTTTGTTGAAAGGAGAGCCAAAATTTAATATGAAATGACATGTGTGTGCTTATCTAGGTAATCTACATACCTAGTCATAGGTTAAGGCAAACAAACTAATAACCAACTTAAATTAACTAGAGTAAGACTACTGATTTGGGGGCATGTTAAATTCTTGGGAGGGAAATAAATTAATTTTATAAGAACATTTGGTAAAATGATAAGAGATTCACAGAAGAATACGATAAAGAAGAGAGGAATTCTAGAGGTGAGAAGAAGCAATTACTAATGTCGATCAAAATAGACAATTTAACTAGGTTTTCTTCTTCTCTTTTATTTTATTTTATTAAGAAAGCTAAATCTTAAAGTGGGAATTATCATGAAGTTTTGGTAGACTCTCCATGAAAAAATAGTTGAAGTGTAGAGTTAGACTTATGACTTTAAAATAAACTTTTTGTTGATTCTTAACCTATGTGTCTTGTTGTGTATAAGAAAGTATTGTTAGCATGAATGCTAATGGTATTCCTTTGGGGGAGTATCCTAAGGATTTCTAGAACACTTGGGGTGATTGTTAGCATGATTGACATCTTGCATTCATGACTGTGTTTGTCATTGATGTCAACATAGTAGTAAGTTTGTGTAGGTTGACAGAGTAGTAGACATAGATCTTAGTTGTATGGACAATGTTTTGATTGTCTGGTGATGCGTGTTCATGGACATGTTCTATATGGTGTCTTGATGTTAAGGCTCAATGCACAACATCTAAGTTGAATATGTACAAAAGATATGCCTAATTTATAGAGTAGTACAGTGATAGAGTACCTAAGAAGCAATTTTTGATGTATAATATTATATCTTCTAATATAGATATAATTTGGAGATGTATGGTCAACCAGTGACATAAGATAGTCTGATGATGACATCAAAAAATGCGCAAGCCCTAGCATTGTACATGTGAGAAGTTGCATAGACTATGAGTTGACAATGCTATTGTAATGATGAATTAATTAATTATCTTATAATAATTAATTGAGAAAGCCTCAAGGCTGACTCAAGGAATTATTTTTGAAGATACAATATTAAGGAAAGATGGTTTCATTATTTGTGTGTGTGATTAGTGTATTGAATATGAAGTGCAAAAAGGAGTAGAATGTTTGGTGAATGTGAGTAAGTGATCCAAGGGATTATTGGATGTGAGATTTGTGATCTAGTTACAAGATCAGAAGGAGCAAAACTCAGGTTGACAAGATAGAGAAAGAGGAAGTAGTAGTATTATTCATTTCTCTTAATCTGTAAGGAATAATATAGAGATAATTTGGACAGTGGGTTCATTGGTCTTTCCCTTGAAGCTATTTGGACAGTGGGTCCATCTATCTTCTACAACTCCTAATAGGTTTGGAATCTCCTAACTGGGATTCAAATTCTCCTAACAAGGATTGATATGTACTGAATGTTGTTATAGACTCCTAATAGGGTCCATCGTCTAACAAGGAATATTTATATTAGTACATCATCTTGTGGGTACCATCCCCATTGGGGTTTTCCCTCTGATCAAGGGTTTCCCTAGTTAACATATCTAGTGTTATTGTGCATGAGTATCTTGTTGTGGTTTCTAATTATATCACTCATATGATTAAAGTTTAATAAGGTCGATAATTGTGATATTAGTTGGATAACCGATTTACCCCCCCTCTAAGTTATATCAGTGAACTATATATTCTAACAATTGGTATCAGAGCATCAAGTCCTTGAATAGAAATCTTAACAACTTTGGGAGATTAGTGGTGAGTCATTTTAGAAATAATAGTCCTAAGTCTGATGGAGGAAATTTTGACACCCAAAAGATGGAGCTTCTAAGTGAGACATCAGAAATGTGTAAAGAATCGAGCATTGAGTTTCCAGATCTAGAATCCTTTTGTTGCATACAAAAGAATAGAAGTATAGGTAAAGATAGATTGAGATCTGAAGAAGACATGAAGATCAAGGAAGGTATTGATCTTCTTATGAAAAGAGAGCTAGAAGGTATGAAAATTTTGTTTTGTTGGACATGTAAAGAGTTTGGTCATTTTTCATCTAGGTGACCTAAGAGAGTAAGAAAATCTAGAAAGAGCTCACTTTTTGATGAAGATGAAGAATTTAAACAAAGTATAAAAAGATTCATGAATGACTATGATGATAAAGATAATGAGATTGAATTGGTTAAGAAAGATGAAGTAATAAAAGAGATAGCTTTGATAACTATTGTTGATCCAAAGCTAACCAAGAGACTATATAAGTTATCATTGAGACTAATAATGATTTGTAGAATGAGAATAAGATTGAAGAGCAAAGATCTAAGCCTAGAGCAGAAGAAAGAGTTGAGTTGAAAACTCCTAGAAAAAGGTATATCAAAGAATCATCCTCCTAAACAAATCATTGGGAGAAGAAATAGTAATCAAGTAAAACAAGAAGTATGTGAATTATGTTTGATTTCTCAAGATGAACCTAAGAGTATAGTTGAAGCATGTAAAGATGATCATTGGATTCAAGCAGTAAAGAAAGAATTAGATCAGATTGTGAAGAATGAAACATGGGAATTAGTTCAAAGGCCTAAAGGCAAGAATGCCATTGGAACCAAATGGGTATCAGGAACAAGATGAATGAGCAAGGCGAAGTTGTAAGGAACAAAGCTAGACTTGTATGCAAAGGATATTCACAACAAGAAGGAATATATTATGAGGAGAAATATGCCCCTATAGCCAAAATAGAAGTAGTAAGAATGTTCTTGGCTTATGCAGTAAATAAGAAGTTCAAATCATATTAGATGGATGTTAAATCAACTTTTTGAATGGAGAACTTGAAGAAGAGGTATACATTGAGCATCTTGAAGGTTTCCCTTCGACAAAAGATAAAGGTATGGTATGTAGACTAATAAAAGCTCTAAATGGACTAAAGCAAGTACTTAGAACTTGGTACACAAGGTTGGATAAGTATTTAACAAAACTTGCATTTGATAAAGGTATGCTAGATAAGAACTTGTATTTGAGAGAAATTGAGAATGGTTTGTTGATAATAGTAATATTTGTTGATGACATAATATTTGGAGGTAATGATGAAGCAAGTGATAAGTTTGCTAAAGAAATAAAGAATGAGTTTGAGATGAGAATGATAGGAGAAATGAAGTTTTTACTAGGGTTTCAGATTGTACAAAATAGTGATGGCATTTTCATTACATGAGCTAAATACTTGAAAGAGTTGTTGAAGAGATTTGGATTATAAAGTTGTAAGCTTGTTGGTACACCTATGATAACTAGTCACAAGTTTTCTAGCAAGGATGAGACACCTAAAATTGAGCATAAGAAGTACAAATCCATGATTGGAGGTTTGCAGTATATGACTCACACCAAACCAAATACAGAAAATGCAGTTGAGATTGCAGCTAGATTTCAATCTGATCCTAAGGAGTATCATTATGTAGCAGTAAAGAGGATATTCATATATTTGAAAGGAACATCTAATCATGGAATATGGTATGAAAGATCGAGTGATTTCACTACATGCATATATTAATGTAGATTGGGTAGGTAGTATGGATGACAAAAAAAGCACTAGTGGTGGAGTATTTTTTCTTGGAGGAAGATTGATTTTTTGGCCGAGCAAGAAACAAGATTGTATTTCACATAGTACAACTGAGGTAGAGTATGTAGCAGCAACAAATACTTGTAATCAAGTTATGTGGATGAAAAAGATGCTGAAGGATATTTAGATTGAGTTTACAGAACCTGTGATCATATACTGTGATAACACAAGTATAGTAACTATGTCTAAGAATCCTGTGTTGCATTCTAAGACTAAGCATATATCTATTAAGTCTCATGGCTTGAGAGAGAATGCAATAGAGAAAGAGATTAGGTTGGAATATGTGAAACTAAAGATCAAATTGCAGATATCTTTATGAAGCCCTTACCTAAAGATACATTTGAGTAGTTAAGAAGTATGCTTGGGGTTATGCCCTTGCCTACTTATGAGTAGATGATGTAGAGAGTACATCAATCTAGTGGCATAAAGCACTATTGTTAAACTGGATTGGATGCTGATGCTTCCCGTATGGTGGAGTATCTATAATGAACTAAGTCATTAAGGACTCTTAGTATTTGGTATTGAATAGTGTCTTTGGACACTTGAGCTAGTTATAAATTGAAGTAGTAAATTGTTATAATGAGGCTTTTGTCATTAATGTCAATGTGGGAGCGAGTGCATGAAAAAAATCTTCTAGTTGAATGGGGGAGAGACAGTTGCATATCTCTATGATGGAGATTTACAAAGATTCATGAAGATGCAAAATAAAGCAGTATTCTAGAGGTTTCCAGATTTGATTGATGAACAGGACTTGAAAAGATGGGAACAACAATAGTAGTAACAAAGTATAATTTGGTATTCTTAGAACTTAGACATTTTTCATCTATGTTGCCATCAATGCCAAAGGGGGAGATTGTTAGCATGAATGCTGATGGTATTCCTTTCGGGGATTATCCTAAGCATTTCTAGAACACTTGAAAAGATTGTTAGCATTATTGACATGTTGCATTCATGACTATCTTTTTCATTAATGTCAACATAGCAGTAAGTCTGTGTAGAGTGACAGAGGAAGAAAAAAAGATATTAGTTGTATGAATATTATTTTGATTATCTAGTGATGTGCATTCATGGACATGTTATATAGGGTGTCCTGATGTTAAGGTTCAATGCATAATACATGAGTTGAAGATGTATAGAAGATATGCCTGATCTATAGAGAACAATATAGAGGAATACCTGAGAAGTGATTTCTAATGTGTGTATTATATCTTCTGGTCAGTTAGTGATATAAGATAGTCTGATAATGACATCAACAAATATGCAAGCTCTAGTATCACACGTGTGAGAAGTTGCATAGATTGTGAGCTGGCAGTGCTATTGTAATGATGAATTAATTAATTATCTTATTATAATTAATAGAGAAAGCCTCAAGGACAACTCAAGGAATTATTTTGAAGATAAAGTATAAAGGAAATATATTTTCATTATTTGTAAGTGTGTGTAATCAATGTATTGAAAGCAAAGTGTGAAAAGGAGTAAAGTGTTTGGTGAATTAGAGTAAGTGATCCAAGGGATTATTGGATGCAAGATTTGTGATTTGGTAACAAGATCAGAAGGAGCATAAGTCTAGTTTATAGGACAAAGAAAGAGGAAGGAGTAGTACAATTAATTTCTATTATTTTGCAAGGAATAATACAAAGATCATTTAGATAGTTGGTTCATTGGTCTTGCTCTTGAAGTTTTTTGGATAGTGGGTCCATCTATCTTCTAATTCTCCTAACAAGGTTGGCACAACTCCTAACATAGATGAAATCTCCTAATAGGGATTCAAAGTCTCCTAACAAGGATTGATATGTATTGAATGTTGTTATAGAATCCTACCAGGGTCCATCCTCTAACAAAGAATATTTATATTAGCACATCATCTTGTGGGTACCATCCCCATTGGGGTTTTCCCTTTGATCAAGTAACATATCTAGTGTTATTGTGCACGAGTATCTTATTGTGGTTTCTGATTATATTGCTCATATGGTTAAATTTTAATAAGGTAAATAATTGTGATATTAGTTGGATAATTGATTCACACCCACCCCCCCTCTTAGTTATATTGGTGAAGTATATATTCTAACAATCAAACACCTAGGAAGGAAAGAAATTACTTTTATAAGAAAATTTGGTAGAAGGATAAGAGATACACTGAAGAATATGACAAAGAAGAGAGGAATTATGGAGGTGAGAAGAAGAAATTACTAATGTTGATCAAAATGGATAATTTAACCAAGTTTTTTTCTTCTTATTTTTGTTGGCTTTAAGTTATGTTTCTCATTAGTGACAACACTTATTTAGATTTTGTATGATTATCGAGTTCATTATTCAGTCTTTAGCATTTGCCAATAAATTTAGTGGCTACCAAGTTTCACAGTTCATACTGAGCATTCAGTGGTTGCCAAGTGAGTTCAGTAGTTCAATAGTTCAGACCGAGAAGTTCAGTGGTTACCATGCTTCGTAGTATCTACTAAGTCATCAGTTCCTATGATGTGAAGCCAGTGTTAATTGAGTGATGGGATGAGCAATTTTTACCGAGTACAAGCAAGGTAAACATGGTATTTAGTTTCTATCGAGTGACACTATATCTACTAAGTCTCCAGTGTATATTGAGTTTGAAGTTATGTTGAGTGATTAGTAAGTGAGTTCAAAGTTATGTTGAGTGATTTCTATTGAATGCATGATGATGTCGAGTAATGCAGTGGATGTCGAGAATTAGAAGTTCACCAAGTTAGCTTTCAGAACCCGAGTTTCTACATTTGGGCTAACTCAGTAATATTGGTGTTAACTTGTGTTTTGGCCGACCTTGTAATTATGAGAATTGGGATGATATATATGTAATGTATTGTATCATACCCAAGCATGATGATGTAGTAATTTTTTTGAGAAGATGTAGAGTTAATTTAATGATCAACATGTGAATGTGAATCAGCAACAGAGTAAAGTGTTTAGCAAGGTCAAATCAGGAGCAGTCAAGTTATATCTATCACAAAGAGGTGATCAACATTTCAAGGATCTAATCAACAATTTAGTTGTAAGATAGATCTATTGTTTCATCCTAACAAGTGAATTAGATTCAAATCTTTTAATAGGGTAGACTTAACAATATTTTTTTTAAATCTCTTAACATAGTGCATACTTCATTGTATGTTTGTAAAGCCTCTAACAAGGTGGACCTAGTAGTCCTAATTGCTCCTAACAGGGCAAATCATTAGAAGTGATCATTGTAAGCCTTAACAAGCCAACTTTATGCTACAATATTAAAGTTTTGTGGTATCATCCCCACCCCAATTTTACTTTCTAATTGGAAGGTTTCTGGGTCACCAAATATTGTGTTCAAAGTGTTCTACATTTTTAATTACTCATGCATGCAGTAGATTAGATCTATTAATGGTAAATGGATTTACTATTAAGTGTTGAATTTTGTCAAAAGTTTTGAGGTTACTGATGTTAGAGTAAATAATTAATTTACTAATTATATATTCTATTTACTTAAGCTTACTTAGGTAAATGCATTTATTTAATATTTTGTATTTAATGCATGCAGTGGTTAGTTGTTGACAACATGGGAGTTTGTTCCCTTCTAGCATGTTCCACCTTTTGTGGATGTGTGCTGAGTTGTCATCCTTCTCTTCTACCACCTTCCAACTTGTTCTACAAGCTTCCATGAGCTCTTTATAAGCGGGCTCCCTCATTGTATTTACATCACACATCACTTCTTGTATATTGTAAATACATTTTCTCTTGTGTTTGCATATGTGGTCTCTCATGTCTATTTAGGGTTTTACCCTTGCTCCATGCTCTTCCTCTCTTTGGCTTCTCTTTGACAGGTTCTCGCATGTAGGTGATCTTGGGCATCTTCAGAGTTGGCTTTCATCAACTCCAACATGGTATCAGAGCCTTCCTGCTGTTGCTTGGTTGAAGAAATTTGAAGCCATGATTTGAAGTCACAAACCCTAGTTTGTTTATGTATTTTTTCTTCAAATTAGGGGAAATTTTTTTTTTTGGAGCACATTGGGGCCAAATGGACATCGCCATTGGATCCAAAATTCCATTTGCAGTTAGGATTCATATAACACTTTTTGTTTTTGGAGACAAAGCTCTGGGAGGCAAATTTTTTTAGTCCTGTAGGCTTGCCGTACGGACTATACAGAATTTTGGCAATTTTTTTTTAAAAAAAAAGTTTTTTGGGTGCGCCGCTGGGTGGCCACTAGCATGCCACTACGGGACCACCTTCGTGCCACTCGTAGCGGTCGTAGTTGGCAGCACCGCGGCCACCAAAGCGCCTTCGCAGTCGGCATTGCTTCTTGAGATCTTAGCTTCATCGATGATTTTTGCTCGTGCACCACCCAATCTCCTCCCAACTGCCACCTCTGCATTCCTATCTATGTTAGTGCCAATTTGCACAGTCAGTAGCCACTTGCCACGTGACATGTGGCAGGGCTGCCATGTGGTGCTTTGCCACGTGGCCCTTGCTACCTCAACATTTTGCCATGTGGCTTATTTTTTGCTATGATGGCTAATGTGGCCATCATTTTTTTTGCAGTGATTTGATGAAGTCAACATGATGTCAGCATGATGTCATCAACCTACCTTGCACATCTCCAAGGTAACTTTTGGACCTACCTTTGGTTTTTTGGCTATAACTTAAGCATACAGATGTATTTTTCTGATCCAAAAGAAGTGCCAAAAAGCTGGTTCCAAGACAGAGATTTTGGTGTAGGTATTTTTAAGTTTTGATGCTTTTTTGTTGCCCATTTTTTTAGTCAAAGTCCAAACTTGTATTTTTGACTCCGACAAGCATATCTTTTGTGTCCCATGCCCATTTTTTGAAAACTTTATATTTTTGGAAAGCTGGTTCTATCACCTTTTTAGAAATGTGGTCCTTTTCTTCAGTTTTTGGCCCATGCTCTTTCTATCATAGTTTTGGCATTTTTGCTATATGGTGGATATCTTGAGTATTTTAAGCCCAAGGATCATTTTCTTGGCATGGATTCCCTTGTTTTTGGCTGTACTTTCTTTTGTTGTAGCTTGTTTTTAGTTTTGATCATTGTAGCTATCATTTTGAAGCACTTTTATGTATTACACTGAGATAAAGTGCCACTCTTGCATTTCGAGGATCATGAACGTTATTTTAAGTCAGTTGTACATGGACTATTCTCATAAAGCACCATGGGGGGATAGTTGTTTGCTGTTTTAGGCCTTCTCCTTTTGTCAAGTGAGTGTTCCTTCCATGAAATTAGCCCCATGTAGAGTCAGTTTGACCGTGTCTTTATAGGTGTCTGTACCTCTCTTCCTCTCTCGTCGTTCTTGGTTCGTCTGCTAGAGACTTCGGCCCACCTTCTCAGTTTCCTGTCATCACACCCTGTCTGTATTAAGGGGGGGTTATGCTATTGTTCTAATGCATCCATGGTTCGATAGTTCGATAGTGTGAACTATGTATTCAGTGGTTGATCCTATATACAAGGCGATTGCAGTGGCTGGCTACCTATGCATTTCGATGAGATGGATCATCTACCATATAGACATGCTCGGTTCATGCCTTCTTCTTCCATGGAGGTTCTTCAGATCAACAGTTTGGCAGATTTGTAGCTTCTTCATGCTTAAGTGATGCTTCTTCATGATCTCTCTTTGTTCTTGTTTTAGGGAACATTCCCCTAGTTGGAGACTTCTTCAGTTCTTCACTAGGTTTTTACCTCTTTTTGGGGGAGGGTTTTTCCCACTTGATTTTCTATCTTTCACAGAGGTTGCATTTTCTTGCATTGTTCATGGGTACCTAAAATGGCCTTGTTGCCGGGACCCATTCTGCATTCATCTTAGTTTTGTGAGCTTAAGGCATTTCCCTAAGTTGCACTGAAGGGGGGGTGTTAGAGTAAATAATTAATTTACTAATTATTTATTCTATTTACTTAAGCTTATTTAGGTAAATGCATTTATTTAATATTTTGTATTTAATGCATGTAGTGGTTAGTTATTGACAACACGAGAGTTTGTTCCCTTCTAGCATGTTCCACCTTTTGTGGATGTGTGCTGAGTTGTCATCCTTATCTTCTACCACCTTCCAGCTTGTTCTACAAGCTTCCATGAGCTCTTTATAAGCGGGCTCCCTCATTGTATTTACATCACACATCACTTCTTGTATATTGTAAATACATTTTCTCTTGTATTTGCATATGTGGTCTCTCATGTCTGTTTAGGATTTTACCCTTGCTCCATGCTCTTCCTCTCCTTGGCTTCTCTTTGACAGGTTTTCACATGCAGGTGATCTTGGGCATCTTTGGAGTTGGCTTTCATCAACTCCAACAACTGATTCACCCCTCCCCTCTTAATAACCTAGCTAGTCTTGATTATTTCCAACAATTGGTATTAGAGTTTTGTGGCTCTCAGGATAAAATTTTGACAGCTTGAGCAAAGATCAAGGATAATGGAGATATTCAAACTTGATGAAGCTATTGAAAATGAGAAGCTAGATCTGGAGATGGTCATAGCTCAACTGAAGGAAGTAAAAGAGCATCTTTCCCAATCCCTAGAAAGAAGGAAAGAACTTGCAAAATAGATGAATGACCACTAGTATTATGAAGAAAAGATTGAAGAATTTTTCCCATTAAGTAGTTTAGATGAAGCAAATGAGGCAATCAAAGAACTCCTAGAAAAGAATGGCTCCTTGCAAGAAGAAGTAAGGAAATTGAAAAGAGAATAGGAAATTTAGTCAATAAGATTGTGTGAAATTTTGGAACAGAGAAATAAGGCAAATGAAGACTTGGAGACAAGGAACAATGAAACTCAAAATCAATCCTGTCAACAAGAAAGTCTCATCAATCAGTTCTCCAATGCAAATGAGGAAATCATGAGTTTGAGATCTGAAAGTGAAAGGTTAAGGAATGATTTAAGCACTGAAAGACAAATCAATGAAAGGTTAAAAGTTGATCTAAATTATGAGAAGCAACTCAATGAAAGAATAATGAAATCCCAAGCAGACATGGATCAATCGAATCATCAAAATGAGAAAAATCTTTATAGGCAACAGAGCAAAGCAGGACTTGGATACAAAGAAGAAGGTGAATCTTCCAAACAAGGTGCTCAAAGGAATCAAATACCTACTTGCAATCACTATGGTAAGATAGGTAATACATCAAATAAATGTTGGAGTAATGAAAAGGCAAAATTCAATGGAAAATGCTACAATTGTAGTTAGCATGGTCATAAAGCCAATGAATGCAAGGAGAAACCAAATTTTGAAGGCAAATGTCACAAATGCAAGAAACAAGGTCACAAGGCATCTGAATGCAGATCTAAACCATTCAACCTAGCTAAATAATTTGTAAAGGCAATATTTGGTCGGGACTATAGTACTTGGTGTAGATGTCATTACTATGGAGAGTATGGACACATTGGCATAAATTGTGCTAGGCATCACTTGAGAAGAAAGGATACTACAATAAGATTTTACACATGTATTGAACTTGGTCATATAGCTAAGAATTGCATGAATATAGGTAGAATTGAAGATAAAAAGAAAGCTAAAGCTAATAACATTAGGAAGTAGATGAGATAGCAGTGGATTCCTAAATCTACTGAGCAAGCTAGTTCAAGTGATGATAATCATGTCACTCATGAAGTGGGTGACTCCACCATTTCCAATTAAGTTCTTAAGGAAAAACTAGAAGTATATTCTTAGGGTCACATCTTAAATAGTTCCAATGAAAGGAAGCAAAAGATCCAAATTAATATTCCAGATATAGAGGGATCACAAAAGTTTAGCATTAGTAATCATCGAGCAAGGCTAGATCATACTGAGCGAGGTTGGGAGTAACAAAGTTTTTGTTTGGTCATTGAGTTACAAGGTTCTATCGAGCAATCTGCATAGATAGTGGATGGTAGCTTGTCAAGCATTATGTCATTATGGCTCTCATCATGCTGAGCATTAATGGAAAATTTTCAACAAAAGGCAAGAATTTGATTTCATTTCTACTATGAATTTAGTATATTTAGAGTAGAGCGATTTGCAGAGCATCCAAGCGATCTTGAGAAGAGTTTGTAGCGAAGTCTTTCGAGGAAATTTTCTTAGTCTACTGAGTGATCATGGCATCCACCAGTAGTAGTAGCAAGGCAAAGAAAGGATCTGAGATGTTGGTACAAGGCATTGAGTGGAAGGTTCCAAATTTTAAACTAGTGCTAGCAATTGCAGAATCACTCGACCTCAATCGCGAATTCCACCAAAGGTACTCCTTATCAACGATATCCATAGTCATTTCAGATGTGTTGTGCAAAAAATTGGAACCCTAGAAATGGATAGTGCCCTAGGCGAATTGTGTATGGATGGAACCCTTAAGCCTGAGCATAAACATTTAGAGGAGAAAGGCTTAACCCACATTCCACACCTACCAAGAAACTTTTAGATAAAATGGATTAGGTATATCTTGAGCTGAGTCCATAATGGTCAGTTGTGGTTAGAGCAGTCAGTCTTGATAATGAAGAAGATGATTCATAGAATCATGGGTCTCCCTATGCTTAACAAGGTTGAAGTTACTAAAACTCTAGGTCGGGATGAGTTTCAAAAGAAAACCCTAGCTGATTGGGATGGTAGGGGACTAAAAATTAGCAATGTATCTGATGTGGAACTTAGATTTGGCATTCATATTATTGCTCACAAGATATACAACTGTAGTCGACTGAATAGTGTGCCATGTGAGGGTATGGACTTAGCATACAAGGTTGTTAAGAAGAATTTGGAATATGACTTAGTAGATTTAATGTTTAAATAGATGAATAAGAATATGGAAATCATCAGAACCTCAAAGAATAATCTGTGTAAATTTGGTTCTTTGTTAACTTGTTTGTTCTTTTATGTTCAAAATTTTTTCCCCTCCAAAGTAACAGTGGTGTGGAGACAGGATACTCCAGTTTTGTACTGGATTAATGAGTTTATTGTAGAAACAGGTGAGAATTTTGATAGTATAATGGACAATTATTTTGAAGCATTTAAGGAAAAGATGAATAACAGGTTCTAGATTCCCTAGAAATTATTTGAAGACTACAAGGATGATGTTTGTTTTGTGGTTGAATGTGACAAGGTATACATTCAGGCAGTAAGGCCCAAAATAGTATGGGTGAAACCTCTATCTTTGGAACATATGATAAAGAAAAAGCTAGAATAGAGCTTGAGATTAAGCTTCCATGGGTAGTGAATAAAGGTAAGAGGAGGATTTCAAAACTTAAAATTGCAAGTGCCCCTCTTATGCTTACTAAGGGAAAAGGTGAAGATGAAGAATCTAAGAATGAAGAATAAGAGTTAGAAAAATAAGAAGAGCCTATAATAAAGAAAGGCAAGGTGATTATCACCAAGCCACCCAAGGCCTCTAAAGCTGTGTTCACCAGAAGATCTAAGAAGAAAGAAGGTAGTGAAATTGTATTTAGTAAGCCCCCTCTCACCTTTTAGGAAAGATTAAAGCAATTAGAAGAAGTTGTTGTTATTACAAATTTCAAAGCTTTAAAGTATGAAACCATAACTGATGCAGAGAAGATGAAAATTGAGGAGTTAGTGTTAACAAAGATGGGAAAATGGAAATATTCTTCAAATCAAATTGCCCCTCAAATTTCCAATGAGTTATTAGCAAGGTTAAACCTAGATGAAAATAAACTATGCAAACTACAAAGGACATATATGAATAATCTTTGAGACAGTTGCTACTGAGTCTTACCAATGCTGAGGTAAAGGAAGCAATGAAGAAAAATGAAGATAAGATGACAATTATATTTCATACTTTTTTGATTTTTATAAAAGATATTGAGCATGTAGTCAAGGATGCCACATCTATGTGGAAGAATGTTTATCATATGCATAAACCTAGTGAGAATCCAGTGGAAAACGATGATGATGATGATAGTGACAAGGATGAAGACAATACTTCTTGTGTCACTGTAGATGCTGATGAATATCAAGAATTGAAAGGAAAGAGAAGAAGAGAAAGAGGAAGAAGCTAAAGAGTAAGATAGGGAAGAAGAAGAAGAAGAACAAAGTGATCTAGTCAGGATAGCAATGGCTGTCATAGCCTCCCTTCCTCACTCTCCAGTAATAACAACCACATCATCAGGTATGGAGACAACTTTAGCAAGTGTGATTGTAACCACAATAGATACATCATCTGTCCAATCACTCTTTACTCCCTCTTAGCTCTAGGTATCACTAATGGAAGTATCTACCACTTCATGCACCAAGCTGCAACCCTCCTCTTCTTCAGCTCCTGAGTTACGGACATCAGTAGTAAGTGCAACATCCAGTTCTACAATTTTGTCTACTTCAATTTTGCATGCTCTAGTAAGTGCTCCCATTATAAATACTTCTATAAGTATTCCTCCTATAATTACATCAATTTTGGATTCTTGTAGTGCTCCAATTAGCATTCCATCAGTAGGATCTATACAATTTTTCACTGCAAGCCCTACAGTTTCCACCATTGTTTTTGTTTCAATGTCCAAAGTAGTAATGTCCAAAGTTGAACCAAAGACACCACTTAAAATTTTGATTAGTGGAAATGAAATTGATGAAGGTATAGATTTGGACAAGGAAATTGAAATTCCTAAGTTGGATTTTGATAATGCTACTATTGAACAAATGAGACTAGTCAGTCAGCTTCTTGAATAGAAGGCTAAGCAAAAGCAACAAAGAGAAGAAAGGGATAGAGAATTCAAAATCATAGAGAGTGCCAAGAATATCTTGAAAAAGGCCATAGGTGTTGATGTTGATTCATCTCAACATATTTTGTTACAGTTAGAAGAGGTAGTAAATAAATTCAATGAGGACTCTACTGGCCAAGATAAGTTGATAGAGAAAGTAGAGAAAAAGTTTGACAATAAAGTGCTTGAGAACATTGCTCAGCATATTGCTATTCATCAGGTAGAGATTTCCTCAATTTTGGCTAATCTTGAAAATTCTTTTACAAATGTAACATCTCTTTTTGCTAAGCTATGTGATATTACCGAGTATACAAAGGAAATAAAGGGAAAAATGAATAAAATTGATGAGGATCTGAAGGCCAGTGCTCAAAAGTTGTAGCTTGACCCCAACTCAAGCTCAACACATCACATGAGGGTTAGATTCCTATCAGATATGTAGGCAGAATTGTTGAGAGAGGAAGCAAGGATCAGGTCTACACTTATAGACATCCATAACATGATACTTCCAATCATGGATGTAATGCAAAAGCACATTGCTTATTCAAAAACATTGATCCATGATAACAATTTTTCTATTGCAGATCATATGATTGAACTCTCAATAGAAGTCTAAGTTGCAATTCAAACCTACAAAATTTTGCAAGAAAAGTGGGTTAAGACATTAGCTCTTATTCTTAAGGTACACTCTGAGTTGCTCTCACATTTTTGTGTCTCTATATAAGTATATTATGCATAATTCTTTGGCATTATTGTCAAAAAAGGGGAGAGATATGTGCATAATATAAACGGGGAGAGATTAAGGAGTAAAAGATATCTATGGAGAGAGACATGCATGTATATAAGGAGAAATATTTGTATATACACTTAGTATGATATTATGCCTGATATAATACGTACATTGTATGGGGGAGATATGTGTAAATGTATATACAATAGAGTTACACAGACAAATTTTGAAAAATAAAATAAAAATAAAAATCAACATGTCATTGTACATAAGTTTTGGCTAATAAGTGTTTTTGTCACTAATGCCAAAGGGGGAGATTGTTAGCTTTAAGTTATGTTTTTCATTAGCAACAAAACTTATTCAGATTTTGTATGATTACCGAGTTCATCATTCAGTCTTCAGTGTTTGCCGAGCAATTTAGTGGCTACCAAGTTTCACATTTCATACTAAGCATTTAGTAGTTACCAAGTGAGTTCAGTAGTTCAGACCGAGTAGTTCAGTGGTTACCATGTTTCATAGTATCTAATAAGTCATCAATTCTTGTGATGTGAAGCTAGTGTTAACCAAGTGATGGGATGAGCAGTGTTTACCAAGTGCAAGCAAGGTAAACATGGTATTCAGTTTCTACTGAGTGACACTATATCTACCAGGTCTCTAGTATAGATCGAGTTTGAAGCTACATTGAGTGATTAGTATAGACCGAGCCTCTACTTCTACCAAATGCATGATGATGCCAAATAATGCAATGGATGCCAAGTATCAAAAGTTCACCAAGTCAGCTTTCAGAACTTGAGTTTCTACATTTGGGCCAACTCAGTAATATTGGTGTTAACTTGTGTTTTGGTCGACCTTGTAATTATGAGAATTGGGATGGTATAAATGTAATGTATTGTATCATACCCAAGAATGATGATGTAATAATGTTTTTGAGAAGATGTAGAGTGAATGTAATTATCAGCATGTGAATGTGAATCAACAGCAGAGTAAAGTGTTTAGCAAGGTCAAATCAGGAGCAACCAAGTTATATCTACCACAAAGAGGTGATCAACATTTCAAGGATCTAATCAAAAATTTAGTTGTAAGATAGATCTACTATTTCATCCTAACAGGTGAATCAGATTCAAATCTTTTAATAGAGTAGATTTAATAGTCTTTTCTTATAATCTCTTAACATAGCACATACTTCATTGTATGTTTGTAAAACCTCTAACAAGGTGGACCTAGTAGTCCTAATTTCTCCTAACAGGGTAGATCATCAAAAGTGATCATTCTAAGCCTTAATAGACCAACTTTATACTACAGTATTGAAGTTTTGTGGGTATCATCCCCACCCCAATTTTACTTTCTAATTGTAAGGTTTCTGGGTCACCAAATATTGTGTTCAAAGTGTTCTATATTTTTAGTTTCTCATGCATGTAGTAGATTAGATCTATTAATGGTAAATGGATTATACTATTAAGTATTGAATTTTGTCAAGAGTTTTGAGGTTACTGATTCACCCCTCCCCTCTTAGTAACCGAGCCCAACAATTTGTTTACTAAGAAAGGTAAAGATTAAAAGGGGAATTGTCATGAAGTTTTTGTAGACTATCCATGAAAACATAGTTGAAGTGTAGAGTTAGAATTTTGACTTTAAAACAAGTTTTTTGTTGATTCTTAACATATGTGTCTTGTTGTATATAATTTCATATTGAATCAAATATTATTTCTTAATTTTAGATTTCTTTTTCCATTTGCATAGGAATTATTACCAGAGTGAATGAATCAGAAGAACATCCACATAAATGTTTTAAATTCTGCCTTCATTCTAAAATGTACAAACATCCTAGGCAGAAAGATTGAGAGACAAGTTTGATTGAAAAAAGATGAGAACATTGTCCAATATAGTGAAAGAATCAAAGAAAGTGTGAGTACAATCAAAGCTATAGGAGGAGATGTAAATGATGAAATAGTGGTCAATAAGGTACTAAGAAATCTTCTTCCTATTTATACAATTAGAGTTTCAACAATTCAAGAGATGAGATGCAATCCTAAAAATAAAATAACCTTGTATGTACTTGTGGGAAGATTAACTACTTTTGAGTTTGATAACTTTGATAACTATGCTCCTACCTCTAGCAACCTTGAATCTACATTCAAAACCAAACTAACTCTTGGTAGAAAAGGAGGAAACTCAAAAGGAAAATAGGCTGATAGTGAACAAGAAGACAATTTAGATGAAGACCTTGAAGTTATTGAAAGCCTACTTACAAAAAGAGTATGAAAAGGAAAATGAAAATTTATAGGCAAAATTCTATTTATTTGTTTCTCACATGAAGAGGTTTTTCATATTGCTGCAAGATGTCCAAACAAAGAAGATAAATATGAGAAAAGGAATAACAAGTCCAATTGCAAGAAAAACTTCAAGAGCTACAAGGACTACAAAGATAGAGGTAAGAAATTTTGTTACATTGCTAAAGATTCTGATAATTATGATAATGAAGAATAAGTAGTTTACATTGTCATTAAGGATGAATCTGATAATGAGGAGAATGAAAAGATGGAACTTATCTCTCATGTTAGCAAAACTAATACATGGATCATAGATAGTGGTTATTCCCATCACCTAATTGGTGACAAAACTAAGTTTGAAGATTTAGAACACTATGATTGTGGAAGTGTTATATTTGGAAACAATGAACCATGTTATGTAAAAGGAAAAGGAATCATAGCATTGAATGAAGGTATTAAATGTAAAAATGTCTACTAGGTTGAAGTATTAAGATATAATCTACTAAGTGTAGTACAATTGAACAATATAGGATACAAGGTAGAATCATGAATGGTAAAGCTAAACTATTGGATGGACAAGGAAACCTGGTTGGGACTGTCCATAAGAGACAAGGTAACTTGTTTTACCTAGATCTAACTAAAAGTACATGTTTATTAGCTCAAATAGAGGAAAGTTGGATATGACATAAAATGATGTGTCATGCTAACATTGACAACCTAGTTACCATAAGCAAGAAAAAAAGAGTAAGAGGCATACCATATCTAAAGAAACTTGAGATGTGCATGTGCAAACAATGTCAAATTGGAAAAATGAGTAAAAGAAGTTTCAAAAGTAACTCCTACAATTATGAAGAAGTTTTGGAACTAGTTCATACAAATATTTATGGGCCAATAGGTATAGAAATCTTCTATGGAGACATATAATTTATTCTATTTGTCGATGATATCATATTTGGAGGACATGATATGCTATGCAAGTCATTTACTAAAGAAATGAGGAAAGAATGTGAAATGTCTATGATTGGAGAGAGTAAATTCTTTGTTAGCCTTCAAGTTCATCAAATTAAGGATGACATATTCATCACTCAGACAAAATACATCAGGGAAATATTGAAAGCATTTGGAATGGAAGATTCCAAACTAGTTGGAACACCTATGTCTTGTTGGTGTTTTTCAATTATTGATTAATCAAAGGTTCAATACCAAAATAATAATGCTCACAAATCTAAGGATTATCTAAGTCCTATTAACAATTATACTTGCATATTATCTGGAACCAACTTCAACAAAGCCAAGACTGGCTTTCTACTCTTTAGGCTCTGCAAAACCAAGGTGGGTAGACCTAAGGGATAATCAAGAATAGATGCCGATGTGTGAGAATTCTATTAGTTTTATTCTGATTCTCATCTCATACCTCTATAATATGCATAGTTTATTCATTTTTAGTCACTATCAGATGATATATATCCCTCACAAGCATATTTGGTCACAATTCTTCTTAGATTTGCAAGTATTTCTAACCATAGCAGCTAACTAAAGCTAAAATACTACATGCAAACAAGTGTTGACCATCTTTGAAGCTCTTCAAAAGTAAAATAAAAATAATTTTGATTATAGAGTTGATAATTGTTCATGATCTACCTGTCTGTAGACTAGATTATTTAGATCAGTGCCTATTCCATTGGGATTCAGAGTCTAATGCAATTTATAGATTTGACCTGTTGCATTACAACAAGTATTATCAATAATTCATACTGGAACTCATTCTTACAAACATCCTTTCTACAATCATAGAAATCCCATCAACTTCATTAAAGCCTTTACATAATTCCTTGAATCAACAACAATAATGAATTGACATACAACCTAAGTGAATTGCATTCAATTGGACAAGCTTTACTCATACAATATCAGGATAACCAGATGGTAACAAAGAAGAAAAACTTCAGCAAGAACAGCTATGGGAACAACTTAAATTTATATTAATTTTCCTTGAAAATTGTATACAATTGCAATAAGATTTAGGATGACTCTAAAAAGACACAAAGATCATATGCTATCAATGTATTCCTAGGAAATTTACAGAGTAGATACATCATGAAGTTTTTGCTATCATAATTGGAACGAAAACATCCTAAGTATAAAACTGAAAATGCATTAGAAATCAGACCTCTCTCTAGCCCTAGAATCTCACTTATATAATGTGAAATGCAACAAGCTTTAGGCATAGAAAACTAATAGGTGTCCTTTTACAAAAGATATTTACAACTTGTTTCCATAAAATGACAAAATTGTGTGTAACAGAAAAACTTATGGAACGATGAAACTCTATATGATATAATTCTCTAATTATTCTGAATCCTTAGAATAAGTGGCTATGAGGCTTGAAAGTGATGTGTCCTCTCCAGTTACCTACAAGTCTATTTTAACTTGGGGATTCTCCTTATCTTCATCATCAACTATTAAAGTAACATTCACATTTGCATCTTCTTCTGCCTCGTCACCTTCTTCTGTCAATTCTATAGACATAAATTTTTCCTTCCATTCATTGTATACAATGTCATCAGGCTAATCAAAATTTAGGATATCCCTTTGTATAGTTACTAAAGAATTTCCAATTGCTTCCATTTCAACAAAATCTTTTCTAATGGCAAAGTAAAATAACTACACTTTAACCAATTCCTCATTGGTCATTGCCCATAATAAATTCCCTATTTCATTTATTACATTATTCATTCTTTGACAAAATAGTTCATCTAGCTCCTTTTTCTATTCCTCCTTTTCCTTTATTTTATCAATAGTTTTGAGAGCACTAGGAAACAAATCAAACTTTTCAGCTATGTATTTTGAGAAAAAAATTGTCACTCTTATTTGAAAAGAATCTTGTTTGTCATCAAAATTTTCTAACTTATCTAACAAATCAAAAATCTTATCTATCTGGTGACAGGATAGTTGGATGACAAATATATACATGATAGTAATATCATTATTTCTCCCAGTCCATTTCTGTACAATGGCTTTCATTCTTTTTTCATTTATTTTTAACTCATCCCTGATGGCTACAATCCTTGCCAATTGATCAAAAAATGTTGGCCACTCTATCCTATCCATTAAATACATTACACCCTGCCTTATTTTCTCTTCATATTGATTGTTCAATTGTACATGTAGTGCATATAACTTATTCTTTTCTTCTTCAAACTCCTCTATAGTATAGAACTAAGGCCTCTCTAGGGTGTTTGATATCTCAATAATAGGGGTTGAATTAAATGGTTCAATAGGTGGCCTAGGGGATATACAATTCTGGGTCTGCTAGACTCTCCCACCTTTCATTTACTTGGTTCTTCAATGATTATATCTGTTTACTCCTATCTTCATATGCTTTCAAAACTTCCTCAAACCTAGCATTGAGTTGCATAAACCTATCATCTTCCTGTCCAGACACCACAGTGCCATTCCAAAAATTTGTTTGCTGCCAACCTCACTAGCCTTGAATATTATTAGTGTACAAGTATGCTCTATAGTGGAGATTTCCTGCATTCTAGTTTTATCTCTCTTTTCAATTGACCAGATCACTAGGGCTTGGTGGTCATCACTAAATTTGACTCCCTTGTGGGCTTGTAATACTTCTTCCTCTGTTTTGTACTGTACATCTTTCTCCTTTCTTATTGAATCAAAAATCATAGCATTAGTTATGTCCCACTCTAGAAAATTTAAGATCCCTGACTCTTTAACTAATTGCCTCCCGGCCTCAGGTGTAAACTAGGCAAAGTCACTCAAAAACTTGGCCTTTATCTCTTCCCGAATCATAGAGTCTAGCTTGTTAGGTTGCTCTGCTTTTATTTTCTCACATTTTTTCTCAAAATTTCCTATATTCTTTCTCCACAAAAATTGAGCAAAATCTCTAGATTTAATAAAAGTTTCATCACTAATAAATTTCTCAAAAGCCTGGGCAATTATGGGATCTATCTCCTTACCTTGATAATCAAGAATTGTAAGGTCCAAGGAGGGTATAGGAGGCTCTTATGGTTCTCCACTTTCTAAGTCTGTGGTAGTAACAATAACATCCCCTTCTCCACCAATCTATCTGAGCTGCTCCCTTAAGGATGCTTTATCATCTATCTAGATTGGGGTCTGGCTTAGGGAGTACTCTTCTACATGAGAAGAGGATCCTTGTTCCAACTTTTGCCTCTTTGGGGCACTAACTATAGATGGGATTTTTGGCCTTGGTCTTCCCTGAGAGGGAGCCTATTGTACATGCTGTACCATCACATATCCTACCCTCTTCTGTAAAGTATATTGACCAGGAGCTACTATATTTCTACTATTTATTCTTCTCTATACTTCTACAGCTCTGTTTGGATAATTTTTGGCATATGTAGCCTTCTTCTCATTCATTGTTTGCATTATTACAACAAAATTGTTCATCAATGCATGCATTTTGGCTCCCCAATATT
Source organism: Cupressus sempervirens (assembly GCA_028749045.1). Taxonomy (NCBI): domain Eukaryota; kingdom Viridiplantae; phylum Streptophyta; class Pinopsida; order Cupressales; family Cupressaceae; genus Cupressus; species Cupressus sempervirens. The sequence continues at coordinate 268,388,373 of CM053788.1, read as the reverse complement.
TTAAAAATCTTTTAGAGGGTCATAATTAGAGTAAAAAACATTGATGAATTCCAAAGTCTTACTAAACACTATCCATTTTTTCTTCCTAACTTCCTATTCCTATAAAGAAAAGATATTCCTTATAACACCCTTAGGAAAATACACATGCTGTGTTAGGTGTCAAATTTTTTCCTTTCTCTTAAAAGATCATAAAATCCTTTTGGATCAATAAATCTTGCATGGGACTCTGCCATGTTGTATCTATCTAGAAATAGATTGAAATGTTCCCATCCCTTTTTGACAAAAACAAAATCATGTCCCATAGTGACAACTGGGAAGAAAGTACCTTTCTTAGGTAAATCTCTTTCATCAGTAGTCCCAATTTGCCATAACAAGTCTGCTATTCCTATCTTCAGAGGCACATGGAAAGGTAACACATTAGGCATCCCCAAAAAGCCATATACTCTAATCACTATAGAAACATTATATGGGATTATATCCCCCCAATTATGACTAAAAAGAAGCCCTTTTGCATGGTTCTTGGGTCTAACCAATTCTAGCAGTGATTGTGGAATCTTAGGGCTATCTCCTCTCAAGAGCAGTCTAAACTTGGAGGAAAAATATCTATCAAACCTCACAAAACTAGCATCTCTAGCCTCTGAGGTCATGTCAACACTCCATAGCTAAACTTGATTCTTCTCTCCATCCCCTGTTAGTTCTAACTCTATACCTTTGGAGAAAAAGGTGACTTCCTTAAACAAACATATATGCATGAGCAATGAATACCAACAAAAAGGCCTGTTTACTTTTCCTTGTGCTATTCCCATCAAACCATTATGAATTTCTTGTGAAAGAAAAGTAGCAAAATCAAGAATACTGCTCATTCCAAATTACAGTGTCTCATCCATAATAAGAACAATAGAGCCTTTAATATGCTCCTCCTTGTCCATCCCAAAAATTCTGCACAAGGTGAAATATAATGCCTGAGCCCTAGGGTTGAAATGTTTCCTCATTAATGGTTTTGGCATATGGGCTATAACTAAAGGCAATGTACCAATCCTAGCAAAATGTTGTTGCAGACACACTATCCTTAGATATGTCCTTTATGCATCATACCTAGCCTGAAGGTCATCCATATCAATTGTCTCATGCACATCATGGTTAGGGTTCAGATTGAAAACTTCACTAATCAACTCAGGACAAACCTTAAGAAGATTGTCTCCAACATAATTCTTTACAAAACCCATAATATGATCATATTTTTTGGCTAAATTAGTAAGCAGATCATTGTCAAAGAAAACCCCACGTGCTACTAGTTTCCCAATGTCAAATTCCCAAACATTGCTTAAAGGGGTATCTAGGTTTCTCTTAGCAAACCACTTCTTAAATAATTCGAGACCTCCCATAGAAACCTTTGCATCTCTGACCCAATTGGCTCTATCATAAAAACCCTTAGCTATAATTAACCTAGAGTGCTTTGGAATAGGCTCCCTCCCCTTAGTTATTTCATTTACTGATAGTGGGAGTTGTTCAAGGAAATCATCATGCACAACCCTCTTAAGATAATCTGTTTGTCCTGAGAATTCCTTTCGTGGAGACATTTTCTAAAATTTTAAACTTTCACAACACCAAATTCGCATTTTTCTGAAGTTATAGAGCACTTACCCGCTGAATTATGCTTCTTTCTGCATAATTTTTACTACAATTCACTGAATTACTTGGTAGAATTTTTGTGCCCTAGCTTTGAAAGTTCTTTATGCTCTAATAATTTTTTTACACTTTGGTGATTCAATAATGGCAAAATTGTGAGTTTTATTCATGCACTAAGATCACACAAATGAACTCTGAGCAGTATTAAATTCTCATTAGTCATTATTTGCATATTGCATTTAGGTTTGAATCTTATTCATTGATTTCAGTAGATTGGATAGTCCTAGTTCAAAAAAGTAGACTTGCTTTATTCCCTTAAAAATCTAGCCACATGTCAAATAGGCACTTCCCCACATTCCTTTAACTTCTTATATTTCAAAATTATGGGTAAGGACTAGCCGTTGATCAACCTCTAGATCAACGACCAAGAGAAATAACACACTTTTATGATAAGAAGTGGAAAATACAATACAACTGGCATAATAAATATGTCAACCTAGCATAGAGCATCCCACTTTGGTCACGACTGGTCCCACTTTTCCAAATGTCACATTAGAACTTCCCCGCATTGCTTAAACTCCTTGCACCTTGACATTGCGAGTAAGCACCAACCCTTAATCATAGATGAATCAACAATCATAGATTATCTTACTTTGATTACACCCAGTCAACTATACTAACCAATAGAAAGTCTCCATGTGCATCCGCACCTTCTAACAAACTTCCACACAAGCAGGTCCCATTTTACCTTTTGAGATAGTGGTTCTTGACGTCACCTTTTCCACACGTCAAGATGGTGCTTCCCCATATTGCTTAACCAATGAGCATTTTCATGACGTGGGCAAGTGCCAACAGTCGATCTCTATAAGATCAATGATGAAAAAGCTTAAACCCTTTTAACATTCTGAGATAGAGGTGCTGACCTCACCATGGAAACATGTCCCCATGGCACTTACCCACTTTCCTTAAACTTCTTGTAGGTTCATAATGCGGGTAAGCACCCTTTGTCGATTTGATCAAGATTGACAGTGGGTCTAAATCTTTGTCTTTTATGGTCCCATCACCCAATTTGACCAGTAAAATAATCACTTTTAGCCCTTGTGCTATAATGAATTAAACTGTCATATTAACTATTAAAGTCTCTGTGCCCATGACATCATTACTTTCAACTTGGCATACACATCACATTTGACCAATGAACGTGCTTGAAATATTACAGTTTTACAATGTGGCATGACTCAGAAATCTTTCCAAAACCTAGTCCCACTGTGCCACGTGGTGCAAGGGCACTTGCCCACATTATTTAAAGGTCAAACAATTTTTTATTGCGGGTAAGCGCTAGCCACTTATCTTTACAAGATCTTTGGTCATGAATATTCAATGCATCTTTGGAAAACAACCCTTCTGAATGGCCCATCTAGTACACATCAACATCTTTTTTATAGCTTGACATGACTCAATACAACACCCTATGTAGCTAGTCCCACCTTTGCCATGCATTAGATTTGTGCTTCCTTGCATTGCTTAATATTCATGCAACTTCATAATGTGAGCATGTGCTAACCATAGATATTACATAGATCAAAGATAAAAAATCTTGAACCTTGACCACTTCGAGTCAATTGGATACCCAATGAGACATTTTGCTTTAATCCAACTCATCTGATAGCTTCCATGGAAGATATGTCATTATTACCCTCTAAAAGAGTGGGCCCATGATGTCATGTCATGCTATGTGTCTTGTTTGTGCTTCCCCACATTATTTAATTCTCATGCATTTTCTTATTGCGGGAAAACGCTGGCCTTTGAGCTAAACAAGATCAATGGTGTATAAATCTTAAATATAAATTAATACCTGTTAGAAAGGTTAATCTTTCCTTGGATATATATATTAATTGGGATATTCCAAGGGTCCCTAAATGTAGTTTGTCCACTTGTACACATGTGGAGGACATGTCATTGTTTGTCCTTTATTCCACATGTAAGGACAACTCTTGTTTATTTCTTTATTTAGTTTATCCTCCTTAAGAGGATTGTGACACTTTGCACACACCTATTATGAATGTGGCATTCATAGAAATGGGAGTTACAAATGCAACTCCTCTCTCATCTCTATATAAGAGATGCTCCTCCTTCTTTCTTCAACACATTCTTAGCACTTGATATTATTGTATTGAGCTACTTTTGCTCCAACACACTCTCTCTCTCTTCTCTAGGCATTTGCTTTCATTCATAATACTCACAAGGGGTTTTCTTTGCTTTCCCCTTATAAATCCTTGTCTCCATTGTTGAACCATCTTGGTGTATGCTCTTGGAGTTGCTTATCTTATGGTAACATTGTTTCACACTTAACTTACTTGGATTGTTTCTCGTTCCTTGCTCAACATTATCATTTCTTGCATGGTATCAGAGCTTGGTTATCTAATCCTTGTTTTAAGTTTTGTGGTGAAGGTTGCCATTCATTGGAGCACACCTTATTTGGAGACGTTATTGAGAGAAGAAGTTTGTGTTGTGATTTTAGCTCTTTTTTAACAAATCTTGTATATGCAGGTTTCATATTTTTTTTACTAACCCTCTTTGGAAGGCTTGCCGTCAAAGGGTTTTCTTGTAAAGTTTCATATTTTTTTACTAACCCTCTTTGGAAGGCTTGCCGCCAAAGGGTTTTCTTGTAAAGTTTCATATTTTTTTTACTAACCCTCTTTGGAAGGCTTGCCGCTAAAGGGTTTTCTTGGTAAATTTCAATTTTTTTTCTTGTTTTGGATGGCATGCCGCCAAAACAAAAAGTATTACATGAGTAAAGTTTTAAATAACTCTCTAATTTTTATACTCCTTTTAAACAAAAATTTTCCTACTCTTTAATTTTTTTTTAAATATATTCTTCTACATTTATTTATTGTATGCTCTTGAAAATTTCAAGCATAAAACATGCATCTTTTATAGGATTTTCATCCTTATAAATCTATTAACTTTGTTTTTTTAAAAAAAAAGCACTCATTTATTTTTTTTGCATTTCTTTTGTTGGGCGGACGTGCCACCCGTGCGCCACCCCCGCGCCGCCGCGCGACACCGCTGCGAGCCAGCAGCGCTCCCGCGCCGCCGCACACAATCGCCACGAGTCTGCAGCGCCGTCACACCACCGCGCGAAACCCTCTCGCCGTTGCGAGCCAGTTGCGTTGCCGCGCACCGCCACCAGTTTGCACCACAGCCGATGCCCTCTTCACTACGAGTTTGCGTCGCCGCCTGCCTTCGCTGCGAGTCTGCAACACGCCGCACGCAATATAAAACCCGTTGCCCGCTTCCGCCGCTCCCATAAAACCCGGCGTGAATCTTTTGGCGCGGCCTGCGACCAGGCCACGCGGCAACCGCCGCCTGCACAGTCGCATCCGCGTCCTTATCTTTTTTGCATTTTTTTAAAACTCTTTAAACCGCCATTTCCACCGACCAGGGCCGCCCTTTGGCCACGCGGCAGCCACCGCCAGAGCTCTGCTCTTTTTTTAAACCCTTTCTAAACCTTTTTAAATTTCCCATTCTTTGCCCACTTTTTTCACTTTTTTAAATCTTATTTTATTTCTTAAAATAAAACCATTGAAAACAAATATAAATTTTAAAACAAATAAACATTTAAATTTTATTAATTTTTTTTTCAAATCCATCATTAAAAAAAAAAAAACAAAAGATATATTATTAATTTTATATATTAAAAGAAAAAAAAACAATTTTTTTTCTTAATTAACATTTTTTTTTTCAATTAACTTGCTTTTCAAATTAAGGATTTTTTTAATAAAAAAGAGATTTTTTTTTCTCATCATGTCAACCTTAATCCCAGAAATTAAACTTAATTATTCTAATTATCATTCTTGGAAAACTCATATCTCATTTATTTTTCGTTTTAAACACCTCTTCGAAATAGCCACTGACCCTTCTCTTGAACCCGGTTCAGCGGCTACTCAAGACGAAAAAGATACTTGGAAAGCTAAAAACGAAGAAGCTTTAGGGTTAATTGGTATTTCCATTATTCCAGATTTATATGTGTTAATTGCTCACTGTTCTAAAGCTCATGATGCATGGTCCATCTTGAAAACCAAGTATGACAGTGGCGATGAATACCGCAAAATACAATTGCAGGATCAACTCGAAGATCTCAGGTATGCAGATTTTAAAAGTATGGATGAATTTCTCTTAAAATTTGATTCTCTTAAAAGTCAAATTATGGCTTTAGGTGTTCAATTAGAGGACATTCGTTTAATTCATCTTATTCTTAAAAAATGTCTTCTTAGACAGTTTCAACAGTTTATAACTAATATTCATGCACAGCTTGCTATTCCTACTTTAACTTCTCAGTTAACTTATGTTATTTTTCAAACTTTATTAAGACAGGAAGAAGCTAAGCTAATTCAGTTTGGTACCCTCAAATCAACTGAACATGCATTTGTGTCTAAAAATTCAACTAATAATTTTCGTTCCAATAATAATAATAATCACAAACAATATAATTCTAATTCAAATAACTCCAACAATAAATTTCATGCCAAATATAATAATAATACCCATCATCCTAATAATACTCGTAATACTAATAATCAAAGGAATCATTCCAATTCCAAACCTCATTGTTCTTATTGTGGCAAAGATGGTCATCTTGTCAATAACTGTTTTAAAAAGCAAAATGATAAAAAACCTATGAATCATAGTAACAATCATCAAACCTCAAACCATAAAAAAGGTAACTCGACTAGTTCTAATCCTCGTCATACTTTTACTTGTAGCTTTAATCTTTGTAGACCTTTAGAATGGATTGTTGATAGTGGTGCATCTCAACATGTCACTTCTCATAGAGAAATTTTTGATTCTTTACAACCTGATATTGCTAACATTCCTATTCAGTTAGCTAATAATCAGACTTGTAAAGTTGAAGGACTAGGTGATGTTACTATTCCTAATGGTAAATTGCATGATGTTTTATATGTACCTGACTTGAAAACTAATCTACTTTCTGTTTCACAGTTATGTCAGAACTATAAAGTTGAATTCTACAAAGATACATGTTATATCATAGATCCTCAAACTCTCAAAGTGATTGCTCATGCTAAAATGGATAATGACAATTTGTTTAAATTCCATGAATTTGCTAGTTCACGATATTCTTTACATACTTCTATTGATTTCAATATATGGCATGAAAGACTTGGTCATTTAAATTCCGATTACATTACTTTCATGCAAAAGCATAATATGGTTGATGGCTTGCCTCACATTATACTTTCCAAGATTGCTTGTACAGGTTGTATGAGTGGTAAGATGCATAGGGAGCCCTTTCCAAGTGGAAAATCATGGCGAGCAACTCATAAGTTGCATCTTGTCCATAGTGATCTTTTGGGCCCCATGGAGAATACCTCCATCCAAGGTTCTCGGTATGCACTTACCTTTGTTGATGATTTTTCTAGATGAACTTGGATCTATTTTTTGCATAGCAAGGATCAAGTTCTTGATATATTTATTGAATTTCAGTTATATGTTGAAAGGCAATCTGGGTATAAACTTAAAATTCTTAGAACTGATAATGGGAAGGAATATGTGAATAATTCTTTTCATTCTTATTTGAAATCATGTGGAATTAAGCACGAGCTTACTATTCCTTATACACCACAACAAAATGGTGTGGCAAAAAGAAAGCATCAGACCATTGTTGAAATGGCTAGAAGCATGTTGCATGCTAAGAATCTGCATTATAAATTTTGGGCTGAAGCCATGTTTTGTGCAACTTATATTCTTAATCGGAATCCTACCAAAGCTCTCAAGGCTATCACTCCAGAAGAGGCTTGGTCTAGTAGGAAACCGAATTTACATCATTTACGGATATTTGGTTCTATTGCTTATGTTCATACGCCTAAACAAAAAATGCATAAATTAGACGCTAAGTCATCTCCTTATATGTTTGTTGGGTATGATGAAAACACTAAGGGTTATCGTGTTTATGATTCCACTACTAAAAAAGTTCAAATTGCTAGAGATGTTTGTATTGCAGAAAATGGAGTTCATGATTGCTCTACTACACATGATGAAGAATTCAGTGGCACTAAAATTGTGCTGGTGGAGGACCAACCTCCTTCTCTTAACCCTACTCTTTCTCTTAATCCTTCAAATCAAGTACCACCGATTATTTCTCCTTCTACAACTCATGATACTCAAATAGATACTACTGATACTTTTATTACTAATGATTCTTCCTCTAGTGATAATTCCATTACAACTAAACGTAAACCTAAATGGGCTCAAAACCTAATCAATGAAGCTGATGATTATATTTCTAAATCTGGTGGAATTAAACATAGAAGGATTAATTATTGTAATTATGCTTTGATGACTACTATTATGAATTCTAACGATCCTAAGTCTTTTGATCAAGCTAACTCTCAACCTCATTGGCAGAAAGCCATGCAAGAGGAATATAATTCTTTACTTGCTAATCAAACTTGGGACTTAGTCAAATTACCTCCTGGCAAGAATCTAGTTTCATGTAAATGGTTATACAAAACAAAATTGAATACTAATAATGAAATTAGTAAATTCAAGGCTAGACTAGTTGCTAGAGGTTTTTCACAAATTGAAGGATTAGACTATAATGAAACTTTTGCTCCTGTTGCTAAGATGCCTACTATCAAATTAGTTCTTGCTTTAGCATCTAAACTGAATTGACCCATTCATCAAATGGATGTTAAAAGTGCCTTCTTAAATGGTGATTTACATGAAGAAATCTATATGGCTCAACCTCCTGGATTTGTTAAGAAAGGCAGTGAAAATCTGGTTTGCAAATTGAACAAATCTATTTATGGTCTTAAAAAATCACCTAGAGAATGGTATTCTAAAATTAATTCTTTCTTTGTTTCTCAAGGTTTTACTAGAAGTAAGAATGATCCTAATTTGTATATTAAACATACTAATGATGATATTATCATTGTTATTGTTTATGTAGATGATCTAATACTCACTTCTAGTTCAGACGTTTTGATTTCTGATATTGAATTCCAACTTAAACAGAAATTTCAAATGACAGACTTAGGTATCTTACATTATTTCTTAGGTATGCAAATTTTTCAAACTCCTAAAGGTATCTTTGTTTCTCAAAGAAAGTATGCGTATGATCTTTTAGAAAAATTTAAGATGAATGACTCTAACCATGTGAATTAGGAACTAAATTACTGAATGATATGAATACTCCTTTTGTTGATGAAACTTTGTATAGACAGTTGGTAGGAAGTTTAAATTATTTAACTCTTACTAGACCTGATATTGCTTATAGTGTTGGTTTAGTTTCTCGATTTATGTCTAAACCTCAACAAACTCATTTTAAAGTTGCTAAACGCATCTTAAGGTACATTAAAGGAACTATTAATATGGGATTATTTTATGATGCAAATTTTGAATTTATTTTACATGGCTATACTGATTCCGATCTAGGTGGAGATCCCAATGATGGGAAATCCACTTGTGGTTATTTTTTCTTTGTTGGTTCAGGTCCAATTTCTTGGAAAAGCAAAAAAGAACACTCTATTTCCCTCTACTCAACTAAAGCTGAACACAAAGGTTGTACCAATGTAGCTAAGGAAGCTTTGTGGATTCGAAGACTTCTTGATGATTTGGATCTACCTCAACAATCGCCTACACCTATACATTGTGACAATCAAAGTGCTATTGCCTTGGCAAAGAATCCAGTTTATCATGCACACACCAAACATATTTCACTTCAACATCACTTCATTCGAGAACAAGTTGAAGACAATCAAATTATTCTTCTTTATTGTAAAGGAGAAGATCAAGTGGCTGATATTTTAACCAAACCACTTTCTAAAGAGAGATTTCAGTTCCATTGTAACAATTTGGGTTTACAACCCGTTGAAGTAAACTCCCCAAGTAAAGATTAAGGGGGGGTGTTAGAAAGGTTAATCTTTCCTTGGATATATATATTAATTGGGATATTCCAAGGGTCCCTAAATGTAGTTTGTCCACTTGTACACATGTGGAGGACATGTCATTGTTTGTCCTTTATTCCACATGTAAGGACAACTCTTGTTTATTTCTTTATTTAGTTTATCCTCCTTAAGAGGATTGTGACACTTTGCACACACCTATTATGAATGTGGCATTCATAGAAATGGGAGTTACAAATGCAACTCCTCTCTCATCTCTATATAAGAGATGCTCCTCCTTCTTTCTTCAACACATTCTTAGCACTTGATGTTATTGTATTGAGATACTTTTTCTCCAACACACTCTCTCTCTCTTCTCTAGGCATTTGCCTTCATTCATAATACTCACAAGGGGTTTTCTTTGCTTTCCCCTTATAAATCCTTGTCTCCATTGTTGAACCATCTTGGTGTATGCTCTTGGAGTTGCTTATCTTATGGTAACATTGTTTCACACTTAACTTGGATTGTTTCTCGTTCCTTGCTCAACATTATCATTTCTTACAATACCTTCCCTTTAAAAATCAACCAATGACATTACGAGAATTTTAGAATGTGAACTAATGGTACTGATAGGTCTGCAAAAAGGTTCTAACCAACTCTGACAAGTCATAATCTTTACAGTGCATTGATATTCTAACACAAGCAAGTGCTACATAGAGCAAAGGAACTTGCCCACAATAGTTAAAAACCTTGCATTTCAATTTTGCGGGAAAGCGCCCTCTATCGATCTGACCAAGATCGATGGTTGGTGAGAAAAGGTGTTGCAGTTAAGATTTTCAATAATATATTTGCAATAGCTATAATCAAAAGCAAGGATATAAAAGGTTTAACCAAAATTTATGAAGTCATCCTTGCACAATTTTAGAACTTAGGGTAAAATGTCCCGCTTAAAGTCATTATGAAAATTTTTTCAATTTTTTAAAAAAAAGCTAGGGTAAGACAAGATAAAGCACTGGGGTTTTTAACCTAAGTTCAAAATTTCAACACACATAGTTAGGGTTTTTCACTGCTGACTACACAAAGTAGGAATGGTGAAAAACCAGGCCAACGTGTCTAATGGACATGAAATTTCAAAGAATGATGATTCAATGGAGGTAAATCATACTACTTATAAATAAGTGATTGGGAAACTTCAATATGTGGTACACACCAAACCTGATATTGCATTGGCAGTTGGCATAGTTACAAGGTTTTCTACTAATCCTAAGGAAAATCACATGATGGTAGTAAAAATAATCATGAGGCATCTAAAAGGAACTGAATAATATAGTTTATGGTATGAGAAAGGAGGAAATCTTGAGTTAAGAGCTTTTACTGATGTAGATTGGGTAGAAAGCATTGATGACTGAAAAAAAACTAGTGGAGGAGCATTCTTTCTTGGAAAGAGATTAGTATCTTGGACATGCAAGAAGCAGAATTGTATTTCTCAATCTACAACAAAGGCATAATATGTTGTTGCAATAGTCAATTATTCTAACACAATATGTATCAAGAAATTAATGTCAGGAATAAAGGACGAAATCAAGGAGCCAATAGTTATCTATTGTGATAACACAAGTGCAATCAATATATCCAAAAATCTTGTGATGCACACAAAGACAAAACACATTGCAATCAAGTATCATTTCTTAAGGGAATCGATTCAAGATAAAGGGTGAGATTGGAATATATGAACACCAATGAGTATATAGTAGATACATATACTAAGGCTTTACCTAAGGATGCATTTATGTATCTAAGAGGTAAACTTGAAATTATTCCCCTTTTTGATGCTCACTAAAGCAAAAGATAGTGAGGCATCAACCAAGTTCTATTGAAGATATATCAAGTTAATGCAGATTGTCACACTTTAGGTGTGAAATGCATAGAATATTGCATATGAATCAATACAAAGGTACATAGTAACTTCAAAGTTTGTATTCTTTGGCATTTGATGTCAAAGAGGGAGAGTTTTGTGTCAACAAGGAAGAGTGAGGGATAGTTTAGTGTCAAAGAAGAAAGAGGACGAGTCTTATATCTTATAAGGAAGATATTCAAATGATGGAATCTACAAAAAAGAGGGAGAAAATGAAAAGAGTACACAACAAAGCATTTACAGATGTAACAAGGAGAATTCATTCAGATGCAACTGAGACAAATCCAAGAAGAATCACATAGGGAGTTGGTATGGATGAGCATCATAATGAAACTAAGGATATTATTCAATTGATCATACTTTTATCAGATTATGTTGACATGTTGTGTTGCCATCAATGCCAAAAAGGGAGTTTGTTGAAAATAATTCTTCAATTGTATATTGTCATTGATGTTACACAAATGTCAATATTAACTAAGCAATAAAGAGTTTGTAGTATTAACCTTGCATATTTTAGTATTGACCGAGCAGTGGAGTAAACTAGACATTTAGTATTAACTGAGTAGTCAGTTAATGAAGGATATCCTAATTGTACTATTAACCAAGTGGTCTGGCATCAAAGAACTCATAGTATTAGCTGGGCATTGAATCCTAGTATTGATCGAGTGACAATAGAATGTAATTGTCTAATAATTAATTGATTGAGGCTGACTATTTTGATTTTTATTGATTATATGGAAGGGTATTCAAACTAGCTTGTCCTAGCTTGTGGTATTGAAGAAAGGTCAAGTTGTGAGGATAAGATGGAGAAGAAAATTATGAAATGATATGGATATATGAGTAAAGACACAACAAGAAAGTGTGGAAGAGAAGCTGCAAAGAACATCTAAATACTAAGGATCTAGAGGTCAAGCTAGAACATAGATTTGAATCTGCAAAGATAGTTGCTTCATAAATTAGGTCAAATTGTTGTTACCTTATAACCATTGTAGCAGTGAAAAAATCTCTCAACAAATTTGACTCAACAATCATATTGTAAATTCTCTAACAAGGTGACATTTCAAGATTAAAGTGTTTCAAGACCTCTAACCAAGCCACTCCTAACAGGGTGATCTAAATCCTCTAACAAGGTCATACTTAAAAGTATATTTTGTAACTTTTAATAGGGTTGGCTCCTAATAGGGCTTACTTTAGAAGAGTGAAAAATATTGTAACCATTTGCATGATAGTTTTCCCAAATTGGGTTTCCACATTAAATCTTGGTGTCATATGTGTTCATGTTATTTGCTCTATGCTTTATGTTTTTGCAACTAAGTTACTAAAGGTTATAAAAAATTAATAATCATAAGATTTCTTTGTTAATTGAGTGACAATAATATTATAGTGTTAACCGAGTTGGAAAATTTCACATGATCAATGGAAAGTTTGAATTGACATCTAGGGACAGAGAATTGCTTTTGTGGTAACCGATTCACCCCTCCCCTCTTAGTTACAATCTTAATTTCCAACATATATATGTATACATAAAGATATATAATACACACATATATATAGGTATATACATAGTATATAAATTTATTTACACATATTTATGTGTATGTATATATACTTATATGTATATATGTTTGTGTGTATTATATATGTGTGTGTGTGTTTATATATATACATATACATACACACACAAACACACACACACACATATATACATACATATGTATGTACATATACATACACACACATGTATCTATACATACATATACATACATATATACATATATATATATATATGTATATACATGATATATATATATATATATGTATATGTATGCAAGTATATATATGTATGTATATGTATATATTTATGTGTATGTATATGTACATATGTGTATGTTATATATAAATATGTGTGTGTGTGTGTGTGTGTGTGTGTGTGTGTGTGTGTGTGTGTGTGTGTGTGTGTATTACTTAAGTTTAAATGAGAGTTTATTAGAAAACCACTTTACCTTAAAATGGATGTTGAAAGGAGAGCCAAAATTTAATATGAAATGATATGCTTGTGCTTACCTTGGTAATATACATACCTATTCATAGGTTTTTTTGACCTTATGGTCAAATCATTTGTCTATTAGTGACTTAACACTTAGTCAGTTATTTACACTACTACCAAGCTTATCATACTGCTAGCTTTGTAAGCCAAGTGTTTTAGTTGCTACCAAGTCAATCAGATAGATTGTAGCTCATGCCAAGTTTCATAATGTTTACCGAGCATCTAAGATAAAACATAGTGTTAACTAAGCTTTATAGTGTTTATCAAGCTTGCAGTGTTAATGAAGTAAATGAAGGAAGTGTTGACCGAGCCATGAAGTGTCAGCTGAGTCTATCAAGTTCTTCAGTATTTGTCAAGTCATCTAGTGCTAACTGAGTTCCTGTTATGCCAAGTGATCAATATAGACTAAGCATCTACATCAAATGAGTGCCAGAGTTTGTTGAGTCATGACAAGTTTTGCCAAGTGTCAGAACATCATCCAAGTGTTCTTCAGAACCCTAGTTACAATAGTTAGTTGACTTTGTGAAGATTATTAGAGTTTGGTATTATAGTTGACTCTAAAAGGTAATAAGTGGATTGGTATATATGTAATACACTATATCATATCCAAAAATTGATGTGAAAAAGTAGACAAGTGCGAATTAAAGAAGGCTACAAGTAGTATAAGGAAAAACAAAGACTTATCTATCACATTTAGGTGATCATTATTATTCAAAGGAATCTCATTCAGAAAACTAAGTTATAGATCAAAGATTAGCCACTAATTCATCCTAACTAGTGCATCAATCAAATCCTTTAACAAGGTGGACTTAATAGTCTCATTCCAAATCTTCTAATAGAGTGCACACTTCATTGTATGTTATAAATCCTTTCACAAGGTGGACCTAATAGTCCTTATTGCTCCTAATAGGGAAAATCATCTAAAGTGATCAATTGTAAGCTTTAATAGGCTAAATTTATACTGTAGTCATAAAACTTGTGGGTATCATCCCCACCCCAGTTTTACTTTCTATTTGGAAGGTTCATGGGTTATCAAATATTGTGTCAAGTGTTATGAATGTTTTATTGCTTTTAGTCTTTCATGAATATAATTAGATTAGATTACATGATGAATTTTTAATTGGTAAAATAAGTATAAGTTTTATTGGTTCTTGATTCACCTTCCCCCCTCTCAACCACCCAGTCTATACTACATTTCCAATAATTGGTATCAAAGCATTTGGTTCTCACATCAAAATTTTAGTAGCTTGAGCAAAGATTAGAGACAATGGAAGTTTATAGACTGGAGAAAGCTATTAAAAATGAGAAGTTAGATCTACAATTGGCCATGGATCAATTCAAGAAAATGAAGGAGCAACTCTCTCAATCCATTGAAAAGAAGAAAAGATATTGTAGCACAAATGAATGATAATCTCTAGATTAAAGAAAGAATTGAAGATATTTGTCAAGAAAGAAGTTTAAATGAAGCTGACACAACAATCATAGATTTACTTGAAAATAATCTTACTCTTTAAGAAGAAGTCAAAAAGTTGAAAAGAGAACAAGAAATTCAATTAGTTAGATTGTGTGAAGTTATGGAACATAAGGACAAAGCCAAAGAAGAAATAGAATAAAAGGATAATGAAATTAATTAACTATCTCTTCAACAAACAATTTTGATTGATTAAAACAATGGTGCTAATCAAGAGCTTATTAACTTGAGGATAGAGAATGAAAGATTACAGAATGACCTTAGCATAGAGAAGCAAACCAATGCCAAATCATACAATTGATGTCGAAGCATACAACTGAATCTAAAAAAAGCAAATAAAACCCTTATTTCTCCTGTACTTATAACAATGATGTAAAATAGAAAATTGCAAATCCTATGAAATCCACAAGCTAAGTAAGGGCATCCTTTTATCTCCTAAAAATAAAGGGAAAAGGATAATTGTTCTAAGTTTGATTTTAGAAAATCCCAAATATGCAATAGTAAGAACATGTTGATCCTATAGCTGATCAATACCTTATCAGTTGGGAAGTTCCATAAATCACACACATACATCCTTGATATCAGTGACATATTCCATGTGTCAAGATATTAGATATACCCTATCACTTTGTGAATTAGACATCAGTGTTCATAATGACCTCATACTCATGCAATATCTTTCTCATGTAACCAACAAACCTATCAAATATATCAAGCATTTAATTGGCTCTTTTTTCCAACAAAAAAAAATACAAGACATACAACTTTAAGGGGTTGTAAATGGGTTTAAACTCATTGTTCCTAAACTGCAAAACATTTCAAATAACAAAGGTTGGAAATGAGAATTAGAATGAAACTAAAAAGTTTGTTGGTCCTTGTATTCATTTCTTTGAAGCTATACATTCAATGTGCATCTAAATAACTCATAAAACCAATGAATAGACCATAACTATCTCTATTAGCTTCATTACTACTTTTCATACAAGAGAGAATGTTGAGGAATGATGGAAACCTAGTTGAGCTTGCTTAGAGAACTTGGGAACCAACCCTTACAATGAGAGAAAAAGAGAAAGATATAGGAAAGTAAGAAGAATCTAGATCTGATCTATAAGTGACACATGTCAACTTGAATCTCTATCCCCTACTACTACAAAGCATCTCTCTTCTCTCTACAACCAAAATCTAAATGGAATCTCATCATTAAGCTTTAACAAACTCAAAATATCTCCACCAACTGATGAGAAACCTCATTCTGATAAAGATACCAGGTATGCATATGAAATGCTGATAAAATCTCCACTAATTGATTTAGAGGTAGAAAAACATCAATTGCATCCTTTCAACTTTGGCACACACCCAACTCACCATTTTGCCAAATATGTTTGAACTGCCCTAACAAAATGTGGTTGAAAAATAGGCACCAGGAAAAAAACCCTGAACAACTCAAATGTATGACTTCCTGTGTAAAAACAAACTCCAAATTTGGAAATTCATTCCAAGTGCTTTCTGATGATATATGATAGCCCTATGTTGGCTTATTAGAAATGCCCAAAAGATCAATTTGAAAAATAGGTTCCTACCATGGCTTTGAGGTCTGTATTATTTCAAAAAAAATAATATTATAATCCTTCAAAAATGTAAATGACCCATGTATGTGCTTTCAAAAGGAAAATAATAAAATGTTAATTTTGCACTTTGGAAATTTCCCTCTCATTTTTCATCTAGGTCAACCTACTTTGACCAGGCTTGACATGTGTCAACTTGTGATTCATCAGATCTCTACTCCATCACTGCCACTTGGGTGCCATGTGGTACCCTTTAATTGGTCCACCGATCTGCCCACTATCACCTAAAACAAACCACATGGTAGTCTCCTATTGGATCTCCATGCACCGTCATCTT
Organism: Cupressus sempervirens; assembly: GCA_028749045.1. NCBI lineage: Eukaryota > Viridiplantae > Streptophyta > Pinopsida > Cupressales > Cupressaceae > Cupressus > Cupressus sempervirens. Next base: position 268,371,502 of record CM053788.1, on the reverse strand, counting down.
GACATGTCATCTGCCTATTGGGCATCCTACCACATCATCACCACCTAGGCCCACTACCATGTGGTGGCATGGTGCTTCCTTGCATTCCTTATCTTCCTGGGAAGCATGGACCATCTGATCTGACCTTTGTCAGCATCTCATGCCTCTAACTTGTTCGCTACCATGTCACTATCGACTGCCATGTATCACAACAATGCTTCCCTACATTCATTAACAACCTTACATCTTCATCTTCTAGGGAAGTGATGACCCATCAAATCCTGCCATGTGTTGCCATCATGAGCATCCATCTGGAAATGCTACATAACACCTCAATTTTTGTGCTAGGTGTCACCTTAACATTGGTTGTTGGGCTACCACTTGTCTACTTCTGATTAGTCTGGTGGGTCAAGTCATACTACAACATCAACTGTGCATGTCATTCAAAATTAACTTAACCATCTCTTAGCCAGTCTGAGTCCCATGCAAGATGCTTGTGCTTCTAAAAGAACTTGTGTCTTAAAGACACTATATGAAATTAAATTGATTTATTTAAACACAAAATATATTTGCACATAAGCAATGTGGGATAAAAGGATAAAAACAAAACCACCGTTTGATTGGAGAATCTCCAAATTGTTGCTAGAAATATCGATTACCCTTTGTTCAAAGCTTCCACTTGAAAAATATATAAATCTAAATGATGTAGTTTTTGACTCCTTAATTTTCAATTTTGTGTAACAACAATTTGGCCAAGGGCTCTCTAGCTTGGTGTGAACGTGCAATTGGTTAATGACCTTTGAAATGGACAGGGTTGTAATAAACTTTTGGGTTGGTGTATTCTTTGTTGTCCATCATTAATGACCCCATAGAAAAGCTCAATTGAGTATTCTTTTCTCAATATGTTGATCTCACAAAGGAAGCCATGGCAATTCAAACAATACAATGGAGCTTTCCTAATCCGTGAATTCCTCCTTCACATGCTCTCTCAAATGCTTCTTCATTATTCCTTGAGACTACATGCAATATTTTATCTTCTATATTCTTGGTAGTGGTCTCTAATTAGGCACATTCATGCAAGAAATTGCTCCTATTTTTCATGTCTTTACATCAACCAATCCATCTAGATTGAGAGCTATGATTACCAATTGAAACCAAAAATTTCTATAGACTCCCCATAATAGTTTTGTTCACAACTCATTTAAGAGTAAATTTGGTTCTCGTGTGATTGTTTTCCTGTAAACAAGACTTGACAATTAGATGTGTAGGTCAACCACAACCTTCCAATGCAATCCATGGCATTAGACACCTTAACCCATCCCTCCATTAATCCTCAGAAGCTTTGAAAGTACAATTTCCACACAAGGTTTCTTTAAAAAAAGTATACATGTTGCCTACCTCTACCATGGTATGGAATTGCATCTTCTTGCGAGACATATATATATGCCTTCCCAGTCAAACTTAGTCAATGCGCATAACTCATCTTATTTGTGACTCTCTGCCCTCCTACGTCCTTGACTTCCAAATCTAACTTCAAAATTCTTCTCATCTAGTGATGGTTAAAAATACGATGTGTCGTTCAAGAACCAATACACATTAGGAAAATGATATCATACTACATGGTTGTGGTCATTCAAGCATTATACTTTAATTTTCATGGCCACCCTTTATTGTCTACTACATTAATCTGCAAAATGGAAGTTGAAAAGTTTTTAGATAATTGGGCTGACACAATCAATAGCTTTAAATATTTGTCTTCTCCTTATGAGGCAAGTAGACATGAAGGTGGCCATGTAAGGAGTGAGCATTAAATGCTTCTTTCATTCCATGTTTAGGTTTAAACTTGGATTCCATCTTCATCCTTAATATTAGGATTTCCTTGGTAAAGAAGGATCCTTTTTCAGATTATAATTAATCTCACACTTCAATGAATACCATGCGTTGGTTTAATCCATACCTTCTTATGCACTATATCTTCTCATATTTATATGAAAGGAGAGACCCAACATCCCATTTTCCCCTCTGTTAAGAAAATAAATTCTAATGCATCTTACAAGTAGAAAAATGATCCCTCATATCCATTTAATATCTAAATATGAGATACACATATTTAGAATGCCATGCCAATATCTTAAAACAACTTAATTCATATGGCATATAATCAATCTTGTGGGATTAGTCAGGCCCCAAAGTGAGCCCGGCTAATTTTTTTTGCATTTCAAACACATGACATCTTAGATTGGTCCAATGAACAAATAGAAATGATTAATATCAAATTTTATTGCTGATTGACCATTTTAAAACTAAGTTTACCACTTTTGGAAAACTATAAATTTCTGCCCAGAAGCCTCTGAAAATGGCTTTAAAAATTGATTGAAAACAATAATTGGGCTATAAGATTTGACATATTGATTCTCTATTCCACATTCTTTTACCCTATCCAATCTTGTTTCATAACAAAACTTGGGTCAAAAGATAACGACCATCAAATTTACCCACTTGAAACTGCCTACAATAAAAAATATTAGAAAACAATAAAGTGCGTTCAGTTTTGACTTTGAAAATAGGTCAAACTAACACTTGAGGACATAAAAAATGGGGCATTAGTTTAGTATCATTAGGAGAGTATAAATATGTTATTTGGGCTCATGAAAAAAAACTAAGTGCATTTGGCAAGCATGCAAAGCTAGGTACTTGGATTTGCAAGACTAGAAACAATGACGTAACTGTGATTTTCACAAATGGCATGGACCTGGGAAAGTGTGCATACAAATTTGTCATGTTTTTAAAACTAGAAAATTTAGAGAATTCTTGGAGTAGAAAATAGTGCTACAATCCATTTTGTTAAGAAAATCACTGATTCAAAGTTATGACATCCCAAATAGGGCTATTAATCATTATGTATTTTATGACAGCAGTTAAACTTTAGAAATTTCACTTGGAATCACTTTTGAAAGTACATCAAATGGATTCATCATAATCTTAAATCTAAAACATAACAAGTATCTAGCCTCTAGAATGTAATACAAGAGGGATTTTCTCATTTCGGTCAACTGGGTCAAAGATACAACTGGTCAAATAACGCTTCCTAGAAAATCAGCATGACAACAATAAACGATTCACTTTGAGGGATTCAAAACCTAGTAAATTTTTTTAAAAAATGAATCAAAAAATGAAAAATAGGTTCTTTGATATGCTTACTAAACACTCCCAAAGAAGTGAGTCATGAAACATTATTGGGTGAAAGATATTCAGATGCAAACCAGGTTTCCTGTTGCTATTTGACACTTAGGCAAAAATGCATATATGAAACATTTCTCAAAAGGAAACTTCATGGAATGACTTGGAATGGAAATTTATCTTCATGGAACACATAAATATACTAAATTCAAGGTTTTAGAAACATAAAACACCTCTTAGGCCTCAAAATGATAGTTAGGTACACATGCATTAAATGTGCTCATAGGGGCTCAAACTGACTAAAAAATGTAGAATAGTACTCAAATCGATAATGCAATTTTGAGTCCCAATAATGGCTCTATCTGGGGATGCATGTCCCTTGCAGGCATGGAAAGGACTCAAAATCATTGGAAGAAGTAGATCACATACCTCACAACAAAAAATTCTCTCGAACAACTTATTCAAATAGAAAACAACTACTCCTAAATTGTACAAAAAATGGCCTCGGGCCACCAAAAATCAAAAAAAATTCTTACCTCTATCATATATCTTATTTTCATCTCCATTTTCATGAGGTAAGCTAAAAATATCACTTCTACCCATTTTACCAATATAATCAACATTCTTCGTTAGTTCACTTGGTAAAATAAAATAACTTCCATCACTATCATAGTGCATATACCAATCAACATTTACTTCCACATCATGCTGACTATAAGAAGTGAATTAGCATGCTCACATAAAATATCATCAAATTGAAAACCATCATCTATAAATGGCTAATGCATGCTATCAACCAAAAATATAAAGACTTCATACTCTTCTTTATTAAAAAAGTTGCATATATTAAAATACTACAACTCACCTTGTGTAATCGGGTGTGAAGAATATTTCAAATTTGAGTTCTCACCATTAGCAGCCCTGATACTCATTCGATCATATTTTTCATATTCCAAAACTCCTTCACACTCCAACAATGGATTAGTGACCAAGTTTGAAAAACTTTCATGAAAGTGCTGACATGAAATGTGTTGATCATAATCTTCATCAAATAACTCATTAGAGTGAAATTTGAACTCATCAAACTTATAATTAGCATATAATGAAAATTCAGAATAAGATTTACCACTTTCAGCCTCTTTCTTTTTGTCATATGAACAATTAAAAACAACTTTAGTATTATCATCATGAGAAGAATATGAAATAGTATGAAACTTCTCCCTATTGGTACTCTTCACATAAGATAATTTGTCATGTGTATTGACACTTGAAATGTTATCACATACACCTCCAAAACTTGACAAAGAATGTTATGATTTTATATCACTTTCAACATAAAAATTTGGGGAAAGGAATTTTTCTTGAGAAGACACATGAGAAGGGATAGCCAAATCACTCTGAGAAATGTTTGCATACCTTTCAAGATCATCAGCTAATAGTTCTGAAATTTCATCAACACTCAACAAGACTTTATCACAAGTCTGTTCTTCATGGCTCTAATTGTAATTAGACTATTCTAAAAAATTCATAGCAGCAACACCATTAGTATGACAATATGAAAATTTAGAATCATTATTACAATATATTACCTCTTATTTTCACAATACCTCTTTACTAGGTGTATCATTCTTATTTTCATCAAAAGAAAAATTATCCATATTGCTGTTAGAACTTTCTACACTCATGCATACTATCACATGATTCATTTTTAGTCATATATCCATATTCTTCATGCTGATTGAAATCATCTAATTCAGTAGATCTAGAATCCATCTCTTCATGATCATAAGATACATTGTTGTTATCTATGGATTCACTAGATTCACTGTTACTTTTAGTACATTCACATTTTCTACTAGAGGATTCAATACAAAATTCATTGCTACTTAAATCACTCTCAAATTTCTTGAAAAGACCTTCAACATGAAAAATCTTTTGTACTCTCAAATGTATTGGCCAGTTGACTAAATTAGGCATAAAAACATCTAGGAAAGAAATAAAGATTCCTTAGGTCTTAAAGATGCATGCAACTCCATGAGTGTTGATTTAAACTTTACATAAATTTGATCATCTCTTAAACCTTGAACACTTCCTACCATATTTCTTATAAATTTGACAATATGATTGTTGAGTTCCTTTCTTATCTCTACAATATCTTCAACTACACTTTTATAACTTGGTAGACTACCTTCACTTCTTAGATCTGATTCCATTTTAAAACAAAACTAACTACGTCTTTCTCCCAGTGCTAAAAATCACTGAATAGAGGAAATCATTTCTAACACTTGACTTCCATGAAATAGAACACATGAAAATCAAAATACCTTAAGTGTCGATGTTGAACTTTGATCTACTAATTTAGCATGGGTGTAAACTTAACTTCTTCACACCATTAATGAAAACCATGTAGAGCCGCCACCTTCTTGAAGAGGAAAAATGAGATCACTAATGTGATTCACTTTCTAACATTCAAATTCTTAGAATAATAGATTGCATACAAAACTAAAAATTATCAATCAATAACTGATACTTCTTTTCCAAGAACCACTATCAAGAGCTTTAGATCTACCCACAAGCTGAAATTCCTTCAAAATATACAATATGAAATCAACTAGGAACACTTGTACAAATATTTAAAGTTTCCACTCACACTTGTGAGAAATAAAAAATAAATTTTCACTTGACAAGTTTGAACCAAATTTTTAGATTATGGAAAATATACAAATCATCAAACCACTCTTGGAGATTGACAAACGTGGAAAAGAGAAAAACACTCTTATTCATTCTTGACTCTAAAATTTTACAACAACACCTTGAAACAAAACCCAATTGAATTGATTGAAGATGAACTCTCTTAGTAATAACACAATTTACACTCAACCCCCAAAGCTATTGATGTCTAGGAATAAAGTACTATTGCGATGCATAACTTTTGAGTAAGAAACTGGAAAACACATAAAAAACTTACTACTGCAATCTATTTCATGCAATTCTTCTATTGTATTGAATCTCCTTTTTTTAAATTCTCAAGGTTTTTCTATCATATAGATTCAATATACTCCCTAGTAGAGTCACCATTTTTTTGGTGACTCGGATGGGCAAAACCATTCTGAAAAACAAGACTAAAATATTCAATTTACACTAGAGATTCTTGTCCTTTTAACAAGGCTTATTGCCATCATCTCCCTAGTAGAATCACCATATTGTTGGATCCTAAATTAATTTTTTTTAATAACAATTGATAGGGATAAATATATCTAAGGGCAACTAATTCCCATCCACAACATACCTATTTAGACATTAAGTCCAACTGTAAGGCTATACTCTCCTTCTTCTACTTTAGGCTCTGCAAAACCTAGGTGGGTGAACCTATAAATTCTTTATATGGTACCCGTGTCAAAGCATACAACTGAATCTAAAAAAAGCATATAAAACTCTTATTTCTCCTATACTTATTCCCTCATTCAGCTTGCGGATTTCATAGAATTTGCAATTTTCTACTACACATCTTTGTTATTGCATAAGTATAAGAGAAATAAGGGTTTTATCTACTTGGTTTATATTTAGTTGTATGCTTTGACACTGGTACCGTATAAACAATCTATAGGTTCATCCACCTAGGTTTTGTAGAGCCTCAAATAGAAGGAAAGTATAGCCTTATAGTTGGCCCCACTGTTTGAATGGGTATATTGTAGATGGGAATTAGCTGCCCCTAGATGTATTTTTTCCTATCACCAGGTTATTAAAAAGATGTTAATTCAGGAGCCAACATGGTACATACACATGAGAAGCTCTTAGAGGCTCATTTAGACTTAGTTTTTTAGAATGGTACTAAAAATCAATGTTTTTATTTTGAGTTCCAATCGGTTCATTAGTCTTTCCATTGAAGTTGTTTGGACAGTGGGTCCATCTATCTTCTAAAACTCCTAATAGGGTCAGAATCTCCTAATAGGATTCAAGGTAGAAAATTTTAATTTCAAGGGCAATTTTTTTGTTCCATACAAGGAAATAAAATATTATATGTTGGCAATTTTTTTCTTGCCCTAGCAAAAATTATTTTAAATATGGTGAATTAATATTTTTTCTTACTGACATATAAATAAATGATGGCTATTTTTTTCCTTGCCAAAAATGAATTAATAATGTTAGAGGCGAATTACTTGTTTTGTAAGAAAATGAATAATAATGGTCTTGGCTAATCTTTAGTGGTAAATTATTATTTTTAAAATCTAAAAGTGAATTAGTAGTCACTTCAGGTTTCAACTTGTGTACTATCTAGGTCTATTATTAATAATGTCATAACGTCATTACGTCAGTGTTACTATTACCAAGTTGGCTATCATAACTTTCAAGTTTAGTTTTATCGACCATTGATTAATTAGAAATCAACAACAAAAGATGCATTTTGGGTCCACTTACTTGAAAAGACCTGGAGTCGCATGAAATTCTCTAGAATGGAGACACATGAGAAGTTTTGCCTGGAAAAAGATTAACTGGAATGTACTCAATGTTAGGCACTTTTAACTATTCAACATTAATGCGAGTACATTTCACATACTTGAAAATTAATAGGAATACAAAAAAACAAGATATGAAAGACCCCAAATGCCAAAAAATTTAGTGCAACTGCCATTAAATAGCCTCTTCAATTCCTCTTTCATTATCATTTATCAAATTCTTCAATTTGAATTCAGTTTGTAGAGTTTCTTGAATCTTAGTCATAAATACGACAATTCGCTTGAAATGCACTACAATGGCTCTGCAAAAGCCTTTCTTGGTAGGAATCTTGATGATGTCCTTGCCATGGTTTGCAAGCCAGATGCCCAAAGTCCTTTTATCTACCATGCTATATTCATGGACCTCATCCATGAATTCTTAAGAAATGATAAGAGATACTGTGTGTCCATGGATATTACCTCTTGCTTCCTTGCGTCTCTTCTCGACCTTGGAGGAAGTCAAATAGACATTTTGATGCTTCTGCATAACATTTTTAAGGAAACATTTTTAGAAGATGATGTCAAAATTTCTTGTATTGGTTGAGTAGGTATCGAAGCTGGGCATTGGCATCCCTTTTGCAAACGTAGCAGACAAGTACTGGCAGCAAGGCACATGGAGCATTGTATAGAAGCATCCCTTCTTGCTCGACATGAATGAGCGACAATTAAATCACCAACGGAAGTGGGTGTGGCTTGGAAAGGATTTTCTATGGAAGTGGTTGTTGTCGGATGACATCAATGAGACTAACTTCACATGGCTGGACGAGTTTAGCGAGATCATCTTCTCCAACATATTCCTCATGGAGGAACTTGAAGACCTTTCTAATTAAAGGCTTCAAGCCCTCAGCCCCTCAGCCCAGTGATGCTTCCAGCCTCCCTGTTCCTTGGTTCCCTATTTCTTGTTTCCTTAACCTTGTTTTTTCTTTGGATTCAGCCTTGACCTTTAATGTAAATCATGAAATAGTAAAACTAGACTAATTTAATCAACTATTTTGAATATCAATGCCATGAATTAGTATTATTTACATTGTACACTCTAAAATATTATCAATGAAATAATTATTTTTGGCTTCTCAAATCGTTGTTCCTGTTAGTCTATGACTTTATTTTTGGCATCTCAATGTACTGTTGAAATGTTAGTCTGCGACTTTGTTATAAAAATTTTATTGTTAATATTATAAAGTTAGAACTTAAAAACAAAAAAATGGTTTGAAAAATCACTTTATGGTTTCATATTTGATTAATGATTTATAGGAAAAAAATATTCAATTGAAAATTATCCAATTAAAAGTTTTGTAATTTCTAAAACTATTTTTCTTTAATTTGATTAGTTAAAACAAATGGAGTGATAAGAGTGAATTTCAAGAAAAACCAAAGATTGTAACCTTAACAAAGTTAAATAAAATTTTGATAATTTGTGCCAATTTTTTATTTCATACCTATCTTGTCACCTAACTTTTTTTCATTATGAAATATTTTAAATGATGAAGAATAGTTTATAAACAATTATCACAATTGTCAATATATGTTAATAATTTATAGATAATTAAACTATATTACATTTTAATTTTGAAACTAAATAATAAACATTAATAAAAATATAGCATTTGTAATTATATTTTTAAATTTAATTATTTCATTTAAATTAAACTATTATCTCATTATTATTTCATATCTTGCACCAATTTTATTTTATAAAATTTAATATATCTTCATTGAGTTTTTCATATCATCTTTGCAATAAAAAGTTTATGATAGAAAAAAAAATTATTTCTATAATAGAAAAGAAAATTATTTCTATAATAGAAAAGAAAATCCTTTATTTATATTATATTATAACTATTATAATATATATATATATATATATATATATATATATATATAATTAAATTAACATCATGATTTTGACATGCTCAAACATAAAAATAATTAATAACAATTTCTTTAACAATATTTATTTCAATATTTTTCTCTATATTAATTAATATGCTATTTAAATTCTTTTCATGCTAATATTTTTTTTAAATTAGTTTTTTACTAATTTTATCGATTTTTTTGCCACTAACTTAGTTGCTATGGAACCTTATTTAAATAATTAATATTAATTATTCGAAAGGTTTAAGTTCTAACGATTCATGATTTGATCTGGACCGTTCAATGAACGATAAATCAACGACTGTGGCTCTATTTATGGCCAAATTTTAAAATCTTGAAGTTAAATCCTATTTCTACCTGAAATCGAGACACATGTACTTGAAGATTCTACCCAAAATCTTGACCTTGACTAAAAGAAAGATCGATGACCTGAGATGAATTTCAGGTTGATTTGGAGAATGTTTTCCTAGGTGCCTGGATTCATCCAAAATCGTGACATGTGTTCGGTCATTGCAAATCTCAATTAAGTGTTAGTACTTAGTTAATATTAATAATAATTATATTTATAAATAATTATCACAATTATCAATATATGTTAATAATTTATAGATAATTAAAATATATTACATTTTAATTTTGAAACTAAATAATAAATATGAATACAAATATATAAGGAATTTTCGTGGGTATTTTTGGAAATCTTCTACAGTCAATTTTGGATTGGGGTTTTATTGTTTGCATGGTAGGGCCTAGGATTTCTTCTGCGTTAGTGAGAATAGATGGTTCTTCTCCAACTATGCATGCAATGCGATTTAAATCGTTTTATTCAGGGGAGAGCTCCAAGCTGAAAAAAGTTAATGGTTGTTTTCTGCGTAGCCATGATTGCCCTGTTCTGGTTATTCCTCCAATGGCTGTAATGGAGGACATTAAATATTGGACCAAGCATTCTTTGATATGCAAATTTCTTGGAATTCAGATTTCCCTATCCACTCTTGAGGCATGGATCTGCCGCTCATGGCAGGTGGAAGGCGATATGGAGATTATGTTGGCAGGGAATAGTTATTTTTTTGTTGTATTCTCTTGCATGTCTGATCGTGATTGTGTTTTTGAAGGAGGCCCTTATTTCTACAACCATGTGGGGTTATTTTTCAAACCCTGGCATTCAGGTTTTAATTCTGTTGAGGATCTTCCTTCAACAGTGCCAGTTTGGGTTCGCTTGCCTTGCCTTCCCTTAGAATTTTGGCGTGAAGACATCCTTTGAAAAATTGCTACTTTGTTGGGGAAGCTGACTACGATCGCACATCAATCCCTCGATAAAAAGGTTATTTCTTATGCTAGAATTTGTGTTGAAATTAAATTGAATAACCCATTACCAGATTCTTTAGAAATTTGTCTAGGGGCTTCTTCTTGGGTGCAACAGTTAGATTATGAATCCCTCCCTTTTCACTGTCAGATTTGTCATGAGTATGGTCATTTACAACGTCAGTGCCCCCATAACTCGAGTTTCAAAGGAGTGGATGGTTCTATAACTGGCAATGCTGGTGGTTTGGCAGATACTATAGGGAAAGGACAATCTCAGATGGCTAATACTACTAAGGGGATGAATCCGCAAGATGCTACAGGTAAGGGTAAGGCTCAAATGTAGGATAAGGATGGATTTACCCCTGTTTTCCCTCAAGCTAAGGGACGTGGTCAAAAGAGGCCTTTGAAAGAAAGATTATCTGATTCAGGTTTTAACCGTGTTGAGGTGCTGGATAGTATGGTTCTAGAGGAGGGTATTCCTCCTCCTATCTCTTCTGATCCAGTTTTCCCAGATGAGGGATCTGTTCCTAATGACGCTTGTGGGGCATCCCAAGTTGTAATATATCACAACTGTGAGGTCCCTGTAGCTCCTGTGACAGAGGCTCTGGTGACTCCTGCAGTGTTGGAGGATAATGATGTTGTTTTGGTTGACTTGGTTAAGGATGTGCTACCATTAGGTAAGGGCAAGGGATCTCCTCTCCCCTTGGGGTTGATGCCTCGACCCTTTAAGAGGGTTTCTTTTACTCCCCCTCTAAGGAGTGGGTGCAAAATAGACCAAGAGAAGATTAAACTCATAGAAGATATATTGATTGAGTCTGGTTCAATGAAACCTTTGGATTCTCATTTTCCCAATTATACCCAATGATGATTATTCTCTCATGGAATGTTAAGGGGTTGAATAGCATCCCTAGAAAAAAGGCTATTCATAACTTTGTGGTTGATCATATTCCTAATTTTTTTGTATCCAAGAGACTAAGCTCTCTGTGGAGTCTATGGTCCAACATGCCTCTAGTATTTGGTCTCATGGCCAATGCCAGTGTGTTGGGGCAACAGGCAGTGCTAGTGGTTTAGCCATATTTTGGGATCCTCAAAAAATTTCTCCCCTTGGCTGTGTGTCTTCTCGCTTAGCTCTCTCTATGGTAGCTTCTGCTCTAGACTCAGGAGAGGTAATCATAGTTACTAACGTGTATGCACCTGTTGATCTTGCAGGAAAGGAGGAACTTTGGGAACATATTCAATATATTAGAAATTGTCATCCTTATCATCCTTGGGTGTTAGTAGGGGACTTCAATTCAGTTTTAAGTCTGGAGGAGAAGCATGGTGGTTTGGCTAGATTGGGGCCTTCTTCTGCTCTTCTTCGGCAACAATATCTCTTTTGCATCTCTTTGATGTTAAGCCTTCTAATGGTCTCTATACTTGGAATAATCGCAGGACTGGTGTTGCTGCTATCTCAGAACGTCTGGATAGATTTCTTGTTTCTTGCTTTTGGGTTAGTGGCACCCTTACTATCTCTTCAAAAATCCTTGATTGGAGGGGTTCAGATCATTGGCCAATCAAATTTTTTTCTATAGGGGCTTGTGTTTCAAAGCAACCTCCTTTTAAGTTCCAGTTGATGTTGCTTCGTGACTCCTCTCTTCATGATTTTGTTTTCTGTTGGTGGAAAGATGGTGCTCCTACATATGGTACTGCAATGTTCTCATTTTCTAAAAGGCTTCAATATGTTAAAAGGCAGCTTAGGATATGGAATAGGCAATGCTTTGGGAACCTTCACCTTATGAAGAGGCTTGCTCAAGAAGATCTTGATGTCATCACAAGGGAGATTATAGATCAAGGTTTCTCAGAGGATATTGGCAAGGCTGAATCCCTTGCTTTTAGAGCTCTAGAAGAATGGGAACTTTGAGAGGAAATTTTTTGGAAGCAAAAGGCTAGAGTTGATTAGCTCCGGGAAGGTGATTGAAACACTGCCTTTTTCCATAAAACAGTGCAATCTCACCAAAATCAGAGCAATATCTCTTCTTTGGTTAATTATCAAGGTATCCAACTAAATTCCTTGCCAACTTTGTTCCAGGAGGCTATTTGGTACTTCTCTACCCTCTTCTCTGAGGACTTCGCTCCTGCTGATAATGAAGAAAATATTATTTTGTCCTATATTCCTTCCCTTATCACTCAGGAAATGAATGATTATCTCATGCATCCAATCTCTTTGGAAGAGCTGGAGGAGGTGGTCTTTGGCATGCCTAAGGGGAAGGCTCCTAGTCCTGATGGCTTTCTAGTTGAATTCTTTCAAGAATTTTGGGACATCATTAATCATGATTTGTTGGAGGTGGTTAAGGAATCCTATGCTAGCAAACAGATGCTTCGAGCTTTGAACTCTACATTCTTGACTCTTATTCCTAAGAGAGAGGGTGCTAATCAATTGGAGTTTTTTAGACCGATTACCTTATGTAATGTGGTTAAAAAATTTATTACAAAGTTGATTTCTGAGAGAATGAAAAGGTGGCTTCCCATTATTATCTTAGAAGAACAAGGTGGTTTTGTTGCTAGCAGAATTTTTTGGATGGGGTGGTTATTGCTACTGAGGCTATTTACTCTATGGCTACTTCAAGGGAGAGAGCAATGTTTGTTAAGTTGGATATGGCTAAGGCCTATGATAGAGTTAAATGGAGCTTCCTAAGGAGTATTCTTCTTTCTTTTGGATTTAGCTCTGACTGGGTGAGTTGGACTATGAGTTGTGTTACTTCTGCCTCTTTTTCTATTCTTATTAATGGTCAACCTTCTCAACTATTTGGTGCTTCTAGAGGCTTCCGCCAGGGTGACCCTCTCTCCCCATATCTATTCATCATCATGTCTGAAGGCTTGGGCAGATTCATTAAGTATCAGGTGTCCCAGAATTCTATTCAAGGCTGGCAGTGGGGTAATGACTTACCTTCTCTTTCCCATCTTTAATTTGTTGATGATTCTATTCTTGCCGGTCTTACAAGGATCAAGGAAGCTAAAGCCTTTTGACATGTTTTGGACGTTTATTTGGCAACTTTAGGCCAAAAAGTTAATGAGCACAAATCTTCCATTTACTTTTTTAACACTCTTGAGTCTATTCAACATAGGATTGTTGGTATCCTACGGTTTTAGATTGGGTCACTTCCTTTGACTTATCTTGGCATTCCTATTGCTGTTTCTAGGCAGCCACGTCTCTTCTGGAAAAATTTGATTACCAAGCTTCAGGATAAGGTAAATCATTGGACTCATAGATGGCTTTCTACTGCTGCCCGAGTTACTCTTCTTCAAGCTGTTATCCAAACCCTTCCTACTTATAGAAGCATGGTTCAGGTTGCTCCTATTTACTTTCTCAAGGAGTTTGATGCTCTTTCTTGACAATTCCTTTGGAGTGGTAATTTGCGTAGTACTAAATGGAGCTTGGTTAATTGGGCAACTATTTGTAGGCCTAAAAAGGAGGGTGGTCTTGGTCTTCGATCTTCTCTCTTGAGTAGTCAAGCCTTGGCTGCTAAACTTTATTGGCGATGGTGCTCTGGACAACATCAACTTTGGGCTCATATTATCACTCATAAATATTTTCATGGTGCTGATCCTTGCTCTATTTTTGCACTTCCTCTTGAAGGTCATGGCTCAATGGTTTGGCATACTTTGAAGATAGGTGTGATGTTGGTGAAGAGGGGTCTATTTTGGATATGTAAAGGAGGTTCTCAGGCTTTGTTTTGGTTTGATGCTTGGGATGGATTCCCTTACATTTTATCCATGTACCCTCATCTTCAGCCTCTTTGTGACTCTTTCCTTACCGTTGGCTGGGATAAAGTGGCTCATTACAAGACTCCTTATCAATTGGGACCTATTGTTGGTTATAAATGGAAGCATTCTTCTAATTGGCCTCCTAGAGGTATAGACATGGATCGTCAGGAGCTTTCTCAAATTTTGGTCTCTAGAGAGTGTTCCTCTTTGCTTGGTCCAGATGTTTTTTCTTGGGGCGGTACCTTGTCTAGTAAATATCATGTCTCTACTAGGTATCAGGAGATAACTAGACAATTATTTGGGGATGCTGAGGTCCCTTGGTGGAAGCAAGTTTGGAATAAAGTTTCTTGGTCCAAGTGTAATTTTTTCATGTGGCTAGTGGGTCACAACCATTGTCTTACCTGGGATAATCTTTGTAAACATGGATTTCAGGGCCCCTCTTATTGTGTTTTGTGTGGTAATGGAGAGGAGTCTGTCTCCCATATGTTCTTCCATTTCTCCTATTCTACTCAGATATGGCACCTTTGGTGGAGCGCTTGGGGTTGCTCTTGTAGGCATGCTTCCTCTTTGCTTGAGTTTTGGGCCCGCTTGGGTAGTGCTCCCTCCAAGTCTTCTTCTCTCCATGCTGCTTGGATTGCTAGCCCATCTTTCATGCTTTAGCATATCTGGTTGGAGAGGAATTGTCACATATTCCAAGATGTTTGGCTTGGTGTTTTTCATCTTTGGTGGAAAATACCACATTCTCTTTAGGAAACTATTCATGTGAAGTGTGAGCTTGATGGGGGTATGGATCCGGTTGATCTTGCTATCTGTAATTGCCTCAATTTTCATCTTTAGGATGGGGCTACAACTCATAGGTTTCCTTCTGTGTCTAGGCAGCTTCACCATCAGAAGAAGGGTCGGGTTAACTAGGATGGGCATTGGACTCCTCCTCCCTGTGGAGTTCTAAAAATTAACACTGATGGTTCTTCCCGTGGGAATCCTGGCCCTGTTGGTATTGAGGGAGTGGCTTGTTGTAGTTCTGAGGATGTTAAATTTTTCTTCTCAGTTCATAAGGGTGATTATACTAACAATATCATGGAAGCTCAGGCTATTTTATATGCTGTGGAATAGTGTTGCTTGCGGGGATGGAGTAAGATTATCTGTGAGTCTGATTCCTAGGTGGTGGTGAACATGCTTTCTTCGTAGGAGCTTGAGGATGTTAGTTGGCAGCTGGCCACTATTGTTAAGCAGATTATTCTCTTCTCTACCTCTTTTCAGTTCATTAGGTTCACATATATTCCTCGTGAATGGAACAGAGCTGCTGATTGTTTAGCCAAATGGGCTTCTAGTCATGATCTGGGTTGGAATATTAGGGATAGGAGGCAACTGTCCTTTGAGATGGTGCAAGAATTTGATGATATTGTTGCTCAGGATCAAGCTCCTTGTTGTATTCCTTTCTGTCTTAATAAATTTTTACCCCTCTTTTCCGATGAATACAAATATAACACTTGTAATTATATTTTTAAATTTTAATTATATGCCTTGAGATGAATTTCTGGTTGATTTGGGGAATGTTTTCCTAAGTGCCTAGATTCATCCAAAATTGTGACATGTGTCCGGTCATTGCAAATCTCAATTAAGTGTTAGCACTTAGTTAATATTAATAATAATTATATTTATAAATAATTATCACAATTATCAATATATGTTAATAATTTATAGATAATTAAACTATATTACATTTTAATTTTGAAACTAAATAATAAATATGAATACAAATATAACATTTGTAATTATATTTTTAAATTTTAGTTATTTTATTTAAATTAAACTATTGTCATTATTATTTCATATCTTGCACCAATTTTATTTTATAAAATTTAATATATCTTCATTGAATTTTTCATATCATCTTTACAATAAAAAATTTATGATAGAAAAGAAAATCATTTCTATAATAGAAAAGAAAATCATTTCTATAATAGAAAAGAAAATCTTTTATTTATATTATATTATAACTATTATAATAATTATTATAAATTTGCCAATTTTTTTTATTATAAATTATATTCTATATAGATAAAATATTTTATATAAATAATTAAATTAACATCATGATTTTGACATGCTCATTGCTCAAACTTAAAAAATAAAATAATAATAACTAATAACAATTTCTTGAACAATATTTATTTCAATATTTTTCTCTATATTAATTAATATGCTATTTAATTTCTTTTCATGCTAATATTTTTTTAAATCAATTTTTAACTAATTTTATCAATTTTTTTGCCACGAACTTAGTTGCTATGGAACCTTGTTTAAATAATTAATATTAGTTATTCAAAAGATTTAAGTTTTAACTATTCACGATTTGATCTGGACTATTCAATGAACGATAGATCAACGACCATGACTCTATTTTGGACCAAATTTTAAAAGATTGAAGTTAAATTCTATTTCTACCTAAAATCGAGACACGTGTACTTGAAGATTCTACCTGAAATCCCAACCATTGACTAAAAGAAAGATCAACGAATTTGGGGAATGTTTTTCCATGTGCCTAGATTCATCTAGAATTGTGACATTTTTCTGGTCATTACAAAGCTCAATTAAGTGTTAAGACTTGGTTAATATTAATAATAATTATGTTTAGTCTTTAAAAAAATTATTACTTAATCCCAACTCGGTGATGCCACGAGTGTTAAGTAAAAGGTAGATCAATGCCAACGATAATGGTCTGGGATGAATTTCGGGTAAATTTTGGGTTTGCTATCGCTGTTGTCAAGAAACATCTAGAATCGTGACATGTGTCCTTGATAAGTATCATGATTCTATATGACTCTTGACAACAACGATAACATTCCACAAATTGACCCAAAAATCATATTGATAATTAAGTTCAATTTTTATTAATTAATTTATTTAAAATGAACAAATTTCAAAATTCAAATGTATATTAATGTAATAAATTTTTACTTTTTATTAATATAGTTATGTACATTACTACATTATTGAGTTTTTATGTCGTTTACATGTACATTGTACATACTATTAGTAAAGTACTTAAAACCATTAATTATTTAATACTTTTTCTTTAACTTTTAACTATTCACCTTCTATGTTTTTAGAGTATGAAGTTGAAAGTTCTTTAAATTGAGAGTTCGATACGATAGGGTTTTCAAATTTCAACTTTTTAAAGACTGACTGAATTCCATTTTGTGTTCTAAAGATTGAAAGTGTGAAACTTGAGTATCACAGGACAACACCAATCATCGAATCTCAATTTCAGGTTTTTAAATTTTTTAAATTTTTTTCATTGCAATTTACAACAATAGAAATCTTGATTTTAATTGTCTTAGGTTTACACTTTACAATTTTTTTAAATAGGGCTTAAAGAAGAATTTTGTGTAATAACCAGAAGTAGGCATGGGCAAAAAAAAATTTAAAAACCTCCAATACGAGTGCAAGCATAAAGGAAAAGAAAAATGTTATAGAACTTAGGCAAGTGCTACAAACCCTAGGTTTCACCGATGAATGTCTTGATATTTTTGATCTTGTTATCTATGGAGATTTTGGAATCATGGGAATTAGATATTCATTCTTTAATAAGTGGAAAGATCCACAGAAGGGGAGAAATTATTACAAATATAACAATAGTATTCATGCACATACAAATAAACTAGCTGCTTTGGTTATTGGATTAGCAAACCTCGCACATGCTATGTAATGCTATGTGCTTACAATTATGGTGAAAATAAAAAGAGAATTGTAAACCAAAACACTCAAGAGGAAATTTTATTGATAATTGAGAGTGATTTTTTCACTCTGTTAGACCTAGGGCTAGGGTTCAAACCAGAAAGCTTTAATGAATATATTGATTTGGATAAACTAGCACATGCTTATGACAAACTGGAAAGAGTTTTTCAAGATTCATATATTAAGGGTTTAATAAACTCAGAGTCATCTACTAGTGTTACACTAGACATATACCATTAGCCTCCTTATTAGTATGATATTTTTGTGCCATGGGTTTAGAATACTATTTCTTTGTTATCATTTTGTCTGGGATTGGATAGTAACAAGGAAGTGGGGGCCAGTGTTCTTGAAATGATTTATAATATCCACTGTTGAGGTTAGTCAGTTGAGAAGGTATATGTAAGATATAATTTTGTTCAACACATTGGTGAATCTATGCAACAATAATTACTAATGATTAAACAAAGTACAATTACAAGAAAGATGAAGATATTTAGGCTCACAAGTTACTTGTGCTATCTTCTTTTAGCAAAGCATCACCCAACATTTAAGACAAAGAACAAATAGCTTGATATTGAGGTTCATAAGTTTGATGAGAAAACCTAGAAGAAATCAGAGACTCCAAGTCCAGTATATGAGTGGACACATAAGATGAGGATGACTGCTAACAATAATACTACAACCATTTTGTAGACTTCTTTTTGGCACCTATTTACCAAAAAATCACAAGCACTTCGATACCTAGATTGCCTATGTCTTGTAAAGATTTCATTCAACTAGAAAGTTAGATTCAAATGGGTGATTAGTTCTTCATGGAAGAGTACACTGTCTTAAGGTTTTATGGTTCAATGGTTAAACCCTACAAACTTCCAATACATGTTACAAAAAGAGTTTTTGCACTAGAATATGTATGGTAGATGGAGAGCGTAGATGAAATTTTTACTAGATAACAAAAGAAAATGATATTTCCTTGCCTTTCACAATTGGAGGCCTCACATTTGAGAGAAAGGCTTTCAAAGTGGCAAATGAATTGGTAACTTTTTTTGGCTTTGATTTTGTCAATCTTTGGAATTATGATCCAATGAACATAATAATATCAAGACTTATTGCCAATGGGAACTCTATGAGAAAATATCAACATCAGGAGATGCCATTGATAGAAAAGTTAAAAAACAAGGATTCGTGGGATGAGGTTAAGAAAGAGATGGAGAAACATGCAATAGAGAATACTATTTTAATGCAAGAATTCTCATCCCAAATTACAACATTGCACATATTAGAGTCACACAAATCAAAGCCTATGACATACTTAAATTTTTACAAGAAAGCATCTCAACCTTTTAAGAGGTCTATGTCGAAAGTAATTAAAGAGGCATGCACATCTGAATTGTGGTGTCAAACTAAGATGACTAATTTTTGAAAAATGAGGTAAAATTTGGGTGAACCAAAGACATCAATAGGTTTTGAGAAAATTGAGGAGGATGAACTTTTTAGTGATTATTGGAATAAAGAACATTCAACTGTACTATATGATTTTGGCAGTTACAGTGACAATGATATTCAAAGATAGAAGTACCTCGAGTCTGATACCAACATTCAAGGTATTCAAGATTCTGGGTCAACCATGGGTAGACATATTATTAATCTTCAAATGAGTGATTCTATTAAACAAACATAAAGGGGCAACTATGATACAAAAAATGGGTTATGCAGGTATAGGGCCCATTGGTGCAAGCGGTGAAGGGATTTGGAATCTAGTTCTAGTACCAGACCCACCCAAAAGAGGAAGTAAACCAATCATTGGACTCTTTGATAAGATTGAAGATGATTATGAAGGTCATCCCATTGATCTCAATACATTATTTGTTAAATCTTCAAATCTAGTTGTAGTTGATCCCACTAGCATTGGCACTAACACTAGCATGGACGAACCTTGTGCAAAAAAAAAAAAAATTTATGACAACTACACTGCAAACAATGTCAACAATTACTTCACCAATGTATGCACCAGTAGCATTAGCTTTTGTACAAAACCCTGAAAATAGCCTAAAGTGCTAAGATTTGGAATGGGCCATCTTCAATATGTTAGCAATCCTCAAAATACAATTGTAGGTGGAGTAAGTTTAATTGGAGTTGGAGGAGCACACAAAAATCCAATTGATAATTCACCTTTCAAACACTCAATTGTATCACCAAACCCAAATTTTAGTTTGAATGAGTTTGTATCAAAGTTTGATCAAACAAGTGAAAGAAATAGTTAAATTATGAAGATTTTGAAAAGTGATGCAGTTGCTGAATGTCAGAAATTTACTAACAGAATATTTCCAACATATGATCCAAACAATGAAATGATGGACTTCATGGTTGTTATGCACCTATCTAGAGATAATAATCCAATAGAAAATGTAATAAATTGTAATGATGTACAAGTTACTGGTCTTCAAATAGATTTTTCAAAAGTGAAAAGTCTTGACAAAATCAATATATCAAAAGAGAGCAACAAAATGGTCTACTCTACACTTCTGAAAGCAAAGAGGAAAAAAAAAAGGTTTTCAAAGCAAGTAGAAAAGTTATAGGCAGATCTTGATAATGTGAAGGCAAAGGAGAAAGCAACAAACAATAGGTTCAAACAGTTGCAAAACATGATAAAGAATTCTTCTCCTATAGAGGCAATTGTCCAACAAGAAAAGATGAATCAACAATTGCAAAATTTGACTAAAGAATTAGATGAGTGCCAAAAAAGAATTCAACATGAAAAATCCTCTACACATAGTTGTCAAGTTTGTAGAGAGTAGTGCACAGGTCAATAATAAATTGAAAATTGACCTAGACTCCACTATCAAGGAAAAATATATTTTGAAGATTGAATTGGAGAATGAAAAGAAAAAAGAGGAGTCTAAGGTAAGGATAATTGATAATTTGTAGAAGGAATTGGGGAATGAGAAGAAAAAAGAAGAGTCGAGTGCAAACAAAATGCACAATTTAGAGAAGCAATTAGAGAATATGAAGAAAAAAGAGGATTCAACTGCAAAAACAATCCTTGATTTGAAGAAAGAATTGAAGAATGCAAAGAAAATGGAGTTTAATGCTACTGCAAATAGTAACACAATCCACCATATGAAGAAGGAATTGGAGAATGCAAAGAAAAAAGAGGAGTTAGCTACAAAGAAAATCCTAGATTTGAAGAATGAATTGGAGAACACAAAGAAAGAGGAGTCTACTCAAACACTCCATGATTTGAAAAAGGAATTGGACAATGTGAAGAGAAAGGAGGAGTCCACTGCGAAGACAATCCATGATTTGAAAAGCAAACTCGATGATGAAAAGAAAAAAGAGGTAACTACTGCAAAGACAATCCAAGATTTGAAGAAGAAATTGGAGGATGAGAGGAAGAGAGCAACTAATTGGCAAGGGCAACTAGAGGAAATATAGAAAAAGAGTGAAATAGAGATGTCTAAAATGAAGAAAAAGATGGAGAATGTAATTGCACAAAATAAAATGACATCTTCCAAATAACATCATGTCAAGGATACTATAATAAATACATTTAAACTTTTCAAACAAAAAAATTGGGACAAAATAATGAAGAACAATGATAGTTTGTTTGAATGACTTGATTTAAATAGAAATCTTAGATTTGTCTTTGAAAATGTAAAAAAAATAAAAAATGTTGAGGGTAAAAGAGGAATCTTCACCAATTCCTTTAAAAATCTTGCTAAACAGATTTTGAATGAAGTACAGAGATCCAGTGATAGGGATTTGGAAAGCCATGGAATAAACAACTGCTTCGATGCCTTTGTAATGACCTTTGTTGTTTGTCACAATTGTGAACAAGTAATGGAAATAGATGAAGCTTTGAAATTTGCTTCCAAAGACTTGATGAATATGAATCACAACATACTGAACTTGCTAAATGTTGGATTACCAAATTTAGCTTACTCAGATGACAAATTCATTGAAAAAGAAGATTACATGAAAATGTTGCATAACACCATGAATTTTGATTTAGGAAACTTGCTTGAGGAAACCCCTCCAAAAAGAATTGCAAGTTGCATCAAACCACTATCAATAATGAATGTAGTTATAGATAAGTTCCTCAATTCATATAAAATTATTTCTGTGAAGTATTCATTGTTGATGAGGTTACAACTATTTAGCTGCAACCTCAAACAATCAAAGCTTCCAAATGATGCAGAATGGAGCATCCTAAAGAACTTCATTAGAGATGGGTCATCTTCTCAAACTGTTACTATTATTGTTAGTGACAGTCATAGCTAATAGCACCAATGAAAATATCAACATGTAAGTTTGTAACATCAACATGTTTAATTTTTTTTAAAGCATATGTAAAAAGGACAGTGAATGAAGGCTATAAATTAACTTCTACAAACATAATTAATTCATAGATAGAGTCTTAGATCAGAGCTACTAGCCTACTACTTGAGTCACACAGAAGTTAGAACTTAAAGTTGAGAAGCTGCTATAGTTGCCACTCTACCTAGATCGGTTCAACATCACTATCATCAGGATCCTCCTAATTTATTGCATATAACATTTCATTATTCATTGTGTTTTCTATAGATTCACTATAATTGTTAGTATGCATGCCAAAGTCAACGTCATCGTCATTGCTTCCAATATCAAGACATGAACCACTACCAACACCACTGCCACTACCATCGCCACTGCCACTACCACTTGGGTTTGAAATATTGGCCATCCCTCTTCTTTGACATTGGTCTCTCCAAATGCTGAGAGCCCTATCATAAGGGGAACTATCTACCTCATACCTAGAATTATAGAGCCTCAAACAATTATCCAAATTTTTGTCAAATTTGTTTCTAACCTTTGACTTTAGGAAGCCCAAAGTACTAAAAATTTTCTCATCCTCTATTGAACCCAATATCATTGTCAAACATAAATTGGTAATCTTGAAATATTTTGGTATTGACTCTCTCAACTAATTGCTCTCACCAAGGTTTTTCCAAAGCTTTGTTACCACTCCCTCTTCATTTGGATTCTCCATACCTGAACATATTGTTCCCTCATTATGTTTGCAAAATAATATAATTGATCTCTTAGTTGAGATTCATCTAAAATTCCATTTATAGTTACTTCATTGATTACTTTAGGTTTGCAAAAATGTTGAATCAAAATCATCATCCTTCTTTGAAAATTAGTAGCAAAATGTAGAGACCAATATTGAGAAAAAATAATTGACATTGCTTCAAGTAGTTCCTCTTGAGGGAATTTGAATATAATTTCTGACAAAAGATTTTAGCAAACTCGCTTGATAGAGTCAAGCACAGAGTCTTTGATCTTCTTGAAGTCTTCACTTGTAACATGTGCAAGTACCTTCTTTGGTTCTGATTCTATTTTACTTCCTACTTCATTGGGGTTGAAGTCAGGGTTGACATGGGCATAGTACTACATTGATATGTCAACTCCACGTACCTTGGCATATACCTAATCATTTGCCACATTATGTAAAATAGTTCCCAGGATTGTTCAAATCTATGATTTCTATCCACTTTGCAAACTTTGATTCATCTAATGGTAGTAATTGATACAAAGTATCTAGGCTATTACATGTCATTTTATGCAAGTTATTATATTCTACAATGTACATAGCTCTTTGTTGAACCTTTTTTATAATATTTCTCATGTCCTGTAGCATGGGGAGAATAGTTGCTAAAGTTAAGAGTATCTTAACATTAGTTAGACTTGAATATGGTTGAGGGAATCTATCTTGCATAGAGTGGTTTAGTCCAAGAAATGACAAATATTCAGAGAATACTCAATGTGTTGGTCCATCCAAAGAGAACCATCTAGTATCATTGTCTTTAAGAAGCTTTCGCCCATCAATAAGTCCTTGAGCAAAGTGTTGAAATTCCCAGACTCATTTTAGACTTTGAAAAAAGTATTTGTAAGTCTATTTGATTAGAGATTCCACTTTACTTACACAACCAAAATCTTTGACAATTCCAAAAGTTAGATTCATTCGATGGGCCATGCAATGAATGGAATAACGTAGGGTACCAAATCATTCTTGATCTTTTTGAAAAGACTGCCTTTATGACCTTGCATAACCAAAGCTCCATCCATTCCAACACACACCAACTTTTTGCCAATCTCCATGTTATCCAAACCTTCAGATTCAATTAGAGTACTCTTTAATAAATCATATAAAATTTTAGCTGTCACACTATAATTCAATTTAGCAATAGATAGTAGAAAGGGTTGACAACAAAGATCATTTACAATATAAACATGCATGAACATCTAGGAAGTATAATCAATTTTTGTAACTTCATCTAGAGACAATGCAATGAAATTTGAGTGTTTTATTTTTTCCTTCATATCTTCATTTTCAACCTGTGTAAGACATCTAGTCCATTCCCACCCGATGTTTACTGGCTAGTGACTGTTTAGATAGTTTTGAATTTTGAAAAAGTGCAATAAGGAAATAATTGAAGGGTAGTCCATTATAGGACATCCTCTACTCAAAATATAAAATATCACACTTAATTAAACTACTTTTCCCATATTTTTCACTTCCATTGCTTTCCCAATGAAATCTTCAATGGAACCTTTTACTGTAGAATGCATCTCCTATAATTGCTAGTGTAACTCATATATTTTGGTATTTTTAATATGTAGATAGTTGTCCTTTATTTTCCAAGTTAGCATGGATTTTTAAACTCGATCTATAGTTTCATTTCTATAAACTTTACCAACATGATTTTCTATGGTATCAAGTTTTAGCTACAACCTCTTCTCTTTCTTTGTTATCTTTGTGTGAATCTTACATCTACATTCTATAGGAGGCATACCATCAATTGGATTGGTCACTAATTCAATGAACTAGTAATTTTCCACCCATTCTAACTGAAAATTCCTTTTGGAAAAATCCCAATCAGATTGATCTATCTTTGATTCCAATTTTCTTTTCTCCTTTGGTACATGAACATGATTTATGGAATCACTTTTGGTTTTCTCACCCGACTAGTCTAGAATTGATTCAAACTCTATAATATTAGTTTGTGACTCCCTACTCAGGGGAAGTGCTTCCAAATCATGTTCAAGTTTTTCCTCGACTGAGATATCAGGTTCACCAACTTGAACTTCTTCAATATGGTCTATGTCTCCAGCTTGTGATGAATCTCCTTTTTCAATAAGCACTGAAGATCTAACTTGTCAATCTTGTAGGTTGCCAACATTTCCACCACCACAATATGCCAATATGGTTCTACGTTTGGTAATGGTGGCCTCTCTTTTCTTTCAGGGATCTTATTGAAACCCTTGTTACCCCACTTGTTACATTGCAAATTGATAAAGGTTGCAAAAAAAAATCAACTTAGTTGTCGAACAAAAGACTCAAATAGTGATGAGTCAAAGACTATGAACAGTGATAGTAGACTACTTAGACTACATATAATAATAATAATATGATTCATTCTCAAAAAAAAGGGTACTACTACTACTACAGTACTATAGTCTACGGTACTAACCAATATAATTTGTAAACCTATAGGCTATCTTAACACGTGAGATGTTCAGTCACCAATGGACACTAGATAGTAAAACTTAAAAAATAACTAGTACCATTGTACCAGTACCATTGTCAACATAAAAAACATATTAAAAATTTCTTTCCTTTTATGAAAACCATGGTCCACAAGTCAATAGGCAATGCACTCAACACTCTGAAACTTCATCAACAATAAGAAATGCCAGTCTCTAGACCAGAAAAAGTGAATTGTGTAGAATAATAATATCTTATAGTCCAATCTAGGTTGGAAATTTATGTGGGATTAAAAAGTGAGAATGTCAAATGTAGGCAAAACATACCTTCCTATGCAAGCCTACAATAGGAAACAATTGGCTAAATAGGGCTAGTGGTTGACACACGTTGGGAAAATGGTAGGTGATGCCCAACCCAAGGGAAAATTATTTGGTTGTAGTAATGGCAAAAGAATGTGGGCCAATAAGAAGTAACATGCAAAGGATGGAAAAATGTTTAAAACAAGTGTATCCAAAATGTATATTGAATTGGTGATTGGAGCAATATTTTTGACCAATCATGTGATAACTAATGGGTGACTACCATGGGCATTGAACCCAAATTTGATAAATATCTAGTGATGCAGTTGACCTACATTGCATGTGCTATTCACCAAATGATGATCGACCCATGAGACGAAATCATCAAATGGTGAAGATTCACCTTTAAAGTAATCTCTGCTCCTAATAGGGAATGATATGTATTGAATGTTTTTATTGACTCTTAACAGGGTTCATCCTCTAATAAAGAATATTTATATTAGTACATCATTTTGTGGCTACCATCCCCACCATGGTTTTCCCTCTAATAAATGGTTTCCCTAATTAACATATCTGGTGTTATTGTGTATGAGTATCTTGTTATGATTGCTAATTATATTTATCATATGGTTAAGGATTAATAAGGTTGATAATTATTGTCATAGTTGGATAACTAATTGAACCCCCCCATCTCAGTTATATTGGTGAATTATATATTCTAACAATTGGTATTAGAGCATCAGGTCATTGAAGAGAAAGCATAATAAATTAAAGAGATCAATAGAGCGCCACTTCAAAAAATATTATCTTCAATTTGATGGAGTTAACTATGATAGCTAGAAAGAAAAGATGAAGACTTATCTTCTATGTATAGGTCTAGGATATTGGCTCTTGATGAAGAATAACAAAATAATTGTGGAAGAAGGAAAGCTTGAGGAATGTAATGAAGCAGACAGAGATTTGTTTTTGTGTAATATGTGAGTTAGAGAAGCCTTACTAATGACTCTTCTTGACAATGAATATAGTTAGGTATAATCAATAGAAACATCTTACAGGATTTGGAAAGCCTTAGAATCTAATTTTGAAGGAGATAAACGTACAAAAAGAGTAAGATTATATAATTGGATATGCTTGTTTAAAGATGCTAAAATGTTGGATGATGAATATGTGAGAAGCTATGTTAGTATGATATTTGAAATTTTTGCAAGAATTAAATCACATGGTGGATCCAAGGAAGAATATAAGATTGTATGGAAGATTTTGAAAACTTGATGCCACTATTCAAGAAAGTAGCATAGATGAACAATTGATACCCTATACTAAGAAGTTTACCATAGAAAATTTTCTTGGAAGACTGAAAGTAGTAGAAGAAAGTTTGAGATAATCTAGAGAATTGACATGAGTGGAGGCAACCTTTAGGGCCTTAAGTGTTTGTCCATGCTTATTTAGAATTGCAAGAACCCATAGAGATTTTTTGAGCAACAGTAGAACTATATCTAAAGAGGATAGGAATATTGAAGTAATTATAGAACTACTTGTAAGAAGAGAAATAGATGGTAAGAGAATCATTAAATGTTGGACTTGTAATGAATTTGGTCATTATGCATCTAAATGTCCTAAAAGAGAGAAAAAGTATAAAACGAATTTCAAGCTTGGAAAACCTAGAGATTGCTTGCATGTTAATGAAGATGATGAATCTAAAAAAAGAGCTCAAAGTGAAAGTAATGATGAGTTAGGATTTGTAGCCATAAAGGAAGATGATATTGATAAAGAAATTAGAGAATAAAAAGTTCTAATTTTCTAAGTTGAATAGAAATCTGATTGGATTATAGATAGTGGTTGTTCACATCATATATGGTTGGTGGTATGAACAAGTTTGTTAAATTCAAAAATCATGATGGAGGTATTATTAGAGTTGTGAACAATGTGGCCTATCATATCATAGGGATAGGATCTATTACACTTGATGGAAAGACTAACATTGATGATGTTTACTTTGTTGATGGTTTAAAGCATAACTTGTTGAGTGTTGGATAGTTGGTGGATAAAAGTTATCAGTTGGAGTTCACAGAGAAGACTTGCATCATGAAAGATAAGGATGGAAATCTAATAGGAACAAGTAAAAGATTCAAAGGTAATGTGTTTCAATTAAATCCTACTAAGATGACATGTTTGGTTACAAAAGTGAATAATAGTTGGTTATGGCATAGAAGGTTCTACCATGTAAACTTTGATAACATTGTGAAGGCAAGTACTACATTTGCAGTCAAAATTTTCCTAAGATAATGAAGCCTACTAATGTTCTTTGGAAAGAATGCATCATGGTTAAGAAGAAGAAGAAATCATTTCCTAGCAAGAAGTTTACTACTACAGAGAAGCTAGAGATTGTTCACATGGATTTGAGTGGCCCTACCAAAATAAGAGGATTTTATGGAGAAAGGTACTATATGATTATTATTGATGATTTTAATAGAATGATGTGGGTAGCATTTCTTAAAGAGACATTTAAAGATTTTGATAAATTTAAGATATTTAAGGATAGAGTTGAGAATGAATCTAGTGTTAAGATTAAAGGTATTAGATTAGACAGAGGTGGAGAGTTTACTTCTAGAGAGTTTAACATGTTTTGTGAAGAAAATGAGATTACAACACAGTTATTAGCACCCAAGACCCTTGAGAAGAATGGGGTAGCAAAGGGGAGAAACATATTAGTATTAGAGGTAGAAAGAACAATGATGTTTGAGAGTAATGTATCCAAGACATTTTGGAGAGAGGTAGTCGATACAATAGTATACACCATGAACAAAGTATAGATTATGAAAGGTACAAATAAGCCTCCTTATGAATTTTGGTTTGGTCATACACCTTCAGTAAAGTATTTCAATTTTTTTGGAAGTAAGTGTTACATAAAGAGAGATGATGGTGTTGGTAAGTTTGATCTAAGAAGTGATTAAGGTATGTTCCTTGGTTACTCATTGAAAAGTAAAGCTTGCATATTTTTTAATCATAGAACTAAGATAATTTTTGAGTGTGCAAATGTAAAAGTTGATGAAAAGTTTGGAGTCAAAGAGAGGATGATGGAGCATAACTTTGACATAGAAGAAGAAAATCCTAGAATAGTTAGAGAGAATGCAGGAATTTTCTTTGAGACTAACAATGACTTTAAGAATGATGTACAAATTGTTGTGAAAATAGGTGAAAAAAGTTCTAAACCAATAGGAGAGATAAGAGTTGAGATAATAACTCCCACACCTAATAAGAACCTGACAAAGAATCACTCTGTAGAGAAGATAATTGGAAGCAAACATAAAGGACTAATGACAAGAAATAGAGTGAATGAGGAATTATGTTTAATCTCTCAAGTTGAACCTAAGAGCACATATGAGGCATGAAAAGATGATAATTAAATTTGAGCAATGAAAGAAGAACTAGATCATATTGTGAAGAATGACACATGGGAATTGGTCCCTATAAAGACAAGAATGTTATAGGAACTAAATGGGCATTTAAAAATAAGATGAATGAACAAGGTGAAGTTGTGAGAAACAAAGCTAAATTGGTGTGCAAAGGTTATTCACAGAAAGAAAGGAAAGATTATGAAGATACATATGCCCCTATAGCCAAAATGGAAGCAATGAGAATGTTTTTGCCTTATACAAAAAATAAGAAGTTCAAAGTGTATCAGATGGATGTCAAATCAACCTCTCTAAATAAAGAAATTGAAGAAGTATAGAGTGAGAATCTTGAAGGATTTACTTTGATAGATGACAATGATATGGTATACAAATTGAAGAAAGTACTATATGGTCTAAAGAAAGAACCTAGAACCTAGTATGCAAGGTTGGACAAGTATTTAGCAAAGCTTAGATTTTCTAAAGGTATGACATATAGTAACTTGTATTTGAAAGAAATTGAGAATGGTTTACTAATAATAGTGATTTTTTTAATGATATAATATTTGGAGGCAATGATGAAGAAAGTGATAAGTTTTTGAAGAAATAAAGAATGAGTTTGAGATGAGCATGATTGGTGAGATGAAGTTCTTTCTAGGTTTATAGATTGTGCAAAATAATGATTTAATTTTTAAATCACAAGCTAAGTATCTAAAAGACTCACTGAAAATGTTTGGCTTGGAAAGTTGTAAGCCTATTGGTAAACCAATGATAACTGGTCACAAGTTATCTATAAAAGATGAGACACATACAATTGAGAAAAAATATAGATCAATGATTGGAGATTTGCATTATCTAACTCACACCAAATTGGATATAAACAATGTAGTTGAGATTGTAGCTATATTTTAAGAAGATCTTAAGGAGTATCATTATGTAATAGTAAATATGATATTCGAATATTTGAAAGGAATTTTTGATTATGGGATATGGTATGAAAAATCAAGTGATTTCACTTTATGTTCTTATAACAATGTGGATTGGGTAGGAAGCATGGATGATAGAAAAAGTATTAGTGATGGAGTATTTTTCTTAGGAGGAAGATTGGTTTTTGGGCTAAGAAATAAACAAGATTGTATTTCATAGAGTAACTAAAGAAGAGTACATGGCAATAACAAATGATTGTAATCAAGTCATGTGGATGAAACAGATACTAAAGGATATTGGGATAGAATTTTTAGAATCTTTTATCATATATTGTGATAACACAAGTATAGTGTGTATGTCTAAGAATCCAATATTGAATTCTAAGTCAAATAAGCATATATCTATTAAGTACCATATTTTGAGAGAGAGGGTTGTAGAGAAAGAGATCATATTAGGGCATGTCCTTACTAAAGATCAGATTGCAGACATCTTTACGAAGCCCTTGCCTAAAGATACATTTGAGTACTTGAAAGGTATACTTAGGGTTATGCCCCTACCTACTTTAGAGTAGATGATGTAGAGATTGCATTAGTCTAGTGGTACAAAGCACTATTGTTTGACTGGATAGAATGTTGATGCTTCCTATATGGGGGGAGTATTTGAGTTGAGTAGAGTCATTGAAGACTCTTGGTAATTGGTCTTGAACAATATCTTTGGACACTTGAGCTGGTTGAAGAATTGGACAAAATGATTTACATAATGAAGCCTTTTTCATTAATGTTAATGGGGGAAAGATGAATGCATGAAAAATATCTCCTAAGTATGAATGTGGGAGAATAGAAGTGTGCATGGGAAAACATCTCCTAAGTATGTATGGGGGAGAAGTGATGTAAATAAAATCAATGGAGTAAACCAAATGTTGATATAAATGCTTATTCCTTCAAAATACTTGAAATAAATTCCATTTTTAAAGACATCTCATGAGGCAAAACAAAATTCTTTCAAACACTAGTTTACAATACTTCATCGTTCACATAGTCTGACTGCTATACTTGAGTACATTAATCATACATTTTAATATTGAAATTTTCTTTCAAAACCATTTGGAGGATTTGTTCCAAATTAGAAATAATAAAACATATCCAAAGCTAAGACAAAAATAATCAATCCATTACATGTTATAGTCACTACATGTAGACCCATTTTCTCTATCATAACTCATAAGTAAAACCAATAACTCTTCCTAGGGCATCTAATAACTTCCTCAAAATGACTCCAAATAAAACCAAACCAATTTTCAATCATCCCTATATGAGTTTAGTTTTATAAGACATTCAATTTTCCAATTCATAAATCATTCTACAAGCACAAATCATTGTCTACAGCTTCAACAGATCCTTAAAAACCAGTCTTCATTAAAATGAACATAACTTACACATATCTAAATTAAAATGACTCAAACCATTTTTAAATGAAAGCTAGTTCATATATCATTCCAATAAATATAACTATAGGTTTTTTTCATCCAAATGTGTCTGTACCAAACATTTAAATCTGACTATAGTTGGGCATCCTCAAATATGAAAATAACCACTTTTTACCAAAACTAGCATAACTTCTTCAAAACTTAACAAAATTACTCCAAACCAAAAAGAGAAATAATATTATCCATCCTACTCTTAAATTTATGGAAAATAAAAGGGTTTCAAGCTATACATGATTGTACAAGGCCTAGAACCAACACAAAAATAGTTAAAATCAATCAAAATGACAAATTCTTAAGAAACCAAATGTTTCAAAATGATCTCTTCTTCTTCTCCTTCATTAATTTATTATTTGGAATGACCAATAAAATTATTTTAAAGTGGTTGTGGTGGTTTACAACTTCCCAACCACCTTTTAAACCAACCCATTACATTCTTTTAACCTTTGTACATTTTTCAATGCTTCTTTAAGCATTCCCATTACAATGCAAATCTATTTTTTCTAGTTTTTAATACATCACAATGCAAAGTTTCCCTCAAAATAGTATCATTTATGTTCTTGTTTGATATCAATGCTTTGTTTAGTGGTATCCATTTGAAGGAAACCCGATGCCTATTTTTTGATGTTAAAAGAAATAAAATTCTAAATTTTATGCATAGTCATATTGGTTTGAAGGAGAAACATGAGAGCTGATTTTTTTTATTATAATGCCATCTTTGAAATTGAGACCCATTCTTCTATCACATTGAATGGGATTTCATACTAGTGTGGCTAAATCATGGATTAAAATGGTATCTATTTTAAAATGGTACAAATCAAGATTTTTTCATTGAGAAGTTCAGATTTTATTTGTTATGGAATTTTGATTGATTCATTCTGTTTGACATCTCTTGCTCTCTTCATCCTGATGATGGATCACTTGGTGTGATTCGAAACGTTGATGGTAAAAATCTTTACACAATCAAATCCAGAAATATATCAGTTTAACTGGGGAGTATGGTTTAAAGTTCAGTTATATCAATTTATGAAATTTAGTTTGAATGATATTGTGGAAGAAAATTGAAATCTGGTTCGGAAATGCTGATATTGGTTAAATATGAAGTTGGAGTTGAATGAAGATTTGAGTTTTATAAAAGGAAAATATATCTGATTTTTTTTTTGAGGAAGATTCTTGGTGTGTTAAATATTAGTTTTTAAAAACCATCAAACATATTTGATATTGATTCTATTGGTTGGCTTGTAAGAGGATTTACATCAAAAATACCTTTTATAATAACTAGAATTGAATAGATAAAGAAGATGACTTTTTTATAGGAAGAATGCCGGTTGGAAAAATAATTGGTCTATAGTGATGAATAAATTTTCCACTTGCTTTCTATTGGACTATTTTGTAACAGTCAATGAACTAGAAAATGTAATTTTAGAGAGGGTCTAATTTCATGTTACATCAGATTACAGACACATTTGGATGAACAAAAACTCTACTTATATTCATTGGAAGGATATATGAACTAGCTTTCATTTCCAAATGGTTTGAGTCATTTTCATTTAGATATGTGTAAGTTATGTTCATTTTAATGAAGACTAGTTTTTAAGGATCTCTGTTGAAGTTGTAGACAATGATTTGTGCTTGTAGAACAAATTATTAATTGAAAAAATTAATGGCTTATAGATTCAAAAACTAGACTCATATAGGGATGATTGAAAATTGGTTAAGTTTTATTTGGAGTCATTTTGAGGAAGTTATTAGATGTCCTAGGAAGGGTTACTGATTTTATTTCTGATTTATGACAAAGAAAATGGGTCTACATGTAGAGACTATAATGTGTAATAGATAGATTATTTTTGGCTCAGCTTTGGATATGTTTTATTATTCCTAATTTGGAACAAATCTTGCAAAGGGTTTTGAAAGAAAATTTCAGGATTGAAATTTATGATTAATGTACTCGGGTATAGTAGTCAGACCATGTGAATGGTGAAGTATTGTAAATTAGTGTTGGAAAGAGTTTTGTTTTGCCTTATGAGATGTTTTAAAAAATGGGAAAGTTGCTGGTATTGTGAGTTGGCCAACACCTACTACAGCCACTAAGGTAAGAAGTTTTCATGGTTTGGCACAATTCTATAGGAAGTTTGTTAGAAAATTTAGTGGGATTTATGCACCTTTGTTGGATACTATCAAAGGAGGGGTCAAAAACAAATTTAAATGGACCTTGGAGGCTAAAAAATCCTTCAAGTTGTTGAAGAAACAAGTAGCTACCTAGCCTATATTTCAATTACCTAGATTTGAGAAGATTATTCATCCTACTCTTCAAATATATAGAAAATACAAGGGTTCCAAGCTGTACATGGTCATACAAGGCCTGGAACCAACACAAAAATAGTTAAAACCAATCAAAATGACAAATTCTTAAGAAATCAAATGTTTCAAAATGATCTCTTCTACTAATTTATTCATTTCTTCTTTGGAATGACCAATACAATGATTTTAAAGTGGTTGTGGTGGTTTACAACTCCCCAACCACCTTTTAAATCAACCCATTACATTCTTTTAACCTTTGTACATTTTTCAATGCTTCTTTAAGCACTCCCATTACAATGCAAATCTATTTTTTGTAGTTTCTAATACATCACAATGCAAAGTTAAACATTTTAACCATTTCTTAAACATGGTTATAGGAAATTATAAATGACTTAAATATTTAAATATTATGAAATTCATCATAATGTATGAAGGGTCAAGATGCTCCCGCATCATACTCCCAGGCTTAAAAGATTTCCATGTCCCATAAAAATGTGCAGTGGAGAATTTTGCAAACAAATCTTTCAGTTCCTTGTCTTTATCACTAGGTCCATGATTCTACTAAATAATTTATCTTTTTCAAATGACTTCCATCAATGGAGTAAAGACTGGCTGCCAGCCATTATGCTTCATGCTGCTTCTTCATACCACCTTATTGCAATCTTACCCACCTAGGATCCTGGAAGATGCAAACCACCTTTTTCTTAGTGCTTTCTCTCTTTCACCTTCTATCTAGCCTTATCTTGGTGGATAAAATACCAAGATCCTAGCTTGATATCTTCACATATGAAATTGCAAATGCGTCCTTCTTGTAGCTATGATGGATCCACATACCAGCAGTTATATCTCTACCCACAAAAATACCAAATCTTTTGCTAGCTTTGATACCAATCTAATGTAAATAAAATCAATGGAGTAAACCAAAATTTTGGATACATTATTATTCCTTAAAAATCCATGAAATAAATTCCATTTTTAAAGACATCTCATGAGGCAAAACAAAACTCTTTCCAACACTAGTTTACAATACTTCACCGTTCACATGGTTTGACTGCTATGCTCAAGTACATTAATCAAAAATTTTGATCTTGAAATTTTCTTTCAAAATAATTTGGAGGATTTTTTTAAAATTAGGAATAATAGAACATATCCAAACTTGAGCAAAAATAATCAATCCATTACATGTTATAGTCTCTACACGTAGACCCATTTTCTCTGTCATAAATCAGAAGTAAAACTATTAACCCTTCCTAGAGAATCTAATAACTTCCTCAAAAAGACTCAAAATAAAACCAAACCAATTTTAAATCATCCCTATATGAGTCTAGTTTCTTAATATATAAGCCATTAATTTTTCCAATTCATAAATTGTTCTACAAGCACAAAATCATTGCCTACAACTTCAATATAGATCCTTAAAAACTAGTCTTCATTAAAATAAACATAACTTACACATATCTACATGAAAATGACTAAAAGTATTTGGAAATGAAATCTAGTTCATATATAATTCCAATGAATATAACTAGATTATTTTTTTATCCAAATGTGTCCATACCAAACATTTAAATCCAACTATAGTTGGGCATGCTCAAATCTGAAAAATAACCACTTTTGCCAAAACTAGCATAACTTCTTCAAAACTTACCAAAATTGCTCCAAACTAAAAAGAGAAAGAGGATTATTCATCCTAATCTTCAAATTTATAGAAAATATAAGGGTTTAAAGCTATACCTAGCCATAAAAGGCCTAGAACATCCACAAAAATAGTTAAAACCAATCAAAATGACAAATTCTTAAGAAACCAAATATTTCAAAATGATCTCTTCTTCTTCTCCTTCATTCATTTATTCTTTGGAATGAAAAATAAAATGATTTTAAAGTGGTTTTTGTGGTTTAAAACTTAAAAACCACCTTTTAAACCAACCCATTACATTCTATTAACCTTTGTATATTTTTCAATGCTTCTTTAATCACTCCCATTACAATGCAAATCTATTTTTTCTAGTTTTTAATACATCACAATGCAAAATTAAGAATTTTAACCATTTATTAAACATGGTTATAGGAAATTATAAATGACTTAAATATTACAATATTATGAAATTCATCATAATGTACGAAGGGTCAAGATGCTCTTGCATCAAGAAGATTCTCTAATGTAGGAGAAATGGATGTATGAGGGAGCGATTGAGATCTCCTATGAGGGAAAAGCTATGAGTTGTTTAGTGTGAGAAAATTATGCTAAACCTAAAGAAAGAATTGAATAATAGAGAAATATTCTAGAGGTTTTTAGATTTGATTGATGAAGAGGATTGGAAAAGAAGAGAACAACAACAGTTGCAACAGTGTATTGTTTTGGTATTCTTGGAACTTAGATGTTTTTCATATATGTTTCTATAAATTCCAAAGGAGAATATTTTTAGCATGAATTCTAATGGTATTCCTTTGGGGGAGTATCCTAAAGAAATGGAGAGCATGAAACATGATTGACATGTTTGTATTCATGACTTTTTTTTTCATTGATGATGATATAGTAGGAGACAAAAATTGATGTCGTACAAACAAAGGTTTGATGTTTAGGTGAAGTTTGGTTAAGGACATGTTCTATGATGTATCCTGATGTTGAGGCTAAGTGTGCATAAAGTGAGTCAAAGACATACAAAAGATGTGTTTGATTTACAGAGAGTAGTATAGAGACAGAGTACCTGATAAGCAATTTTTGATGATTGGATTATATCTCCTAAAAAAGATAGAATAACAATGTGTGAAGTTATACAATGATAGAGGATATTTTGATGATGAGATAAAGAAGTGTATAAGTTTTGGAGTCACACATGTGAGAAGTTGTAAAGACTATGAGTCAATAGTATTGTGTGATTATGAAATAATTAATTATCTTAATGTGGTCCTATTATAATTAATTAGGAAAGCCTCAAGGCTGACTTAACGAATTGTTTTGAGGACTTGGTATAAAGGAAAATATTTTTCTTGATCAAAAATTGAGAATTATGGGTGGAAGGAGTGTGAAGTGTGTGAACAATAGCAAAGTATTTGCTAAATGCAAGTAAGTGATCCAAGGGATTATTGGATGCAAAGTTCTAGTGATACGATATCAAGATCAAAAGGAGCAGAAGTTTGGTTGATAGGATAGAGGAAGAGGAAGGTCAAATAAAATTTATTTCTATCATTTTATAAGGAATAATATAGAGATCATTTGGATAGTGGGTTCATTGGCTTTTCCCCTGAAGCTATTTGGATAGTGGGTCCATCCACCTTCTACAACTCCTAACAGTGTTGGAATCTCCTTTCAAAAATTTAAAGTGAGAAGTTGTAAAGAATGTGAGTCAATAGTATTGTGTGATTGTGAAATAATTAATTATATTAATGTGGTCCTATTATAATTAATTAGGAAAGCCTCAAGGCTAGCTTAAGGAATTGTTTTGAGGACTTGGTATAAAGGAAAATATTTTCCTTGATTGACAAGTAAGAATTATGTGTGGAAGAAGTGTGAAGTGCGTGAACAATGGCAAAGTATTTGGTAAATGTGAGTAAGTTATCTAAGGGATTATTGGATGTAAAGTTCTAATGATATAATATCAAGATCAAAAGGAGCAAAAGTTTGGTTGATAGGATAGAGGAAGAGGAAGGTCAAGTAAAATTCATTTCTATTATTTTATAAGGAATAATATAGAGATGATTCAGATAGTGGGTTCATTGGCCTTGCACCTGAAGCTATTTGGACAATGGATCCATCTACCTTCTACAACTCCTAATAGTGTTGGAATCTCCTTTCAAGAATTCAAAGCCTCCTAACAAGGATTGATATGTATTGAATATTTTTATTGAATCTTAATAGGGTACATCCTCTAACAAGGAATATTTATATTAGTACATAATTTTGTAGGTACCATCCCCACCATGGTTTTCCCTCTGATCAAGGATTTCCCTAGTTTACATATCTAGTGTTATTGTGTATGAGTATCTTGTTATGGTTGTTGATTATATTTCTCATATGGTTAATAATTAATAAGGTTGATAATTGTTATAATAGGTGGATAATAGATTCACCCCTCTACCCCCCTCTCAATTATATTGGTGGACTATATATATTCTAACATTTGTCTCCTAGCAGATCTCACTTCAGAAGAGTGAAATTATTTGGGTTGCTGGTCTTGTTGTCACAAAACTTCACACCCTTGTCTAAAGTTTTTACCCAAGGACAACCTTGTGAAATATGGAAACAACCTCCAAATTGTGAGATTTGAACTGTGAGGTTGAGTCTTTGGAGAAGGCCAACTTTTTTTACTATCAAGATGTGCCTAACTACTTTTGGAGAGGAAAAGGGAGAAGGAATTCATAGAAGAAAAGTACCTAATCTAATTTAAGGAGGTGATGCACCAAAATAGAGTGTTCAAACCAATCTCTACCCATACATGCACCTTTGAACCATCATGACACCCAAAGATATACACATCCAAACTTGTTTTACTCTAATAATCACATGCAAATCAAAAAACCCAAATAAATGACACAAGGAAGATGAGATTCACTTATATATCATTCATAAGTCAAAGAGATACAGTCATGCAAATTGCAGATAGCCACAAATTATTGAAGAAAGGCAAATAGATCTTCCACAGTCATCAATGGGTAGAGGAGATAAGGTAGAATGCCATACAATTTAAAGGCAAAGGGAATTTACAGTGAACTTGTATAGCAATATCAAAGAAACAGAGAAAAGTCAACCCTAAGAAAGAATTACAACCTTTCTTTTATATTTCAAGCATAACTAAGATATTTCTAACTGAAGTTACTCCACAACCACTACCATTATCTGCTTAGAGAATAAACAAGATGATCCAAACAATAGATTTGATTTGGTACACTTATAGAAGCATGAAAATCATGGAAACCCTGACTAGAGTAAACCTTGAAGTGATGGAAATGACACCAATCAATGCATAGGTAGATGGATAACTAGGTGATAAGTGCATGCTCGTTTTGCATTTACTAATCATGGGGATGTTGAAAGCAATGTGTAGATTATAAAAAATTTGATCCACCATTAAAGAGTCATTTTCATTTTTTCCTATCAGTATGCCAAGTTAGATGTATCAACATGTCAATCATTTTCAACATCCATTCATGTACCTTTCTTGCAATTTTATTGGTCAAAGATCCTTTTCTTGTCCAACGTAGATAAGTGAAACATCTTTACCATGGTCAACCAAATTTCTATGATCCTACAGTGATCAACCTATCTTAACATCAAGCTCCCTTTAAAGTTTCTTTACAATCTTACAATCACCATGATGTTACGACAAATCCTTTATCTTTATGCCTTTGAAAGACCTTTACATCTGCATCTACGATCTTAAAACAACTACATATCATAAGGTCATAATCTTTCTTTCCATCACTTATGACTGTATGCTTCTACGTTATGATAGTTGCATATCATAACATTGGTAGCCTTAGTTATTCAATTCACAATCTTACACTGGATTGTAAGGCTGTAATATAGGAACCTAGTCATATTATCGTAATCCTAATCCTTCATATCCTATGATCTAATGAAAAGGGGCCCACCAGGGACATGTATCAAGATCTCGTTATGGTGGTAAAGATCGATTAGTATCCATAGCAACATAATGAGAGAAGTTGATTTGTCCTCATCTAACTATCAAGAAATATGCAAGCAATTTAGTTACCATGCCAGGATCCAAGCCAATTAGAACCCATTCGTATGATAACTTGTCTAACAAAATTTTACTTTTGTGGCCTACCAAGGGAATGTCATCTCCAAATCTACACAGAAAGATGTTGCTATGTCACCTTCCATAAGATCATTGTAACTTTATAAGGCAACAAGGAAACAAATAGAGATGTTAGGAAGATCTGATGGTAAGTAAAATGTGCTAAAACGGCTAGCCCACACCTTGCATAGTCATCACCTTAGCCAATGAGAAACCAAAAAACTACCAATGTGCATTGACAAGAAAGGGGTCCACCAAAATTCATGTGTCAAGTCATCGCTTTGTCATGTAAAATAGCTCCCTTGCATCTCTACATAGTGATATAGTGATGACCATAGATCAAAAAAGATTTGAAGGTGAGGAAGATACAAGCCCACAAAATTTTTAAAGTGGGTAGTCACTTAGGAATTAAAATATAACCTAAGGTTTTAGCATAAGGTATTTTTTGTGCCCCATTTTATTTAAATTTTCAAATATGTGAATCTTACTATGTTTAAATTCAAATATGGCAATTTTGGTAGGAAGGCAAATATGACCAACAAATATGGTGACTCAGGGGGGATGCAAGCCAACTATGCATAGACTAGTAGCTTGTTTATCCATGGGGTAACAAAGTCATAGAAATCATGAATATTTTCCTAGTAAAAACCTAAAATCATATAAAACATGTCCAGGAACCTCAAAACTGCCTCTCTGCAAATGAAACTAGGAACCAAAATCCTTTGCAAATTTTGCAAAAACACATGTGCTCATCCACTTCTTGGAAAATAGGAAACCATAGGAAGGAAACTAACCTAACTATACACATCAAATAATCATCTTTTATCAGAAGTAGGACTCAAGATATATTCCATTAACTAGAATAGGAAAAATTTCACCATTAAGCCTTCTTAACTAGAAAGCATTGGCCTGCTTGCAATTGATAACCACATAGGGACCACTCCATAGTGCATCAAATTTTGAGTACCTCCATAATTTTTTCCTATCTACATCTCATTTTAATACAAGTTTAATACAAGATCACCCTCTCTGAAGATTATGACCTTGGCCTTCCTATCAAAGGACTTCTTGACTTGTTGTTGATGTGCTTCTAGGATTTGCATGGCTTGTTTTCTTTTCTCTTCCAAATCCATTACTTATACCATTCTTATAGACATAGAATCATTTTTAGTTAGCTCCAACCGATGAGCTAGCTCAAGAGCAAGAAATTCTAGTGAAATTGGAAGTTCAACTCCCTGCCATATACTAACATGCAACGAGAATTTCCTATGGCTCTCTTAGGTGTTATTCTATTAGTCCATAGTGATGTATTCAACTTCTGATGCCAACATGTCTTGTTATCCTCAATGGTCCTTGTCATAATCCTAATTACTTCTTTGTTAGATGACTAAGCCAATTCATTGCCTTGAGGACAATTGTTTAAGGGTATGCTCAAGTAGATATTATGGTAAACTGCCCATGCACAAATCTGAGCTCCTACAAAAGATTTTGCATTATTTGAAAGATGGTTGAAGGGTCACTAAGCTTATTTATAATTCCATCAAGGAAATCAACAACTAAAGATTTTGTGGCATCCTTCAATGGTACTGCCTCTGTCCACTTGGTAAAGTAATCGGTAACAGCTAAAATCTATTTGTGACCATAGATGGAAGGGGTATTGATAGGGCCTATGAAATCCAATCCCCATTGAGCAAAAGGATGGTCCAACTAAATGGGATGAATAGGAAGAGCTGCAAGTCTTTGCTTACCAAAGAAGAAAGCACATTTTTCACACTTCCTCATATACTTATGATAATCATGGAATAAAGATGGCTAGTAGTAACCAACTCTCATGATCTTCATTGTAGTCATCCTTGCTGAAAAGTGGCCACCATCAAGACCATCATGAAACTCTTTGATAATTCTTTTAGCTTGGTCCATATCAATGTATCTCAATAGGGATCCATTTAAATCTCTCCTAAAAAGGATACCATCAACTATGGCACAAGGAATTGGCTGCAACCTATATTATCTCCTTTTGGTTCTATCCAATTCTTGATGATATCCATTTCCTAACAAGAAGGTCATCATGTCATCCATCTAATTCCTTGGATTATCATTTTTTACTTCTTGCTATTCTGTCAATACCATATTGACTTCCTCATTTGATTCATGAGATGAGATCATCTATTTGCACAATCATTTTCCTCTTATTGACTTGGTAATCTGGACATCCACCTCATACTCCATTACCTTAGTGATCCATCTAGATCTCTTCTCACTAATATCTTTGCTCAAGAGAAAGTCCTTCACACTAGCATGGGGTACTAGAAAATGGATCTTGTTATGAGACAAAAATTGTCTTAATTTTTTCAAAGCTCTTATGATTGCAAGGGCTTACTTTTTGACATAATCATATTTGTCTTCATACTCCTTAATCCCTTCACTAAAGAAGGCAATAGGTTTCTCTTAATTCTTATCATTTGTTTGAGTCAAGACAATAGAAATACTTGACTCACCTCCTAAGGTATAAATAATGAAATCTTTTTCAAAATTTGGATTGATAAGAGTAGGAGGTGAGGCTATGGCTACTTTGATCTCTTCAAAACTTACCTTCCCTTCCCTGGTCCATGTAAACACTATATTCTTTTTAAGCATGGCTGTAAAAGGTTTCACCATGGTAGCAAGATTAGGGATAAATCTCCTCACAAAATTTATCCTACCAATAAAACTTTGCAGCCCTTTTTTGTGGCTAGGAAGGGGAAGAGAAAGTATGGGTTTACTTCTCTTTAGATAAATGATTAGACATCCTTAGACACAATGTGTCTTGATAATTTTCATTGATTGGTAGAAAAGACACACATTCTTGGGTTAAGGGATGCCCCAAACTCTCTACATCTTAGGAATACCTATCTAAGATGGCCAAAATGATCTATCACACTCTTGGAGCATATTGTAATATCATCAAGATAGACCAATACAATTTTTTCAATCATATTCTTGAAGGCCATCTCCATTGCCTTTTGGAATGTGGCACCTACATTTGTTAGCCCAAAAGGTATTTTACTGTAAGCATAGGTGCCCAATTTGGTAGTGAATGCAGTCTTATATTTGTTAGCCTGTTTGACCAACACTTGATTATAATTAGAGAATCCATCAAGAAATGAAAATCTCTCTGAACCACTAACCTCGGACAATATTTTTTCCATGGAAGGAAGGGGATGATGATCTTTAAGAGAAGCCTAGTTAAGGTCCCTATAGTCTACACATAGTCTTATCTCTCCATTCTTCTTCTTGATAGGGACAAGGTTTACCACCCATGATAAGTGTTTGATAGGGAGAATTATATTAGCCTTAATTAGCTTGGATTCTTTTCTCATTAATGGCTCAATTTTGGGATTTAGTGGCCTTTTATTTTGTCTTACAAGTTTGACATTATCAATTAAGTCTATGGTATGATGAAACAATCTTGGGTCAAAACCCTTCAAATCATCATATGTCCAGAAAATACATCATTAAATTCTTGACATAGATGAATGAAATTCTCTTGCTTAGTTTTAGAGCATACCTTTCCCATGTTTAAAGTCTTTCCATTAGCAACCACAACTAGTGTGTAATCATCTTTGTCAATAGCTAGATTCATGCTTCTATTTCTTTCTTAGTCATAAGGGTTGAAGACACCCTATGAAGTAATGACTAGGAAAATTATTAGAATTGAGATTGATAATCTGATCCCCATACTGGCCATACAACCTTGACTAGTTTCTCTCTGAGAATTCTACCTCATTCTATAAGAAACTTACAATTTGTGCATCAGATTCAAAGACTTGCCGATTGCTGTTATTGTGAGGAATAATAGGCCTAACTACCACTTTAATCTATTGCTTCATTTTAGCTTCAAGGTTCTTTCAGATATCATAAGATGCACCTACTATTGTAAGTCTATCAACATGTCTATTCTCTTTTCTAGGGATGCTCTGAATACTAAATGCATTGAAACCTTTAAGAAAATCCCATATGCTATGTTTATAAGAATTTAGAAAACCATTCTTAGTGATATTCTGATGTCTCACCTAATTGACATCCAACTTGCTATCCCCATATACACTTGATGTTTGAATTCCTCTCTTTTGAGCAAGTAGAAGACCTTGAATTAAGGATTCATACTCAAACACATTATTGGTACAATTGAATTAGAGTCTAAAAGAAAAGTAGTACCTTACTTGTGCAAGAGAAATCAACATCACATTCATCCCTAATCTATTCTTATTCCTCAATCTATCAAAATACATACTCCATATCCCACTTATATCTTCTTTGGTTTTCATAAGGTTAGGGATAAGAGCATCCTTTTCTAATATACAATAGGTACCAAAGC
The DNA here is from genome assembly GCA_028749045.1 of Cupressus sempervirens. Lineage (NCBI taxonomy): Eukaryota > Viridiplantae > Streptophyta > Pinopsida > Cupressales > Cupressaceae > Cupressus > Cupressus sempervirens. The sequence continues at coordinate 268,327,142 of CM053788.1, read as the reverse complement.
CTATTTCAAGGGTTTTTGTTATGGGATCAAATTGATATCCATTAGCCCATTCATCTAAGGGAAAATTAAGTATCTCTACTAGAGAAGTGAAAGGATCATTTACTATGTCATTCTCATCAATCCCTAGGATAATGTAATTCATATTAATGAGATTAGGGGTGTAGGGCTCTATATCATGGAGGGCTAGAGTTTCTACTCTAATTGAAGCTTTAGTCCCATATCTTGTTCTAAAAAACATATATGATAAATCATAAGATATGTAACCGCCTATTTAGGTAGTAAAGTCTCTTGAGAGATAGATGGAAAAGTGTGGCTTGACATTAGAAATTGATATATCTTGAATTATAGTACAACCTGGACATGCATGTAGGGCTATTTCAACATTCCTAAGGATCCCTATAGTCTTGATAATACTACCATCCAATTGTAATAAATCCCTAATAATGGGCTCATATTTAATTTCTAAAGCATCAACAACACACTTAGGAATCACTGAACTACTAGCCCTTGAATCAATCATGAAATTGTGGACTAGTTTATCCCCTATAATTAGAGAAACATAAAATGGAGGAGGTCTAACATTTTTAATTATTTCTACCTCCCTTGATGGTTGTACTAGGCTTGTAGCAATTTCCATGTTAGGTGGCTAATCCTTTGGTTCAACACTTTCTAATTCTTGTCGTAGCAGTCTCTTTGGCATGGGTATAGTAGCAACAATGTCCCACATAGAAATATTCACATTTGTCTTCTTCATCTACTCTACCACACTGAATGAAGCAATAGGTACTTTGGTAGAAGCCTTGGAGTTTCATGTGTAAGGAGTTGAGTTGGAGTAACTTGGGGGCCATTCACATCTCCTCTACAATTATTTAGTCTTTGTTATTGAGGAGCATTGGATTGATCATTCATTTCTTGTATATGAGGTACTGGATTTGATGTTGAAGCTTGATTAGGAGGAAGAGGTTTAGCATCTTCAATATCTCTTCTTTTTCTCCTAGTGTTGTGAGCAACAAAATCTTAGTTTAGATTACAATATTCCTCCACTTGATGATTCATGAAGGAGCAATGACCCTATCTTTGCATATGTGAGGCATCCTTGGGTTGGCTCTCATTATATGACCATCTTGCTGCAGGCTCCTGAGTAGTTAGAGCTAAATCAGATTCAACATTTTGACACATACAATAGGCATAAGAGGAGTTGTAGGAGGGGAAAAAATCTTTGTCTTGAGCCATATTATTTTGAGGGGCTATGACCCTATTCTTATTTGCACTTGAAGTAGAGACATGGTCAAAATCTTGGTCTTGAGCCATATTGTAGTTGAGAAGCCTTATTACCTTGAGCTTAGTGTCTCTCCAAAATCACCACCTTGTTGCTCACTTTCTGCATCATAGAGAAGCTATCTTTCAACTTCCTCTCTTTACCTTGTAATCTTTTATCTATGTTCAACATCATAGATTGCATCATATCCTTGATTTCATCTATTCTATTAGAAGATGTAGAAGGTTGAGGGGCTAGATCAAGGGGTTGTGATGTGGAAGTTGTGTGAATAGAGGCCATTGCTGGTTGGTGATTTGGGATATTAGGGAAGAAGGGCAGAGGAGGCCTCGTAGCTAACTTTCCTCCTTGCATCAATATGTTTTCTACCCTTATTGCTATTTCATAAGCATTAGGTAAGGTGTCTCCTCCCATGGTTTGGATTGTGGTTGTAATATCACTGTTAAAAGCTCTAAGGTAATGTAAGAAGGTATTACTAGGGGTAGGTTTCACTAAATTAGGTATTCTATCCCATGTCTTTTGAAATCTATTGTTGAAATCAATCATACATTCATGGGGGGCTCTCTTTATAGTGGCTAGCTACTCTAAAAGTGACAAGTAGTCACTTTTGTCCTCAAAATGTTTACATGGCCCTACTCCTAATCCATCCCAATTTGTTATAGAACCATGTGATAAGCCCCTGTACCATTGTAGGGCCTTCCCTTTTAAAGATGAAGCTAGGAGTCTAATGACCACATCATTTTATGTAATACCATGGATATTGTAGACATTTCCAACCTCTTGGATGTGTTCTAAGGGAGAGATGAAAGTTTCACTAGTAAATTTAGGTATACTTTTAAGTGTAGCTATTGGTATGTCATGTTTTTGAGCTAACAATAGGGGATTTCCACCATTAAAGGTGGAAACAACATGAGCTCTAGCCATCTAAGCAAGTGGCCTATTGATATGAGCTAATGATATTCTAGGTTCAGATCTCACAATAGGAGGAGTGGAGATTGATCTTTGAGGGGTATGTATTTCCTCTATACTCCTAATTGGTGATAAGATACTCTAGTATTACTTCTTCTAGGATTGGAAAACAAAAGCTCATGGTACTAAAAATTATCTCTAGAAGATGCCCTTATTTCAACTTTGGGCATGAATCACAAAAACCTTGGTCTGAAACTAGATATGAAGGGTATAGAGTTGCCAAGTGATCGTAGAAAAGAGCCTCTTGAAGGCTTTGAATGGTGAGAGCAACACTACCTTCTCAGCATCAACTTGTAATTTTTCCATTTTGATACTAGTAGATTTTAAATCTTCTTGAATTACTCCCACTGGGCATGCCAAAAACTATTTTCACAAAAGTTTGCACCCTTGTCCAAAGTTTTTACCTAAGGACAACCTTGTGAAATGTGGAAACAACCTCCAAGCTGTGTGGCTTGAACTATGAGGTTCGTTAGTTTATGGTGACTGATCAAGGAAGTATTGTACATACTTCCTAATTTTTTAGGGTTCAAAAATTTTTAGGCCCTATTTTATTGAGACTTTGGGGCTAACATGTTTTACAATTATTAACTATAACCATAAAGTGATAAAAATACTTGTATAAAAGAGATTAGTGTTAGGGATTTTTCATAGTGTGATACAAAAATTGATTCTTGTTGTAGTATTGAGTTGTAAGAGATTATATATTGCAATTAGGTTATAATCACTGGATCATAATAATGTTGGACTTGTTGTTTAGTGGACGTAGCCCAGGATTTGGGTGAACCATGTTAAATCTTGGTGTCATGTTTTCTCTTTTGTGTGATATATTAGTTTCTAATATTGTTTATATTTGCATGTAATTGTTATTTTTGTTTGTGGTTTTATCCCTACAAGTGGTATCAGCGCCTAGTTGTTTTTAAAATTATCCTCTATAAGAAAGTCTCATAGTTGAGTGGGAGCGATGGAAGATGAGGGTAAGTTGAGGGTTGACAAGTTTGATGGGCACAACTTTCAGTTATGGAAGATGGAAATGGAGGACTATCTTTATTAGAATGATTTATGGAAGCCATTTGAAGGAAAAACCAAGAATCAAGGATATATGACAAATGACCATTGGGATCTTCTCGAAAGAAAGGTACTTGGAAGCATTTGATTATGCCTAACACCATTGATGGAATTGAATATTACAAAAGTGAAGATGATAGAAGAGTTTATGTAAACCCTAGTGAAATTGTATAAAAAACCTTTTGCTTCAAACAAGAAATTTCTCATGAAGCATTTATTTAATATGAAGATGGTAGAAGGTGGATCTATTACAGATCATTTAAATGAGTTTAATACTATCACTAGTTAGTTATCTTCTGTGGCTATTAATTTTGATGAAGAAATTAGGTCTCTCTTGATTTTGTGTTGTTTGCTTGAAAGTTGGAATGGCTTGGTAGGCTATGAGTAATTCTATTTCTGGATATAATACCCTAAAATATGATGATGTGATTGATGTTATTTTGAGTAAGGAAACTCAAAGGAAAACCTCAGGTGGAACTACATCAAGAAGTGCTTTGAACATACAAAGTCAAGATAGAATGAATGAGAGAGGAAATAATTCTAGAAATCATGGGAAATAAAGATAAAAGTCAAAGGGGAAGATGTCTTAATCTAGAGGACTGAGAGATTGTTGGTACTATGGGAAACTAGAGCATAAGAAGAAAAATTGTTAGACTCAAAAGAACAATGAAGGAGATAAACTAGAAGGGAACAAGGAGGAAAATATGGTAAGTAAAAATTTTTAAGAGGATGCTTTGCTTCTATCTTTAGAAAGTGTTGATGATTCATTGATTCTAGATTCTGATGTTTCATTTCATGCTATACCTTGGTGGTCTTATTTTTCACACAAATTTTTTCCCCACCTTAAAATTAGGTGTAAAAATTAGATAAGCTTTGTATACTACATATTAGGGTTTGATTTGTATGTAAAATTTTAACCCTAGGTGAAACCCTACTTAAAAAGTCTTTTGTCCCAAATAAACATGTTAGATCTTGGGCTTTTATTTTATAAATGTTTTGGGTGGGAAATTGTTTTGAAATTGGAATGTTATTTTGAGAGCATTTTAAGTTTTCTCTTTTTCCATTTCTTGTTCCCAAAATTATTTGCATCATCAGATCTTTGCAACATCTAAGATGGTTGTTGTGTCACATAAAGAAGATGCGAGGTTTTCTAGCCTATGCAACTTGGCACCCATCGTGAAACAGAAGGGCAATGACATAAAGTAGAAAATGGGCATAGGATTTTCCTCTTATTTTGAGCTTTTTAGTAGTGTAGCTGATGTAAGAATTGTCAATACCAAAGAGGTGACTAGTTGGAATATGCTACAACTATCATCACCAGCTTTTGGTTTTTCCAGTGAGTCACTATGTGATGACAAGAAAATGCAAGAACCGTACTAGTAGCAATACAGTGCCTTGCCAAAAAAGTAAAAGGACATGAGATTAATATGTGGATGCATGCCATAAAGTTCTTTCACTTTAATGGGGTTATATGCTCATAATGCATTGTCAAAAGCATTGAATGTAGTGATAATGGTGGAAATGTGTGTTTTTCTTGGCACCAAAGTTTCTTAATGCCTAAAGGAAGTCACTGTGTCATGACCAAAAAATTCATAAATCTTCCCAGTAGCGATATAGCGACTTGCCTAAAAAATTGGAACACGAAAAAGAGTATGGAAGGTGGGTCCCAAAGAATTCCCTTATTAGCGATGAGTTATGTAATCAGAGTGACATGTTGGTAGAAATAAAAGTCATGTGTGCCGAAAGTCACCATGTCACGATCAAAAATTAAATGAATCCTACTGGTAGAGATATAGTGCCTTGGAAAAAAAAAAAAGACACAATGGGGCTCATTTTTATCATGATTATAAAAGGATTAAAATATTGATTTGCTAGCATGTCAAAGTCTTTCTGAGTCACACGTGATGTGGAGCCATGCTCAAGCAAAAGGCAGATGAAGAATCAGGAATGTCAGATCAAATTGGCATCAATGGTAGGCACTGAGTCATTATGAGAAGTTGGTTGTTTTTTAATAGTAGTGACATAGTGACCTAAGAGAGAAATGAAGGGACACACCACATTCAAGTTAAAATAGTGATCAAATGCACGTCGTCAAATCATAATAAATCCAAAATCATTGTTATGTTACATAGACAAACTACTCACTATTTATGCATGGTGATGTAGCAAGAAGGCGACATGTGTCTGTGAATGCCAGTGGGTCCAGTCCAAGTTGCTAGCAGTAAAATAAAAGCTTAGGTGGAGAAAGCTTATTAGATTGACATCCAGCTTAGCAAGTGGAAAATGAGTCATTCCTGGTTTTATTCTTAGATCATCATATTTATTTAAGATCAATGGCATATTTTTAAAATTCAAATGTGATGCCACCCTATTTGTCTTACAATTCATTTATGAAAATTGAAGGCTGCTTGTGCGAACTAGGAACAAAGAATCATGCAGAAATCTTGCTATCTCCTTCATACGTGAACAAATCTTTAAGGTTCCAAAGAATTTAGAACTATTAAGGAATTTTGCTGGGTGTGATCAGAATGTGAAAAAATCTCCACTTGTTCCTAGAATAATTCAAATTTGTAGAGAAAAGCTAGTAGAGAATCAAGTAAGTTCTAGTTTTTACCATATATATCAAAGTATTCTAGCTTTATACAATTCCATTCACCATGCCTCCCAAGAAAGTTTTCTATGGTCAAGAAGATTATTTAGCCAAAAATATTCATGATTATCTCCTTGAATTATTGCCTGAGTCCACAAAAAGACTGTTCAAGTGAAAAAATTAGTTTCCCTAAACCCTAGACTCAAAATTGCTGACAGAATGTATGATAAGGGAAAACAGGGCTTTACCTTTTTAGAAAGTGGTTCTCCAAAAGGAAATTAGTTTCTCCTCATGGGAACATTTGGAACTTTGATTTGGGAAAATTGGTGGTCCCTCATGTTTTTATGGATTATGACCTATTAGAGGCTATTGCCAAAATTTATGACCCAATAATTAGAATAGTAAGAAGGTTGGATGGTGAATGTATGATCACAATAAGCCCTAAGGAAATTTAGTAAGTTCTTGCTCTAGAGCCATTATCAGACTATCATATACCTATTGACCTACTAGATTTGGAAAAGGAGTATCTATCCAAGAAGGATATGATCAAACAGGGTGCATTGAGGGTACACATAGGCACAATTGGGAACCTACCAATAATTATAGTATCCACTAGGGAACCTTTCAAAAAGAAATATTTCACTTCCTGGGTTGCGGAGATATATATGACTCTATGTAGGGTTTTTTGTGAGGATGAAAAGAACTTCATGCCAATAAGTTTTATGTATATGATAGCTAAGATTTCTTATTTTGGTGTTGATATTATTTTTGACTTCGCCTCCTATTTAGTAGAAGAAATCCATATTGGCTTGGTTGGGATTGCCAAGGGCAAAGTGGAATTTTTTTTTGGTCACTATTCTTTGGTGATGCACATGTTCTTGTTTAAAGGTGTGACATATTTTGGGAAGGAAATGGCTTTGAATAGAGGAAAGGAAGGAGAAGCTTTGCCAGTTCAGCTATGGAGTGTAGATATGACCTAGGATGTAGAGAATGCTAGTTTTGTCAGATTTGATAGGTACTTTGCCTCAAGGTTAAGGTGCCTTATATTAAGTTACAATCCCAGAATTCCTAGGGCACTAATAAATTTTTATCAAGCCCATGGATGATCCTACTAGTCTAAAAGTATCACATAACTAGGGAGATATTATACCATACTCTATTCCAACTATTTTTAGAATTTATGGTTTCAAAGGGACTTCTCATGTATTGCCCTACCAGGTACCTCTAAAAGTAGGGATAGCTAAGATATTGTGGTAGCTGGGAGGATTGGAGGAAAATTATTTGGTAAAAAGACAAAGAGGTTCAATTTTACCAACTTGTACTATAGCCCACCATTTCATGATTACAAAAGGTGGTTGGCTATTTTGATATAAGTTACTAGACGAATATAAGATGACTGTGTCTCATCCCCATTTTTGTGATACTAAGGGATTCTATGATTTTGTTTTTAGATTCAGAGCTAAGCTTGGTTCCATAAAACATGAGCCTTATTACCTTGAGGATTAATAAGGAATGAGTTCTCTTTGTAGGAGAAAGAGACCAAAAAGGATAAATGGAAGGTTTTTCCAAGAGTTATGGAGTTTATCCATTGTTTTGACAAGGATTATGAGCCTCTTGATAATGCAAAAATAAATGCAGATAAAATAAATAAACTCATGATAACTTTTCCTAAGATAATGGAGAGAATAAATGAGAAGAAGAAATTCTTCATTAGCGTATATCCCGATAAAGCTAGAGAAAAGTTATGAGAAAGTTGGTATTCACTCCCAATGTTGGACTAGGACAACTAATTGTACAAAAAAGGTTAGGTTATAATGTGATCCAAAATAAGAAGACCACTATGGACAAAGGTAAACAAATAATAGGATCCACTAGTGCTGTCTTGGAAGAAAGACCTAATGAGCCCTCTCCTAAGAGGAAAAACACAATGAAAGAATAAGGTCCTCACATAGGAAAATATTCATCTACTCAATCCCATTTGCAAATTGGAGAGGAGTAGCTCATAGGAGAGCAAGTTGAATAGTTAGGGTCCCAAGGGGGAGTGTTTATCACCCAGGTAGAGTTATATGAGGTAAACCCTCAAGAGCCTCCGATGCCAAGTATTGATTTGATAGTGGCAGACTATAGAGGAAGGGAATTAGACCATGTAATAGAACAATATAGCCATGAATTTTTGTCAGATGATAATTTTGTTAAGTCAAGAGTCTTTTACCAATTTTCATGGAGAGAAAATATGGGAAGGTATGAGGAAAGGTGCAACAAGTTGAGAACTGAGCACCTATAAATGGAGGAGGCATCCACTCAAAGTCAAATAAAAAATTAAATGATGCAATAATTCCAAAACCTCACCTCTAAAGAAGGGAGACAAATGGTAAAAGCATCAGGTGTTTTGCTGCTACCCAATTGGAATATAGTAGATGTTCTAGTTTTCAATTCTGTTTCTAGTAGATTAAACATACACGATCAAAACAAGAAAGAAATAAAAAGGTTCCACTTTCAATACAGACCAAGCTGACTTAGTGATTTGGTCACTAAGAAAGGGATCCAAGACTATTTCCTCGTAGTTAGATGATACTAGATTAATGGGAAATATAATTGTGAAGAGGGTAGCATACACAACAAATGTGGAGGCTACACATCTGAATGTTGATACATCTAACCTAGCCTTAGCCACTACAGAGAGAGATAAGAAGGAAAGGTTGGAGTTATAGGCTAAATATGAGAAATTTTTGGAGGCTTACAATAAAGAAGTTCAAAAAAAAATTGAACTTGAAAATAAAGTGATGGGACAATCCTCTAGGTCCAAGATCACATACCCTCACCTACTAGTGGCACCTTTTAAATCCACTCCCCTCATTGAGATTCCTAACACACCATAGAGGCCACAATATTCTACAACTAAGGATTTTGAAGAGATAAAGAGCAAATTGTGGGCACTACATGTAGAGTTGAATGTGCAATATGAAGATAAATTGAGAAAGGCTCTCATGTATCTAGTTGACAAAATTGAATGACGATTGTTCTATGATCAATTAGTAAGGGTAATAAACATATGGGAAGAGATAAAAGAAAATGAAGAGACTTTGAAACCCATTGTCAATAAGTGGAATAAAAGGAGAAAAGAGATCATGTTTCTATGTTATTCTATCATAAAAATTTCACATGACCTCATAGAAAAAACTTATGATATTATTAATGATCTTCTAGAATTCAATGACATAAGAGTTGGGTTGTAGAGGAGGATAGTTAGTTACTTGAATAAGTAAAAAAGTTAAAAATTTGACTTGTTCCCATTTGCTTTGAATAAGAAAAATAAAATAAAGAATAAAAGATGAATGGACCAAAGATTTAGATGATTTAATTTGTTTAAGAATAAATAAAGTCATTAATGTAAAAGGACATGCATGGTGGGCAACCACAATGGAGGAGCTGGTGAAGGTCCTATTATTCTATGATTCTTTGAAACAAGAATTTGTTAATATTGATAAGGAGGTTGAATTTGTAATCAATAAGTAGAATGATATCCCACACTTTAATTGGCCAGATGATACAATTTTTGACAAGTGGATGATAGATGTTGCTTCTGATGAGTAGTGGGAAGAGGTTGAGACTAATGATGATGAAATGGATCAAGATGAAATTCAAATCATTGATGCACCTTTAGAAAATTAGAGGAAAGAAGAAAATAAAGAAGGGAAACTATCTCAGGTGGAAATTACTACGGGTAAGGTTAATGATGCGGTGGAAACAAACTTGTATGTAACTGTTACCTTAACAATTCATAACAAAGATGATGAAGATCCTCAAATTGATTTTAATTTGCAAGCACTAGATCATGACACATCATTAAGAAGTTTGATGGCTACATATTCTGAGGAATCAGAATAGCAGAAGAGCGAACCACCGAAGTCATCACCTTTGAAGATGTAACAGAAAGTGGACCCCCCAAAAGAATGTTTTGATGTAAAAGTTTTTCTATTACCCATAGTTTTGTCTTTTATGATATTTTTAAAAATGTAAATTTTTTTTTTAAGGGACAATTGTTAGTTTTCAATGCTTAAAGCTTGTTGCATCTTACAATATATAAGTGAGATTCTAGTGCTGGAGAAAGGGTCTGAATTGTTGTCTATTAAAATCTTTACTAAGTGTTCAGTCCAACCTTTTGATGAATACTTTGTGATATGTTTTCTCTGCATATTGTCTTTTGCAATTATATACAATTGTTTCAAAATGAAATTAATACAAAGATGAACTATCACCAAACCTTTTCTGGTTGAATCTTGTCTCCATTTCTTTTACTTGGTTATTTTGAAGCTGTATAAGCGAAGCTTGTCCAGTTAAATGCAATTGAATCAAATTGTATATCAATTCACTATTGCTATTAATTAAATGAATTAAATAAATTCTTTAATGGTATTGATAGGATCTCCATGGTAATAAAAGGATGTATGTAAGTATGATTTTTAGTAAGAATTACTGATAATGTTGATTGTAAAGCAATCAGTTAGATCTAGGAATTGAATTGACTCTAAATCCCAATGGATGAGGCACTGATCTATTAATTTCAATTTGTAAGTAAAGAAAGCATAGAAAATCATCCAATTCAAATTAGAAATCAATTTTAATTTATTGTTCAAAAGAATTATCAATGCTGGTCAACATTTGTTTGCATTTGATCTCTAAGCCTTAGTTAGCTACTATTGCTAGAAATATTTTCAAATTTGAGAAGAATTGTGACCAAATTTGCTTATAAGGGATGTGTATTGTTTTAAGGTGTCATAGAATGAAAAAATTATGTATATCTCAGAGATAGGAGACGAGAATCAAAATGAAACTTAAAGATTCTTATTTAGTAGCATTCATTTGAACCATCCCTTAGGTATACCCACCTTGGTTCTACAGAGCCTAAAGAGTAGGAAATTTGTCCTGATTTCATTGAAATTGGGCCTAGATGAGAAATACATTCAATTGTTTATAGGAAGTAGCTAATCCTTAGATTTTTTGTGCTTTCATTATCTTGGTGTTGAGTGTCTTGTTACTTAATAGTTGAAAAATACCAACAAAATGGTGACTCTAATGGGGAGTTGTTTAACACATGTTTGTGTGTAAAATGTTAGCAATATCAGTGGTCTAGGTGTGAAAAGAAGGGGTTCCTAATAGAAATTTGCTTGAATCCCTAGCCAAAATTGGACTCGATTCACCTGAATCCTCTCATTCCTCCCTCTCCTACTGCAACTACTAGCATAAAGCTGGGGCTGTCTGCATGCACTATCATGAATTCACTAAGCGTGAACCCTACTATTCTATGGGCACACATGTATGTCAATTATCTTGGTGTTGCTAGTGGTTATAGTGGACCTTTTTAGTGACATACCTTGAGAATTTAAAAAAAAGAGAGAAAAGACCACAAGTATCATAGACTTACAATAATGTATACAACTTTTATGAAGTGTCTTATCTGTCAAGCAGGAGTTGTAGTCATGTGTTGTTTGTGATTGGTCCCTTTTTGTATTTTCAAAGTTATTTTGTATTCCCTTGTACTTTTTCCCTCGAAGTCAAAAGCTCTTTTACTATCATATTTTCCTAGATTAGGATGGTGACTCAATTAAGGTTTTGAAGCTAGTGCTTATTTAACAAAAAATTCTCTTTAATGGTTGATAAAAGGAAGAATACACTAGCTTACACAAGGGCCAATCCTAATGTACCCTTATACATTAATTTTCCCCAAGGTGGTAGGAAGAATCAAGGAAAAAAGAAGGTAGATCCAAATCCTACTTGGAAACCCAGAGTAATACATCAGTATGTCCTCAGTATCAACTAGTGGTAGGAAGGAAGTCTTCTTCACTACATTTTGAGTTAGAAATTACAAGGATTTTGGGGGGGATATTTAGTACTCCACTGTAAGAAGACCAAGTTTATCATGATAAGAATGTTTCCTTAGTAGCAGATACATTTCATAGATCATATATGAACCATAGGCTAGGATATGGGAATGCCATGAAAGATCCTAGAATAGCTCCATATGAAGAGCTTAATCTCATAGATCTTGATGATCCTACTGATTTAGAAGAAACTTTTGTAGATTCTAAGGAAGTATGTTCAAAAATAGAAGTTTTGAAGAAATGGGTTGCAAAAGATGAGGCCAAACATATTCATTTGGAAAAATAAAGAGAGAAGGCCACTTTGAATGCCATTATTGAAAGAGACAACTTTCTTAGAAGAATGGCTGCTTTGAAGGAACAAAATAAGAAGCTATAAGAAAGGAACTTAGTCCTTCATGTTGATGTGTTTGAGGATATAGATAGTTTAAGGTCTAAAGTTCTAGAACAAGAAAAACTCATGAGCCAAAGGCAAGAACCTATCATTTCCCAAGTCCAAGCTTACAAGCCTGTCCAAGCAGATCTTGTAGAACATACTATAAAATCCACAAATAAGTGAAAGGAAAAGCTATAGGAATTCAAATAAAGGAACCCTAAGTTGCACTACACAAATTTGTAAACCCTCCCATGTCTAAACTGGACCTTGATTTGGAAAAGGCTAGGACAGAGAAAGAGGACCTGGCAAAAGAACTTAAGAAGATTGAGAGTGAAGCTCAAGCAACATAAACTAGGACAAAGATTCAATTCATCAAATATAACTTCACTTTAACTTACTAGCCCAACTTGTCTACCTAAAATGAAACTCCTGTGCCTACTTGTGAACCCATAGATCTAGTCAGAAAATGTCGCACTTTGCCCCTGTGTCATCATCCATTACTAGTATTCCAATCCCTACTATTCAAATACAAAAAGCTCAAGCCAATATTGCTCAAAATTAGGCTAATATAGAAAGCACATCAAATGTTTCTAGTTTTCAAAAGAAGCCTATATATATGGAGAAATTTAAACAAATATCATTCCTAGGGATTCCTAGTTTCCCTCATCCCATATCTTTTGATCTAAGAGATAAAGTTGTTAAGTTCTTTGGAAACAATGCTATTATTGGAGAGGAATACTTGAGAGTCTTTGTAGACATGTTGAATGACTTTGAAGTTGAGAATGAATATATGGTGATGAAACTATTCATACATTCATTAATAGAAGATGTTAGGGATTGGTTTAGGAGATTACCAGATGATTGCATTAGTTCTTGGAGTGATATGGAGAAATTGTTCAAAGAACAATATGGTGATAATACTAACATTGGTTTCATGTTGAATGATTTCAACAATATCAAGAAAACCCCTGATGAATCTACATTTGATTTCAATGTAAGGTTTCAAAAAGGAATGTATAAGTCATTCTAGGTTATGAGATTGAATGAGGATGTTTGTCTTACAACTTATTTTAATGCTTTTGATAACAAGATGGCTTATTAGTTGAGGGATCAATATCCTAAAACTTTGAGGGATGCTTATAAGGCTGTAGTGAATATTGAAAATAATATAAAAGAATTTGGTAAGCTTGGGAGGAGAGATGATCCAAAGCTAATCAATCCCAAGAGTATCAACAAAAGGGAAGTTGATAAAACTCCTATAGGCAAGAAACCTGAAGAACCCAAAATAGATCAAGTATTGGACTTGTTAAAAAAGATGAACCCAATGAATTTTTATACACATAAGTTAAATGTTGGTGAGAAGTTCCCAATAAATAATAACCATTTCAACAGACAACCAAGAATGTAGAACTATCCTTATACCACTCAATGGAAAGATGATAAACCAATTCCTAACCATCCCCAAAATGTGAAAGATAAGGGTACACCAGATCCTCTACAAAAAAGTTTTATTAATATGAATGATGATGTACCATGGTGCATCATATGTCAATCACCCGACTCTCTAGATTATTATGCAGTTGGTCAATCATTTGCTTTAGATCAAACTGCACAATATGGAGAGGACGAAGAAGAAAAAGGCCATAATGATGTAAGCTATAATATGGTTAGAATGTGTAATGATCATGTATATTCTAATTTGGAAGAACTTGAAAATGATATTGCACACCAGAGAATTTCTTATCAGTTACATCATCAACAAGTGTTTTCAGAGAATGAAGGTTATGATGACGAGTAGGTATGTGTTATATCTTCTAAAGTTGGCCATGTAAACTTGAGAATGCCCTCTAAGGAGGAGATTGATAAGATTACTATAGAGATGATTTCTAAAGTTCATAGAAATTATAATTTGAGAAATCAAATAGTCAATTATAATTTTGGAAAATCTTTTGGTATATTCATCAAGGATATTACACACAAGATGAAGGATGACAACAAGAAAAATCATGTAGACATAGCAAAGGCCAAAAGATAGTAAGGCCAAAAAGTGGGAGCCTAAAAAGAAAGTGAAATTTCAAACAAGTGATATCCCTAAAGCAATTGTGCAAGAAAAGAATTTAGGATCTGATTTATCCAAGCAGGTTGTAGTGCCTACTACTCAAAGGACTTCAACTTCAGATATGCTTGCAAAGCCTACTATATCTGAGGGCATGTTCTCATAGATTATTGTCAAATTACCTTTGTCTAAATTATTTAGAATTGATGAGCACAAGAGAAAATCCTTCTCATGGTTGGGTGGGATAGGAAATAATGGTAGTGTGGTTGAACCAAGCACCTCTCTACAATCCCCAATAGTGCTAGAGGATAGTGGTATTATATCTCAAATTCCCCATATGTTTTTGGATGATTCATTAGTAGCATACATAAAAGATATTGACCCATTTTTTTTCAGTTTGATTATCAAAGGAAAAGCCCTGAAGAATTGTATGATAGATTTAGGAGCTTCTAATACCATCATGCAATTCACAGTTATGGAAGGTTTAGGTCTAAAAGTGGATACCAAGCAAGGAAGATGTAGAGGTATGGATGCTAGAGAAGTTCTAGTCATAGGTACTATCAATGCTTTACCATTTAAGCTAGCTACATACCCTAAGGTAGAATTGACATTGTCAATCCTTGTGGTTGATATTCCTCCACATTATGGGATGTTTCTTTCTAGGAAATGGAGTGCTACTATGGGAGGTAGCTTGTAGTGTGATTTGTCTTATGCAACCTTCCATATAGGTGATAAGGTAGTTAGGTTTGATAGAGAACCATGGCTTGATAAAATTCTAGGAGAAGTCATTGATAAGGATTCAACTTGCTTTTTGGACACTGGTGTAAATGCTTTTAGGGCATAATTGATCATTCAAGAAGTAGAGAAATTGCCTATTGTAATTAAACATGAAGTGGAATGTTGCATGGATTCACTAGTTCTATAGGCCATGTACTTTGATGGGGCTAGTTCCAAAGAAGGTTCAAGGGTAGGGGTAGTTTTTGTTTCTCTTGAGAAGAATACTTTTAGATATTCATTTACTTTGAAATTTTCTTACACTCACAATATAGCTGAATATGAAGCCCTATTGTTAGGATTAAAGATTGCCACCCACCATGGTATTAAAAAGTTGCATGTCATAGGTTATTCCAAATTGATCATCTCACAAATAAAGGAAACTTATGCTTCAAAAAATAAAAGGTTGAAACAATATAGAAATGTAGTCTAGGATCACATAGAATTTTTTGATGTATTTGGTATCTCATGAAGGAATAGAAGTTAGAAAAAAATGGAAAACCTACTTGCAAATGTAGTAATAAAGCCTAAGGAAATGTCATTTGTAGGAATCTCACAAATAGAATTTCAAAACAAACCTTTAATACCTAAAATTTTTGAAAATTGGCAAGTTTTTGAAGATGATAAAGATATTTTAAACTTCAAGCTAAGTGAGGACACAAATACCATGGTCAAGAAATGGATTGGACTAACTTAATTGAAACCATTAATGGTAAGGAAACTATTTTAGCTAGGAGATTCTGCAGTTGAAAATCAACAAGGTACCTAAGGAGTTAGTGGTTTTAGAGAGTATTTTTGATAATCAAGATAGAGTAAAACTTGGAACTAGGGACCCTAAGCCTCAAGAATTAGAAGAAGTAAATCTTGGTACTACCGAGGCTCCTAAGAAAGTTTATATTGTCAAGAATTTGTCAGCCAAAATTATAAAACCACTGATTGACTTGCTAAGGAAGTATATATATGTTTTTGCCTGGTCATATAATGACCTCAAAGCTTATAAAGAAGATTTATTTCAACATCTTATACCATTGAAAGATAATGTAAAGCCTTTTAGATATAAATAGAGACTAGTTAATCCTACTTTAGCCCCCAAAATGCAAGAAGAGCTCATGAAGCTAAGGGATGGAGGGATAATTAAGCCAATTAGACACTCCACCTAGGTTTCAAATCTAGTACTTGTCTGAGAGAAGAATGGTGATATAAGATTATGCATAGATTTTAGAAATTTGAATATTGCATCTCTATAGGACAATTATGGGTTACCAAACATGGAAGCTATGTTGCAACAAGTAACTAGTTCTGAGTTAATGTCCATGCTGGATGGGTTTTTAGGATACAATTAGGTCCTTGTAAAAGAAAATAAACAATTTAAGATAACATTTACAACTCCATGGGGAACTTATGTGTATGTGAGAATGCCATTTGGGTTGATTAATGCTGGTGCAACTTTTCAGAGGGGTATGGATGTAGCTTTCCATGATTAAATCAATAAGTTTATGGTAGTATACCAAGATGGCCACACAACTTATTCCAAGAAGGTTGAAGACCATTGTAGACACCTAGAGAAGATTTTTATCAAATCCTTGGAATATGGAATATATTTAAATTTAAAGAAATGCACATTTGGGGTAACAAAAAGTAGATTACTGGGACATATAGTGTCAAAAGATGGTGTAAAGATATATCCTAAGAGAGTGAAAACCATTGATAAGGTGCCTAAGCCATAAAATGTGAAGGGAATACAATCTTTCTTTGGGCAAGTTAATTTTCTGAGGAGGTTTGTTACAAATTTTGCTAAAGTTAGTAGACCTATTTCAAAAATGCTTAAGAAAGGAGCTACTATCAACTGGGATGGTGAACCTTCCCAAGCATTTCAAGATATTAAAAATACCATAAAGAATGCTCCAGTTCTTAGGACTCTAGACTAACAAAACTAATGCACATATTCTCTTTCACGTCTTTCCATACTATAGCTGTAGTCTTGTTACAAAAGAATGAAGAAGGATTTGAACAACCTATTGCTTTCTTTAGTAAATCATTATAGCCTATTGAACTAAAATATGTGATAAATGAGAAGAAAGAATATGCTTTGGTGAAGGATGTTAAGGCTTTTAGATGATATTGGTAGGTGCCATTGTTATTGCATTTGTACCTAGTGCAGCTGTCAAGGACATCTTTTCTTAGCAAGAGGTATTAGGGAGGAGATGTAGATGGATCAATTGGATCCAAGAATTTAACATTGAAATTCATATCACAAAATTGGTAAGAGGTCAAGGATTAGCTAAGATTATGGCTCAATCCAACTTAGATGCTAATAAGATCAATATAGTAATAGATGATTTAGGATCAAGCTTATATGACATGGACCATTGTGAATGGTATATTAATGTCATTTATTATCTACAACATATGGAAGCCCCTTACCATTTCATTGAGAATGAAAATAGGAGTACTAAGTTACAAGCCATTAGGTATATTATATTCCACAATGACCTATGTTGGAGAAACTTTGAAGGAGTGGTACTAAAATGTGTTGATCAAGATAAATCAAAAGAAATATTGAAGGAGATCATTCTGGAGTCTATGGAGGACATTATATGGCCAAGACCACTACAAACAAGTTGATGAGAGCTAGATTCTAGTGACCTTCACTCTTCAAAGATGCTCAATTGATGATCAAAAAGTGTGATGTCTGTTAGAGGTTTACAGGCAAGTTGAAATTTTTAGGAAACACATCATTAAAATTAGTAGAAGTTCAAGAACCATTCCAATAATGAGGAATGGATTTTATGGGTGAGATTTCTCCTAAGTCTAGTATTGGTTATTAATGGATATTGGTTGCAACTAATTACTTCACAAAATGGGTGGACACAATTCATACAAGAAGTGCAACTAGCAAGGTTGTTAACAATTTTTTGCTAAATAACATTATTTCTAGATTTGGTTGCCCTCAGAGGATTGTGACAGATAATGCAGTGTGCTTTAGATCTGAGGAATTCATAAAATTTTGTGATAAATATGGAATTACAAGATCAACATCTTCTCCCTATTATGCACAAGGGAATGGACAAGCTAAGTCCACAAACAAAAAATTGTTGAAAGTAATAAAGACAAAATTGGATGATAATAAGAAGCTTGGGATCATAAACTATAGTTAGCAATATGGGATGACAGGGTGACCATGAAAAAGGCTATAGGAGTTGCATCCTTTGATATTGTCTATGGGATCTAGGCAAGAATGCCATAGAACAATTTAATGGGATTGCATAATTACATCCAAATGTATGATGAAGACATCACTGATGATATGCAAGAAAGAATGGATGAATTGGTAGGACTAGTTGAAACCATAAAAGAAGCATCTGCCAAAAATTGGAAGTTGCAACTACAGGTTAAGAAACTATATGATAGAAGAATAGTGAGTAAGAAATTTGAACTTGAAGATCTAGTCCTCATGTGAAATGCCAAGATTGAGGACAAGGGGAAACATGGTAAATTTGACCCTATATGGTTGGGTCCTTATCTTATTGAAGCATTATGGGGAAAGGATTCTTATTTACTGAAGGATCTATCAGGTAAAATTCTTGAGCTACCAATTCATGGGCAGTTCTTGAAAAGGCATTTTTGCTAAAAATACCCGTTTTCTCCATGAGTAGTAGTTTGGGTTTTCTTGTGCATTATGTTAGTCCTTTGTGTCTCTTGTATAGCCCTTGTACATATTGTTTTCTAATGTGGTTGTTCTCTCGTGGGTTGTTAGTTTTTATCAGATATGTGATATACTCTACCTAAAACTCTAAATTCTTGCATAGACATAGGTAGTGTATCATCCCTAGACAGAGCCATTGGTGGTTTGATTTCTCACAAGGCAATTTTTTTTTTCCTTAAAATTAGGTTTAAAAATAAGATAAGCTTTGTATCTTGCATATTAGGGTCTAATTTTTATGCAAAATTTTAACCCTAGGTGAAACCCTACTTAAAAAGTCTTTTGTCCCAAATAAACATGTTAGATCTTGGGCTTTTATTTTATAAATGTTTTGGGTAGGAAATTGTTTTGAAAATGGAATGTTATTTTTAGAGAATTTTAAGTTTTCTCTTTTTCCATTTCTTGTTCCCAAAATTATTTGCATTGTCAGATCTTTGCACAGCTATGATGGTCATTGTGTTACATAAAGAAGATGTGAGGTTTCTTAGAGTATGCAACTTGGCAACCATCATGAAATAGAAGGGTGGTTATGTAAAGTAAAAAATGCGTGCCAGATTTTCCTCTTATTTTGAGCTTTTCAACGGTGTGGCTGCTGTCAGAACTATTAGTACCAGAGAGGTGACTAGTTAGAATATGCTAAAGCTATTGTCATTGGCATTTGGTTTTTCTGGTGATTCACTATGTAACGAGTGAAAAATGCATGAACCATGTCAGTAGCAATATAATGCCTTGCCAGAAAAGTAAAAGGATGTGATATTAATATGTGGATGGGTGGCATAAAGTTTTTTCTCTTTAAGGTGGTTGTATGCTCATAATGCATTGTTAGAAGTATTGAATATAGTGATAATGGTGGAACCATGTGTTTTTCTTGGCACCAAAGTTTCTTAACACCTAAAGGAAGTCACTATGTCAAAATCAAAAAATTCATAAATCTTGTCGGTAATGATATAGCGACTTTCCTGAAAAATTGGAACATGACAATAGTATGGAAGGTGGGTCCCAAAGAATTCCCTAGTCAGTAATGAGTTATGTAATTAGGGTGACATGTTGGCAGAAATAAAAATCATGTGTGCTAGAAGTTGTTATGTTGCGACCAGAAATTAGATGAATCCTACTAGTAGTGACATAGTGTCTTGCCAGAAAAAAAAAGACATAGTGGGGCTCATTTTTATCATGATTATAAAATGATTAAAATATTGATTTGCTAATATGTCAAAGTCTTTTGAAGTTACACATGACATGGAACCACACTCAAGCAAAGGGTAGATGAAGAATCAAGAATGTCAGATCAAATTCACGTCAATGGTAGGCACTAATCATTATAAGAAGTTGCTTGTTTTTTAATAGTCGCGATATAGCAACCTAACAGAGAAATGAAGGGACCCACCACATTCGTCAGATGATAATAAATCCACAATGGTTATTATGTTGCATTTAGAAATTGCTCACTATTTATGCATGGAAATGTAGCGAGAAGGTGACACATGTCTATGAATGCCAGTCGATCCAATCCAAGTTGCCAATAGTAAAAGAAAAGCTTAGGTAGAGAAAGCTTATTGGATTGACTTCCAACTTGGGGTGTGGAAAATGAGTCATTCCTAGTTTTATTCCTGGATCATCAATTTTTTTAAGATTGTCGACATATTTTTAAAATTTAAATGTGATGCCACCCTATTTGCCTTACAATTCATTTATGAAAATTGAAGGCTCCTTGTGCAAACCAAGAATAAAGTATATTGCAAAAATCTTGCTATCTCCTTCAAATGCAAAAAAATCTCTAGGCTTCCAAAGAATTCAGAGCTATTAAGAACTTTTGTTGGGTGTGATTAAAACATGAAAAAATTTCCACTTGTTCATAGAATATTATAGATTTACAAAGAAAAGGTAGCAGAGAATCAAGTAAGTTCCTATTTTGGCCATATATATCAAATTATTCTAGTTTTCTGCAATTCTATTCAACATGCTTCCAAAGAAAGTTTTCTGTAATCAAGAAGATTATTTAGCTAGAAATATTCATGATGATCTCCTTGAATTATTGCTGGAGTCCACAAACAAGACTATTCAAGTGAAAAAATTAGTTTCCCTAAACCCTAGACTCAAAATTGTTGACGGATTGTCTGATAAGGGAAATTGGGTTAGGGATGCTATTACTTCTAAAATAGGCTTTACCTTTTTAGAAAGTTTTTCTTAGAAAGGAAATTATTTGCTCCTCATGGGAACATTTGGAACTTTGACTTGGGAAAATTGGCGGTCCCTAGTATTTTTATGGATTATGACCTGTTAGAGGCTATTGCCAAAACTTATGACCCAACAATTAGAATAGTAAGAAGGTTGGATGGTGAATTTCTGATCATAATAAGCTTGAGGAAATTCAAGAATATTTTGGTCTAGAGCCATTATTAGAATATCATATACCTATTGACCTACTAGATTTGGAAAAGGAGTATCTATCCAAGAAGGATAAGATCAGACAGGATGTACTGAGGGCACACATAGGAACAATTGGGAACCTACCAGTAATTATAGTATCCACTAGGGAACCTTTCAAAAAGCAATATTTCACTTCCGAGAATATGGAGATATATAAGACTCTGTGTAGGGGTTTTGGTGAGGATGAAAAGAACTTCATGCCAATAAGTTTTATGTATATGATAGCTTAGATTTATTCTGTTGGTGTTGATATTATTTTTGACTTCATCTCCTATTTAGCAGATGAAATCCATACTAGCTTGGTTGGGATTGCCAAGGGAAAAGTAGAAAATTTTTTGGTCACTATTCTTTGGTGATGCACATGTTCTTGTTTAAAGGTGTGACATATTTTGGGAAGGAAATGGCTTTGAACAGAGAACAGGAAGGAGAAGCTCTGCCACTTTAGCTATGGAGTGCAAATATGACCTAGGATGTAGATAATGCTAGTTTTGTCAGATTTGATAGGTACTTTGCCTCAAGGTTAAGGTTCCTTATATTAAGGGAAAATCCCACAATTCTTAGGGCACTAATAAATTTTATCAGGCCCATGGATAATCCTACTGGTCTGAAAGTATCACATAACTGGGGATATATTATACCATACTTTGTTTCAGCTATTTTTAGAATTTATGGTTTCAAAGGGACTCCTCATGTATTGCCCTACCAGGTACCTCTAAAAGTAGGGATAACTAACATTACATGGTAGTTGGGAGGATTGGAGGAAAATTATTTGGTAAAAAGACAAAGAGGTTCAATTTTCCCAACTTGTACTATAGCTCACCATTTCATGATTACAAGAGGTGGTTCATTATTTCTATATAAGTTACTAGACCGGTATAAGATGGCTGTGTCTCATCCCCATTTTTGTGATACTAAGGGATTCTATGATTTGGTTTTTAGATTTAGAGATAAGCTTGCTTCCATAAAACATGAGCCTTATTATTGTGAGGATATAATAAGGAATGAGTTCTCTTTGTAGGAGCAAGAGACCAAAAAGGAAAAATAGAGGGTTTTAAAAATAGTTTTGGAGTTTATCCATTGTTTTGACAAGGATTATGAGCCTCTTGATAATGCAAAAATAGAGGCAGATAAAATAAATAAACTCATAATAACTTTTCTTGAGATAATGGAGACAATGAATGAGAAGAAGCAATTCTTCATTAATGCATATCTTGATAAGGCCAGAGAGGTTATAATAAAGCTAGCATTCAGTCCCATTGTTGGAGTAGGATAATTGATTCTTCAAAAAAGGTTAGGTTATAATGTGATCCAAAATAAGAAGACCACAATGGACAAATGTAAACAAATAATAGGATCTAGTAGTACCATCTTGGAAGAAAGACCTGATGAGCCCTCTCCTAAGAGGCAAAAATAAATGAAAGAATAAGGTCCTCGCATTGAGGAATATTCACCTACCTGATCCCCTTTGCTAATTGGAGAGGAGTAGCTCACTGGAGAGCAAGTTGAATAGATGGGGTACCAAGGGGGAGTATTTATCACCTAGGAAGAGTTAGATGATGGAAACCCTCAAGAGCCTCTGATGCCAAGTATTGATTTGACATTGGCATACTATAGAGGAAGGGAATTGGACCCTGTAATAGAATAATCTAACCATGAATTTTTGTCAGATGATAATTTTTTTTAAGTCAAGAGCCTTTTACCAATTTGCATGAATAGTAAATATGGTAAGGTATGAGGAAAGGTGCAACAAATTGAGAATTGAGCACCCAAAAATGGAGGGGTAGCCATTTAAAGTCAAATAAAAGATGAAATGATGCAAGAATTCCAGGGAGACAAATGGTAAAAGCATCAAGTGTTTTTCTACTACCCAATTGGGATATAGCAAATGCTCTAGTTTTCAATTCTATTTCTAGTAGATTAAACATATAGGATCAGAACAAGAAAGAAATAAAAAGGTTCCACTTTCAGTATAGACCAAGCTGTCTTAGTCATTTGGTCAATAAGAAAGGGATCCAAGACTATTTCCTTATAGTTAGATGATACTAGATTAATGGGAAATATAATTATGAAGAGGGTAGCATACACAACAAATGTGGAGGCTGCACATTTGAGTGTTGATACATCTAACCTAGCCTTGGCCACTAGAGAGAGAGATGAGAAGGAAAGGTTGGAGTGACAGGCTAAATATGAGAAAGTTTTGGAGGCTTACAATAAAGATGTTAAAAAATGAATTGAATTTGAAAATAAAGTGATGTGACAGTCCTCTAGGCCCAAGATCACATACCCTCACCCACCAGTGGAGCCTTTTAAATCCACTCCCTTCATTGAGATTCCCAACACACCACAGAGGCCACAATATTCTACAGTTGAGGATTTTGAAGAGGAAAAGAGAAAACTGTGGGCACTACATGTAGAGTTGAATGTGCAATATGAAGATAAATTGAGAAAGGCTCTCATGTTTCTAGTTGACAAAATTGAATGGCCATTTTTCTATGATCAATTAGCTAGGGTAATAAACATATGGGAAGAGATAAATGCAAATGAAGAGACTTTGAAACCCATTGTCAATAAGTGGAATAAAAGGAGATAAGAGGTCACGTTTCTATGTTATTTTGTCATAAAAATTTCACATGACCTCATAGAAAAACCTTATGATATTACTAATGATCTTCTAGAATTTGATGACAGAAGAGTTGGGTTGTAGAGGAGGATTGTTAATTACTAGAATAAGTACAAAAGTTAAAAATTTGACTTGTTCCCATTTGCTTTGAATAAGAAAAATAAATTGAAGAATAAAGATGAATGGGCTAAAGATTTAGATGATTTATTTTGTTTAAGAATAAATAAAGTCATTAATATAAAGGGACATACATGATGGGAAACCACAACATAGGAGCTAGTGAAGGTCTAGTTATTCTTTGATTCTTTGAAACAAGAATTTGTTAATATTGATAAGGAGGCTAAATTTGTAATCAAGAAACAAAATGATATCCTGCACTTTAACTAGCCAAATGACACACTTTTTGACAAGTGGATGCTAGATGTTGCTTTTGATGAGTAGTTGGAAAAGGTTGAGACTAATGATGATGAAATGGATCAAGATGAAATTCAAATCATTGATGCACCTTCAAAAATTAGAGGAAAGAAGAAGACAAAGAAGGGCAACCATCTTAGGTGGAAATTACCTCGGGTTAGGTTAATGATGTGGTGGAAAAAAACTTCTATGTAATTGTTACCTTAATAGTTCATAATGAAGACAGTGAAGATCCTCTAATTGAGGTTAATCTACAAGCAATAGATCATGACACATCATTAACAAGTTTGATGATTGCATATTCTGAGGAATTAGAATGGCAGAAGAGCCAACCATTGAAGTCATCACCTTTGAAGATATAACAAAAAGTGGACCCACTAAAAGAATGTCTTGATGTAAAAGTTTTTCTACTACCCATAGTTTTCTCTTTTATAATTTTTTTAAAAACGTAAATATCTTTTGTTAAGAGACAACTATCATTTCTCAATGCTTGATGCTTGTTGCATCTCACAGTATATAAGTGAGATTCTAGGGCTAGAGAAAGGGTTTGAATTGATGTCTTTTAAAATATTTACTAAGTATGTACGGTCCAACCTTTTGATGAATACTTTGTGATATGTTTTCTCTACAAATTTATGAGAATACATCAATTTGCCAGGATTTAGATGTTTGGCCTTGAGTCATTCCGAGTCTTTTACAATTGTATACAATTGTTTCAAAATGAAATTAATAAAAAGATGAACTATACCAAACCTTTTTTGGTTGAATCTTGTCTCAGTTTCTTTCACTTGGTTATTTTGAAGCTCCGTAAGCAAAGCTTGTCTAGTTAAATACAATTGAATCAAATTGTATATCAATTCACTATTGCTATTAATTCAATTAATTAAATAAATGCTTTAGTGGTATTGATAGGATCTTTGTGGTAAAAGGAAGGATGTATGTAAGTATGATTTTTAGTAAGAATTGCTAATAAGGTTGATCGTAAAGCAATCAATTAGATCTTGGAATTGAATTGTCTTTGAATCCCAATGGATGGGGCACTGATTAATTTCAATCTGCAAGTGAAGAAAGCATAGGAAATCATCAAATTCAAATTAAAAATCAATTTTACTTTATTGTTCAAAAGAATTATCAATGCTGGTCAGAACTTGTTTGCATTTGATCTCTAAGCCTTAGTTAGCTACTATTGCTAGAAATATTTGTAAATATGAGAAGAATTGTGACCAAATCTACTTATAAGGGATGTGCATTATGTTGGTGTTTGAAACTACTAAGCAACATAAATGCTCAATACTAGAATGATAGTACTCAAATAATCTAAAGATTAGCCAATTCCTATAATCAATTACACAAGCAGATCATCTGGACCTAACTTCGACGAAACCATGGATGGTTTCCTACTCTTTAAGCTTTGCTAAACTAAGGTGGGTATACCTTGAGATGATTCAAATGCAAACTGATGTATTGAAACTATCTTAGTTTTAGTCTGATTCTCATCTTCTATCCTCATACACATGCATAGTTTACCAATTTCTTTAATGCTTTCAAATATGTATGCATCCCCTATAAGTAGATCTGGTCCTAATTCTCCTAGAGTTTACAAGTGTTTCTAGGAATAGTAGCTACCTATGACTAAGAGAACTAAATGTAAATGAGTGGTGACCAGCATTAAAACCTTGAAAAAAATAATAAATGAATTATTTTGAAATTATAATAGTTTTAACATGTAGAGGTAGAATTTATTCTCAATCATCTTTGATTTATAAGACTAGTACCTTATCCATTGGGCAACAGAGTCGATTATTGGCAGGAGACCTTGTTCAATTAACTTGTAATTGAATCTGTCAACTATAATCACCTATTTCCATTCTTACATGATATCCTCTTCATAAACTCATGAATTTTACTAATTTATTGAAGCATTTACATAACTCATTGAATTAAAAGAAAAATATATCTAGTACGCACCCCATCCAAAATGCATTCATTCAAATGAACATTATCCAAATGATCTCAAAACTGATAAACTCATGAAAAGGAGACAAAAAAATGGTGACATAGATTTGGTGTAACTATCCCTTTATATTATCCTTCTTGATGACTAATACAATAACCAATAGGAACTCAGTAAGGAATGTAGAGAATCATACTAACTCTGCATGTCTATTTATTATCAAAAAATATATCACTAAAAATAAACTCAAACCAACTACATATGACTGGATCGAATGTACTTTCTTGGAATAACTGAAGGCATACAAATTTTTTTGGACCATCACAATGCCTTGAAAACTCATTTATATAGGCATGAGTTGCCACAAGCAAAAGGAAAATGTGATTTACAAGTGTCCTTTACATAAGAGATTCAATACACTTATCAGAAAAGACAAAACTGCAAATAACAAAAAGACATGCAGATCTAATATTCCTTTGTAGGTCCCTTTCTGTTACATTTCTACATTCTAATTTGGCTCCTACTGTAATTCCTTCATGTATGCAACTGCTAAGCCCACCAATGATGAAATCTATTCTCATGAGTGCAAACTAACCTCAACCCATGGTTTTCCTCATCATTATACTATACTGTGAGAGTCACTTTTACCTATCACTATTCCTTGGTTATATCAGTATCCTAGGATTATGGGATTATCACTTAATATATAGCATCCAAGCTTAGAGGCAATGTGGCTATAAAATAATTGCATTCAAAACCATTACTCTACCAAAATATGTCCCTCTTTTGAAAAGAAAGATACGTATTAAAAAAAAGTAAGAGTAATTATACACATGAAACTCATGGGTATAAATTCTTCTTCACTCTCTCCAAAAACTCTACATAGGGCTCTATATATCTCTACTACCCTAGTATTGAAGAATATTTTCTTGGAAAATCCCTTAGAGAATGATGCTATTGCTGATTGGGTTCTAATTTTTCCAAGTTCACCCTTTTCTCTTTTCACTACCTTAGTGACTTGATCACAACTCTTTGCCACAGTCTCCAGGAGTTCATAATCCATAAAAACACCTGGGACTACTAGTCTTCCTTGGTCAAAATTCCATATACTAGCATGTGGAGCAACCAACCTCCTCTCTGCAAACCATCTTTTGAACAAATTTGAATTAGTTTGCGAGGTATCAGCATCCCAGACCCAATTACCTTCATTAAGAAATCCCTTTGATATCCACAACCTAGGATTTGATGAGCTCATTGGAACATTTTTTGATTATATCTTGCAAGACTAGAGCATAATAGAAATTATAGTATAGTTACTTAATTAAAGTTCTTTCTATTCCTTTCTGCAATTTTGCAACTTCTTTAGGAACAAATTGCTTCACACACTTGCCAAATACAATCTTCTCAGAAAAGGCTTGAAATATTTATTCGCACAAGGTAGGATTGAGAAAATCTTCTATGTTATACTCTATTTTTTACACATGCAAAGATTTCATATCTAATAAATACAGAGAGTGGCACCACCTTTTGTGTTTAAATTTGCATTGTCAATCTTTAAAAATCTTGTGATCAAGGGATGCGAAAAAAGGTGACAAGCATTCCACTGGACAAGTTGGCTAGTCAATCCAATGAGAAGTGACCATGCATACAACTCCTTCTTTGATGGCACTTTTATTCGGATGCACTTAGCAATT
The DNA here is from genome assembly GCA_028749045.1 of Cupressus sempervirens. Taxonomy (NCBI): domain Eukaryota; kingdom Viridiplantae; phylum Streptophyta; class Pinopsida; order Cupressales; family Cupressaceae; genus Cupressus; species Cupressus sempervirens. The sequence continues at coordinate 268,299,342 of CM053788.1, read as the reverse complement.
GAGGACATGTGTCAATAGGTCACTACCTCACTATGCATAAAGAATGAGCACCTTGCCATAGTGAAGTAGCGACAACCATTGATTCGATTCTAATCTAATGATGACACATTACTGCATTTCTTAGAAGAATAGTGGTGGGTCCTTTGTTTGCTATCTCACTATACATATCCTTCGAGCAACTCTTCATAGTGAGATAGCAAGAACCATTGATGTGAGCTTGATCTGATGGTGTAGAAACTACATGTACTCCTTAAGGAGTAGTGGGTCCCATATTTGCTATCTTGCATTGGGTAAACAATGCACATCTTTCTATAGCTAGATAGCGAAGATCATTGATTCCATCTTGATCTAATGATCATAATATCTCATGTATTTTATGAATGGGGCATGGGTCTAGGCTATTGATGACATGGTAAATCTCGCATAGCTGGCATAATAAAACCATATTTAAATCCTTGTCACCTTTCCATGTTGCTTGGGTCCCATCGTTTGTTCATTTCATGGTAACTCACTATGTCGCTAACAGCAAGATGCCTAAATTTTTTTAAAGCGAGTTAGTGAGCTCTGGTATCTTTAATGAAACTCAACACTGGGAAATAAAAGCATGTCACATCACAAACTACCCACCTCATGGTTCTGATACAACAATGATATCATCATTTATTAGGCCACTTGAACTCTTAATGACCACCGAAAAACTTGGCGACCGTTGTAACATGGGTTTCTAGGATCCCTATTTCCTTTTTTGATTTAGGTACCAAAAAAAAAGAACATGTGATTAAAAAAAACCAGCATAAAACCTTTCTGGTCATCGCCTCCAACTATCTGAGCACCGCAGTTTAGTTTAACAACATTTGCTATGTCACTATGGTTATTTCACTCACATCTTATTATAGTGACAAAGTGATTTCCCTCAATCTTGTCCATGATCAAGTGACACTCCTTAAAAGGAAAAAGATGTAGGGCATGATAGCTAAAGAATGTAAGGGAATATTCATAAACTTTAAAACATTCACACCTAAATTTAAATAAACATAGGAGACCTAGGGTTCACTTAAGGTATTATAATGGCTATATTGAGGGACAAACCTTGAGAATTTAATAAATTTCAACAATACATGTATCAGGGTATGACTAGGGTAACCCTAAAATTATGAAAGTTATGAGGAATGAAACCCTAATCTACAAAATGCAATGACCTAACTAATTTTTTACCAAAATTTTAGACCTTTTTCTATACTGTGAAAAATCAGACCAACAATGGCTCTGTCTAGGGATGATAGATTACTTGAGTCTATGTAAGAATTCAAAATCTATGGGAGAGCAGACCACATACTTGACTTTCAAAATGACAAATTTTTCAGAGAGCATAGGGCAACACATAGAAATAAGAAATTAGATTACACAGAAATTTATAAGGATCTACAAAATATACACAATGTACAAGAACATAAGGAACTTAAACTACTGTTCATGGAAAAGCAGATACCTTAAGAAAAGTATCTCTTCAAGAATTGTCCATGAACTGGAAATTCTAGAATATCTCTAGTTAGATCTCTCAAAAGATATGAATATTCTCTAGTTTTATCACAAATGTTATATGGGCCAAGCCAGATTGGGTCAAATTTACCATGTTTTCCTTTATCTTCCACTCTAGCATTCCACATTAGTACCATGTCACCTATTTTAGATTTCCTCCCAATGGCTCTCTTGTTATATAAGTGCTTCATTTGTGATTATAACTTGGCATTTTGAACATAAAACTCTCCTTATTTCCTCTAGTTAAAATATATCATCCATTATGAGTTGCATTTCATCAATGATATCATCTTCATACAACTAAAAAAATTTATACATCTCTCTTTTAGGTTATTCTGTGGAAGTCTAGCTTGGATACCATAAACCAAGTCAAATGGAACACATCCAATGGCCTTTTTCACAGTAACCCTATCAACCCATTGGGCTAATGGAAATTTTGAATCCTAGGCTTTCTTATTTTCTCCTAAAATCCTCTTGATGATTTTTAATATACTCTTATTACTTGATTCTACCTGACCATTTCCTTGGGGATGATAGGGTGATGATGTGTATGCTATAATGCCATATTTCTCACAATTTTTTTTTATATTACTCTGATCTAAAACACATAGTATTATCTATTACAATCCTCTATGGGCACCCAAATCTGGTCATAATATTATTTAGAATGAAATTAATCACCACCTTAGAATGAAATTAATCACCACCTTACTTTTTTTATTCTTAGTAGGGACTGCCTTGACCCACTTGGTGAAATAATCAGTGGCTACCAATAACCATTAATGTCCACCACTGGATTTATTTGTGATTTAACCTATAAAATCAATTCCCCATTGTTGAAATTGTGCCTGCACTTCAATAGGTCTTAATGGTAGATTTCCAGAGAATTTTAACTTTCCACTAAACCTTTGACAAACATCACAAATTTTTACAAACTCATGAGTATCTCTAGAAAGTGTTGGCCACCAAAAACTAGCCCTAAGAATTTTATGAGTAGTGGTTTTAGCCATATAATGACCACCACATACACCTTCATGCATAACTTTCAAAATTCTTTTAGACTCAATCTCATCCACACACTTGAAAAGTACCCGTTCCATATTTCTCCACCACAATTGACCCTGCACTATAACATACCTTATGACTTGCAACTTGAGGGATCTTTTTTGGTCATCTATTAACTCTGATGTAGATCTCATGTTTTACAAATAATAAATTATATCTTTGTACTAGTTAGAGGTATCCATATCACAAAGATTATCCTTGTAACTATCATCAAGTTTGTTAATTTGGTTTGTCTCTAGGTTGGCTTCTATCATCAATTTGGCTAAACCTTGACCCCTAACCAACTTGGTAATTTGAATATCAATATTAAATTCTTGTATTCTATTAATCCATCTACAGCTCCTACCAGATACCTCTTGTTGTGAAAAGATGTCCTTCACAGTAGCAGTTTGAACAAAAGTAATGACAGTAGCTCCCATTAAGTAACATCTTAAAGTCTTAATTCCTTTCACCAGTGTGTATGCCTATTTTTCATTGATGTCATACTTAAGTTTTGTTTCTTGCAAAGACTTGCTGAAGAATGCAATGGGCTGCTCATAACCTTCTTCATTTTTCTATAATAATATTGTAGCAACAGTGTGAAATGAGGTAAAAGAAAATATATGCATTGGTTTATCATAATTTGGAGCTCTGAGAACAGGGGCATATTTAATAGCTTGCTTAATTTTCTAAAATACAATACTAGGTTCACCATCCCATTTTATCTCAGATACTTTCTTTAGCATCCTTGAAATTGGCCTACTAATTTTTGCAAAATTTGTCACAAATCTCCTAAGAAAGTTGATCTACCCAAAGAATGACTGAATGCCTTTAACACTCTTGGGTTTTTGAATCTTGTCTATAGCTTCTACCCTTTTAGGGCCAATCCTCACTCCATGCTTGCCAACTAAATGTCCTAACAACTTTCCTTCAGTAACACCGAAGTTACACTTCCTTGGATTTAAGGATATTCCATATTTAAGGGGTCTGATAAATACCTTTTTTAGGTGCATGCAATGATCATTTTCATCCTTGGAATAAGTAGTACGATCATCCTAATATACAACCAAAAATTTGTCAATAATATTAGCAAAAGCCACATCCATAGCCCTTTGAAAAGTAGCTCCAACATTAGTAAGTCCAAAAGGCATCCTGACATAAACATAAGTACCCCATGGAGTAGTAAAAGTAGTCTTGAACTATTCTAATTATTTAACAACCACTTGATTCTACCCTAAAAATATGTCCATCATAGACATAATCTCAGAACTAGTAACCTTTTGCAACATAGCTTCCATGTTTGGTAGACCATAATTATCTTTTAATGAAGATATATTAAAATTTCTAAAGTCAACACATAACCTTATATCTCCATTTTTCTTTCTAACAGGAACTAAATTAGATACCCAAGAAGAATGTCTAATAGGCTTTATGATTCCTGCATCTCTCAATTTGATTAGTTCCTCTTGCATTTTAGGAGCCAAAGTTGGATTTATTGGTCTTTGCTTCTGCCTAAAATGTCTGACATCTGGTTTCAAAGGGATCTCATGCTGAAAAAAATCTTCCCTATAGGCCTTTAGGTCATCATATGACCATGCAGACACATGTATATACTTCCTTAGCAGGTCTATCAAATCTTTTCTGATTTTAAGAGGCAATTTCTTACCAATATACACTCTTTTAGGTGTTTCTTGAGTTCCCAAGTTCACCTCCTCCAAATATTTGGCATTGTATTCATTAGTATTCATTTGTGACCTGTCCTGGTTGTCAAAAATAGTTTCTAAAATAACTAAACCCTTTGATATTTTATTTGTCTTCGATTGCACAACTTCCTATCCAAAAACAATATCTTTTCCATCTATATTCTCTACATAAGCTGCACAATCAATTTCTTGTCCTGATAACATATTCTCACCATTCAAAAATCTCAAGATATCCTTATCATTTTAAAACACTTGCCAATATTGAACATTATTAGGGATAGAAGGTCTAGTTTGAATCTCAATCTTAGACACACCAACAAATGTGATATCATCAAGTTTTATTACTATGTTTGCCAGTAAATTTGCCATCTTATTATTTGTCCTATCTTTCCAAATTATCCCAAATGCATTAAAACATTAAATCATGTCCCATACTACATTTCTATACTATTTTAATCTCTTATTCTTTGACACAAGCATTTCTAACTTGAGATATCGCTAATTCAGAATCTCCTACAACTTGTAAACACTTTATTCCATGCTTATGAGCTAGTTTAAGACCTAGTAATAAAGCCTCATATTCTGCTATATTATTAGTACAAGGGAAACTTAAAGTAAAGGAGAATTTTTATGTTACCCCTACTGGAGATATCAGAAAAATGCCTGCACCAGATCCATCCTTGCAACATGCACCATCAAAAACCATAGTCCATAGATCACCCTTATCTGTTTTTGTATTAGCTTCCATTTCCATTTGAGACTTATGCTTGGACTTCTTCAAAGTCAAAACCTTAGCTTTGAATGCATTAATATTTGTATCCATAAAATTTTTCATATTGTCTTCTATATCTTCCTCTATCATGTATATACTTTTAGGCTCCCTATTAACTTTTATCAAATTCCCTTCAATATTAAAAGTAACAAATGAAAAATCACATTGTAGACTCCCACCCATGACAAAACTCCACTTTCTTGATAACAACATGCCATACTAAGGTGGAATATCAGCAACCAATACACTCATAGTAAATTCTTTGTCAGGATAGCCTGTTAATCTATATGACAAAGAATTAATAGTGCCTATGACTGTCACTTCTCTTTTATCCATAGCACAACATCTTCCTTGGGTAGTATCCACCTTTAAGCCTAATTCCTTTATTATTTCAAAAGGCATCATAGTATTGGAAACACCAGAATCAATCATACAATTTTTTTAATGTTTTACCATTTACTAAAATGCTTAAGAAAAATGGTTCAATTTTTCCCAAACACTAATTTACACAATTATCCAAAATCATTTGAGGAATTTGAGACACAACTACTTCAGCTTCACTTTCCTTTACCTTTTCTTTATTGCTTTCTTTGGGACTATGGTTTTCATTGCACTCATGTCTCACATTTGTATTGGTATTTCCCAACCATGCTAAAGTTTTATTTCTATGTTCAGGGATCGTTAACATTTAGACAAAGGAACTTTGATAATGATTTGTGATAACATTGTAGTCATATCTATAAAAGAATCAGATGGGCTATTAATGACTATTCTCATCTTATCATGATATTCATCAAGAATACTTACATCACCTTGGTGCTTTTTATCACCTGTGATGATTGCTTTTTGTGTCTTTTCACCTAACTTCCTTGGAATATTATTTGGGGACTTACAAACTTTAGGATTATCTTCCTTCTTTGGTTCCCACTTTTTATTTGTAATCTTAACCTTCTCAGTAGGAATCTATTTAGGTTTTATACCTTCCTCCTTTTTAGGATTTACCCCCTTTATAAATATACTAGCCACCTTATCATTTCTTCCTCCTTTAGCCATGTTTCTAGTCTGTACTTGAGCTATCATGTTTCCAGTAATTTGGTCAATCTCCTCCCTAGAGGGTTTCCTTAAAGTGATTTCTTCTTTGGCACTTACCATGTTACACACAGTGTCTTCAACATCACTTTCATAAGAGAATACTTGTTGTTGCACTTTATTCTGAAATTGCCTTTTCTCATTTACATCTCTATCATGATCCTCACAATCAGAGTAATCATAATGTGAGTCAAACATGTTACACCCTACATCTTCTTAGTTTTCTTCATGATCTTGACATTTTTTACTACATTCTGATTTCCAAGGAAAGACAAGGCTACTGCACAAGATTTAGGAGCATGGGGTAATTGACACACATAACACCATATAGGTTCAGTAGTAAATTCAAGTTCATCTACTACATTCACAGAGTGTTTAGTTAAGGGATTAGGAGTGACCTTGTTGTTAGTATTCTTGGGGGAAGGGACATTAGGCTAACCATCTTTCCAAATGGTAGTATAAGGGAAATTTTGCAACTTACTCTGTCTATTGAAATTTGACTGATAAGGGGCCCTATTTTTAGTGGGATTCCTATCATTTTTTACTTGAGGGATATTTAGATTCTTTATAGTATTTAGGACTTGAGCTATCTCACTAGGCTCTTGATTCTTCCCACCTACTCCTTTGTTACCCTCCTTTCTATTTCTCTTATTTCCAAACAACCTAGGATCCTCTCTTTTATTTTCCAGGCTCCCTGAAATCCTCAAATTGTTTTCCACATTTATAGCAATTTTGAAAGCATCCCTTAAAGTCCTACATTCTTTATCTCAAAGCTAATATGCAATTTTACCATCAAAAGCATTAAAATAAGTAATCAAACATATCTTGTCATCAACTTGCATGGTTTGCATGAGTTTATACATTCTCTTTTGGAAGCTATTATTAAATTTAGTGACAGATTCATTACGCAACCTCTTAATATTACTGAATTCACTTAGGATGTAACTCTGATTCTGCTTATCACCATATTGCTCTTTGAAGCAGTATTCAATATCCTTCCAATCAACAATAGATAATTCAAGGAGTCTTTTGAACCATTCTCTAGTATCTTTAGTTAATGACTGAACAAATAATTTCATAATAACATCTTCAGCCTCAACCTCATAATCACTCATCATATCAAGAAAACTCCTCAAGTGGTCTTCACAAGTGATAGCATTGTTCCTAGAAAATTTAGGCAACCTTTTCCTTATTTCTTGTGGGATGAGCTTAGGGTAACAAGGGATTCCATCAAAAAATATTTTCCTGTAGCCTTCTAACTGGACAGGTCTCCTTTGTAAATCAATTTTAGGTTGATGATCAACATCTTGTCTAGTATTACCCATAGTATTACTAGTGTTAGCATCACCAACAGACTTTTTAAGATCTACTTTATGTGAAAATGAGGATGAAAAAGGAACATGTACCTTGATAGCATTTTTATTTGCATCATTAGATCCACCATCATCTTTAGGCATTACTGCAGATTGCCTTCTAGCATTCTCCAAGAATTTGATCTTATTGTTTATCTTAGCTATGGCTGCTTCATTTTCTGCAATCTCTAGTCTCTTTACCAGAGCATCCTTTCCCTTCCTTTTATTCTCTAGCTCAATGTACAAAAGTGACATGGAATCATGGATCTAAACAATCTTTGATGGTTCATTTACCTTAACACCAACCTCCTTTTGTTTCCCCTTATCTTTAGCCTCAACAGTTTGCCCTATATCCTTTGTTTTGCTGTTGTTAGCTTCTAGAGAACTATAGTTTTTAATCTATTGTATTACAAGTCCTTCTAGGTTTAGGTTTTGAGTTTCCAATAGCTTTTGTTCTTGTATTTTAAGCTGTTTAGCTTGACCTATAATCTCTGGTTGCCATGCATTAGTTGCTATTTAATTTTTCTTCTTTAGGGTAGCAATTTTCCTAAGTAATGTTTGTTTTTCTTCAAAGGCTTTTGTAATCTTTTCCTCCCTTTCCTTTTGCAATCTTTTTTTTTATAACTTCTTGCTCAAAAAGTTGCATTCTTAGGACTTCAATCTCATCAGGATCTAGGATAGTGAACTTAGAACTAGCAATTTTTTCATCATTAAAACTTTCAAGATCTAGATGTTTTGGTGCTACTTCTCCTTGAGAATAGTTAGATAGGAAAGGGTTTGTACTTCATTGAAAAATATTATTGCTATTCCTTTTGTCTACACTAGGTGTATTATGTATCTCCATAGTTTCTTGGCATATCACTTTGGGTGTGCTAAAAAAATCATCACTAGGTAGTCCAGGATGGGATCTAGAATTTTGGCAAGATGATTCCCTTTCCATACCAGAGAAATGAAGATTCTCTCCCCTTATTTCTTGCTCTTGAGGATGGTCTTCTCTATGCATCTGAGATCTTTTCACAACCCAATTTTGTCTTCCCCTAGGATGAAGATTAGTTTGTAATTTGATTCCTGGGTTTTTTCTCACATTTGCCCGCATGTTTCTTTTGTTTTCCATGATTGTGTGATAACAAATCTTCTAGATAATGACACTAGTTAAAACCTTATGAGTCACCACCCACCCTTTCAGAATGGGAAAAAATTTTAAATGGATCACAATTTTTTCACTAAATTCCATAAAAAAAATATGAATAACCCTCAAGACTACAACAAAGTTTTCAATAAAAACATATACCTCAGACTCTACCCAAGGGAAACATAGATCTTAAATGAGACACTAGTTTATGACACATAAAGCATTATTCCCCAGTGGAGTCACCATTTTTTTGTTGTTTGAAACTACCAAGCAACATAAATTCTCAATACTAGAATGATAGTACTCAAATAATCTAAAGATTAGCCAATTCCTATAATAAATTACACAACTGGATCATCTAGACCCAACTTCAATGAAAACAAGGATGGTTTCCTAGTCTTTAGGCTTTGCTAAACCAAGGTGGGTATACCTAGGGATGATTCAAATGCAAACTGATGTATTATAACTATCTTAGTTTCATTCTAATTCTCATCTTCTATCCTCATACACATGCATAGTTTACAAATTTCTTTAATGCTTTCAAATCTATATGCATCCCCTCTAAGAAGATTTGGTCCTAATTCTCCTAGAGTTTGCAAGTGTTTCTGGGAATAGTAGCTACCTATGACTTAGATAACTAAATGTAAATGAGTGATGACCAACATTACAACCTTGAACAAAATAATATATGAATGATTTTGAAATTATAATAGTTTTAATGTGTAGAGGCATAATTTATTCTCAATCATCTCTGATTTATAAGACCAATACCTTATCCATTGGGCAACAAAGTCGATTATTGGTAGGAGACCTTGTTCAATTAACTTGTAATTGAATCTGTCAACTATAATCACCTATTTCTATTCTCACATGATATAATCTTCATAAACTCATGAATTCTACTAATTTATTGAAGCATTTACATAACTCATTGAATTAAAAGCAACAATGTAACCAATACACACCCCATCCAAAATGCATTCAATCAAATGAACATTATCCAAATGATCTCAAAACTGATAAACTCATGAAAAGGAGATAGAAAAATGGTGACACAGAGTTGGTGTGAATATCCCTTTGTATTATCCTTCTTGTTGACTAATGCAATAACCAATAGGAACTCAGTAAGGAACCCAAAGAATCATACTGACTCTGCAGTTCTATTCATTATTAGAAAATATATCACTAAAAATAAACTCAAAACAACTACATATGACTAGACCGAATGTGCTTTCTTGGAATAACTGAAGGCATACAAAAAATTTTGGACCATCAAAATGCCCTAAAAAGTCATTTATATAGGCATGAGTTGCCACAAGAAAAAGGAAAATGTGATTTACAAGTGTCCTTTACAAAAGAGATTCAATACACTTATCAGAAAAGACAAAACTGCAAATAGAAAGACATGTAGATCAAATATTCCTTTGCAGGTCCCTTTTTGTTACATTTCTACATTCTAATTTGGCTGCTACTCTGATTCCTTCATGTACGTGTTGGAAATGAGAATGGAGTAACTGAGAGGGGGAGGGGGTGAATCAGTTACCACAAAAACATTTCACAGTCCCTTAGATGTCTAAAATCTTGATCTTGGTTACAGATTACTGAAACTTGATAATGCAACAAATACTAATAATTATTAAGAACTGGTAACCAAAACAATTCAGCAATCATGAACACTAAAGACACTAGATTTAACGTGGAAACCCAATATGGGAAAACCACCAATGTAACTAGTTACTGTTTTTCACTCTTTTGAAGTGAGCCCTGTTAGGAGCCAACCCTGTTAAAGGTTACAAAACACACTGTTAGGTGTGACCCTGTTAGAGGATTTAATCACCCTGTTAGGAGTGGCCTTTCTAGAGGTCTTTAGAACAATTCAACTGAACTGTCAGCTTGTTAGAGGATTTACAATAGGGCTGTTAAACCCACTCTATTAAGAGATTTTGAGTTCACTATTACAATGGTTAGAAAGCAACAATGAAGTGACCTGATATAATGTGCAACTTATCTTTGCTGATTGCAGATCTCTATTATGCTTGATTGGATCCTTACTGATCACATACAACTTTGCAGCTCCTTCAATGCATGTGATCCTCGGTAGAAGCTATCTTTATAGTGTAATATACAGCAATGCTCGGTAGACTCTGTAAACGACTATGCTTACCTTCTGAGCTCGGTAGACTCTGTCTGATGATTGATATGACATTTGTGTAACATCAAAGACAACACTCAATTAACCAATTGTATCCAACAATCTCCCTCTTTGGCATTGATGGCAACACAACATGTCATAGCCGAATGAAATTTGAAAACAAGTCCTTCTCTTAGTGCAACACTATATGTCAACATAATACTTCTCCCTCTTAGATAGAAACTTCTCCCTCTTTTAGTAATCTCCCTCTGTGAACGAATTGTATAACAGAAAGATATGACAGTTTTATTCTCCCTTTACAAATGCTTACAAATTTCAGAATAGGTATTACAGTTTTACTCTCCCTCTTTGAGAACACATGCCAAAGACAATATAACATAGTAAAAGCTCTTTTCGTATGCCAAAAGTACTTCTCAACTGGATTACAGTGTACCTCATGTACAGATTCATATGCAATGACTTCAATACTCTTCCACATCAACTTGATTGATTTTCAACTTGTCATAGGTTGATGCATCACTTTAAAACTTTATTTTAGTGACCTTCAGATAGGGGAGTGATCCCTAACTTACCTCTGAGATACAAGAATGTATCCTTAGGTAATGGCTTTGTGAATATGTCAGCAATTTGTTCCTTTGTATGCATATATTTGAGTCTGATCTCCTTGTCCTACACCAATTCTCTGACAAAATGATATTTTATTGCTATGTGCTTGGTCTTGGAATGCATCACTGGATTCTTGGATATGTTGATTGCACTAGTATTGTCACAGAACATAACAACTGGTTCTTTGATTTCCATCTTCATTCCTTGTAATAACTGTTTAAACCAAACAATGTTGGAACAGTTTACTGCTGCAACAACATAATCTGCCTTTGCTGTAGATTGGGATGTACAATTCTTCTTTTTTCTTGTCCAAGAAATCAATCTCTTTCCAAGAAAGAATGCTCCTCCACTTGTGCTTTTTCTGTCATCAAGATTCCTTGCCCAATCAACATCAGTAAAAACTTTCAAATCCAAATTACCTCCAAGTTTGTACCATAGTCCATAATCTTCAGTTCCTTTCAAATATCTCATTATTCTTTTGATTGCCATTAGGTGAGTGTCTCTTGATTTTGCTGAAAATCTTGCAACAATACCAACTGCAAGAGCAATATCTGGTCTTGTATGAACTACATACTGTAACTTTCCAATCATAGATCTATACAATGTTTGATCTACTTCTTTGGATTCATCATCTTTGGTAAGTTTCAATCCAGTACACATAGGAGTTCCAACAGGTTTGCAGTCCTCCATACCAAACTTTTTCAATATCTCCTTGATGTATTTTGATTGAGTAAGAAAGATGCCATTCTTATTTTGTTGAATTTGAAGACCAACAAAGAATTTTATTTCACCAAACATAGACATTTCAAATTCCTTGTTCATTTGTTTTGAAAATTCTTTGCAAAGATCATCATTCCCTATGAAAATAGTATCATCTACAAATATTTCTGCCAAGACAATCTTATTATTTGATCCTTTCTTTATATACAAGCTACTATTATCATTAGCTCTTTGAAAACCAATCTGAATAAGATAATTATGCAATCTTTCATACCATGCTCTAGGAGCTTGTTTTAGACCATACAGTTCTTTGTGTAATTTGCAGACCATGTTCCTTTTATTTGGATCAACAAAACCTTTAGGTTGTTCAATGTAAACTTCTTCATCCAGTATTCCATTGAGGAATGCTGACTTGACATCCATCTGATAAAATTTGAATCCTTTGTGAGCAGCATATGCAAGTAAGGTTATGACTCCTTCCAATCTTGCAACAGGAGCAAAAGTTTCTCCATAATCTATACCTTCTTCTTGTGAGTATCCTTTGCATACCAATCTAGCTTTGTTTCTAGATACCTTACCAGCTTCAGTCAACTTGTTTCTGAATACCCACTTGGTTCCAATTATATTCTTATCTTTAGGCCTGGTTACAAGAGTCCATTTCTTGTTGTTCTCTATCTGTTCTATTTGCTCATTCATTGCCTCAATCCAACTATCATTTGCTAGTGCATCCTTAATACTTCTAGGTTCAAAATCAGCAAGTAAACAAGTATTTTTCAACTTACTTCTTGTGAGGGTTCCTTCAGATTTGTCTCCAATGATCTGATCTGGTGCATGATGTCTTTTGACATATTTTGCTAATACAGGTTCCTTTCCTCTTGAATGAATTTCATTGTTATCCTTCTGTACTTCAGATTCTTGCTATTCTAGCTCGGTAGATATTGGCTCGGTTGATTCAGACTCAGTAGACACTTGCTCGGTAGTGTCTGAAAGTTGCTGAGGCTCGATTTGAACTATTTGAAACTCAGTTACTGAAGACTCAGAAGTTGAGGATTCTTGAGTGAATGGTATACTTGGTATAGTATCTGGTTCAATGTAAACAAATCTCTTGTATTCTTCAGGTACCTTTTTGCTTTCTTCTTCTGATTTTTTTGCAAACTCATCAATTTTCACATGTGCACTTTCTATGACCTTTTGAGTGGATAGATTTAAACATCTATATGCTTTGCTTTTGCAAGAATATCCCAAAAATATTCCTTCATCACCTTTTACATCAAATTTTCCTTTTCTAGATTCTTTCAAAATATAACATTTGCTTCCAAATACTTTCAGATAACTTACATTGGGTTTGTGGCCATACCATAATTCATAGGGAGTCTTGAATGAGTCCTTTTTCAGCTGTACTCAGTTTAATGTATGAACTGAAGTGCTGATAGCTTCCTTCCAGTATTCGATAGCAATGTTCTTTTCTATCATCAGGGTTCTTGCACAATCCATAATGGATCTGTTTCTTCTTTCAGCTATTCCATTTTGTTTTGGAGTTCCTGGTGTTGAAACCTGTCTTTTAATACCTCTTTCAATGCAGAAGTTATTGAATTCATGTGAAATGAATTCACCGCCTCTGTCTGACCTTAAACATTTCAGTCTTTTCCCTGTTTCTTTTTCTACTCTTGACAAATACCATTTGAATTTCTCAAATGCTTTTGATTTATTTCTTAGATACATGACAGTCATCATTCTTGAGTAATCATCAACAAAGAGAATGAAAAATTTCTCTCCAGTATAGCTTTCTATTCCAATAGGTCCACATAAATCAGTATGCACAATTTCTAATATATCTTCAGATTGATAGTTTTTACCTTTAAAATTAGTACTTCCCATTTTACCAATCTAACAGTTTTTGCATAGACCAACCTCAGGTTTCTTAATGTTAGGAATGCCTCTTACTTTCTTGAATTTGCTTATTTTTATCAAATTATCAAAGTTGACATGACACAACCTTTTATGCCATAACCAACTCTCTTCAATTTGAGTAATAAAACATGAGCATTCACCAAGTTCTAGATAGAATAAGTTACCTTTAGTTTGGGTGCCAGATCCTATTAGCTTTCCTTGCTCATTCAATAGTCTTGCCTTTCCATGCATGAATTCCACCTTGAATCCAGTATTGAGTAACTGTGCCACGCTTAGAAAATTATGTTTGAGACCTTCAACCCAATAGGCATTATTAAAAACAAGTTCTTTGGTTAGACAAATTCTTCCTCTTCCTTTTATGAAACGAGGTTCATTATTACCAAACCTTACACTGCCACCATCATAATCTTCAAACTGATCAAACTTAGTTTTATCACCAGTCATATGATGTGAGCAACCACTGTCTATAATCCATGTATCATTCTTACTTATATGAGAGATAAGAGCAATTTTATCTTCCTCATCATTGTCAGAATCATCTTTAACAGCAATATAAACAATTTCATCCTCACTTTTATCAGAATCTTCAGAATTTTCAGCCATGAAACATGATTTCTTACCTTTGTTCTTGAATGATTTGAAATCTTTCTTGCCATTCCATTTATGATCCTTCTTTTCATCATTGTCCTGCTTGTTCGGGCACCTAGTTGCAATATGACCAATTTCTTCACATGAAAAACATATTAGAGGAACTTTACCTTTATATTTTCCTCTGCCTCTAGAGTATTTTCTTGCTAGAAGAGCTTCAATTACTTCAAGATCACTGTCTGAGCTTAGATCTAATTCATCTTCACTTTCTGACTGAAGTTTCTTTTTTCTTTTCTCCTTGAGTGAAAGTTTGGCCTCAAATGCTGATTCCATGTTCTTGGAAGCTGGAACATAGTTGTCAAAGTTATCTAGTTCAAATGTAGTTAATCTCCCAACTATGGCCTCAAGATTTATCTGATGATTTGCTTCACATCTTCTTTCCTGAATTGCAGACACTCTGATTGCATAAATGGGAAGCAAGGTTCTGAGAACTTTGCTTACAACCGTTTCTCCTTTGATGTCACCACCAGCTGCCTTGATTGCACTTACACATGCTTTAACTCTTTCAACATACTTTGCAATGTTTTCATCCTCTCTCATCTTCATTTGATCAAATTGTCCTCTTAGACTTTCTGCTTTTTCTCTTCTCACATTGTCATCCCCTCCATAGATTTCTTTTAGCTTGTTCCACATGTCAAAGGCAGTTTTGCAGTCCTTAATGTCATCAAATTCTTCATAGTTGAGAGCAGATGCTATGTCTATCATCATGTTGTTGTGAGTTTTCTTTTCAGCAATATCATTGACTGACAGTGTGCCAGAAGGTTCTTCATATTCTTCTTCAAGGTATTTTAGTCCAGTATCACCAACAGTAGCCAGATGAAGTTTCATCAGTCCTTGCCATGCTGAGAAGTTATCTCTATTAAGTTTTGGAATTTCTCTTTTGTAAGACATCCTGATCTTTTGCTTAGATCCTTGAAATCTTCTCTTGCAAGTACCAAAAGCTCTGATACCAATTGTTGGAAATGAGAATGGAGTAACTGAGAGGGGGAGGGGGTGAATCAGTTACCACAAAAACATTTCACAGTCCCTTAGATGTCTAAAATCTTGATCTTGGTTACAGATTAGTGAAACTTGATAATGCAGCAAATACTAATAATTATTAAGAACTGGTAACCAAAACAATTCAGCAATCATGAACACTAAAGACACAAGATTTAACATGGAAACCCAATATGGGAAAAACCACCAATGTAACTCATTATTTTTTTTCACTCTTATAAAGTGAGCCCTGTTAGGAGCCAACCCTGTTAAAGGTTACAAAACACACTGTTAGGTGTGACCCTGTTAGAGGATTTAATCACCCTATTAGGAGTGGCCTTGCTAGAGGTCTTTAGAACAATTCAATTGAAGTGTCACCTTGTTAGAGGATTTACAATAGGGCTGTTAAACCCACTCTATTAAGAGATTTTGAGTTCACTGTTACAATGGTTAGAAAGCAACAATGAAGTGACCTGATATAATGTGCAACTTATCTTTGCTAATAGCAGATCTCTGTTACGCTTGACTGGATCCTTACTGATCACATACAACTTTGCAACTCCTTCAACGCATCTGATCCTCCATCACACTTTTTCAACATTTGCTCATATGTTCAATATTCACACTCTTATGCATCCAAACTCTTGCATCTTCGAATTCACAACTTGATCTTTCATATATACCTTATAGATTATCTTAGTCGGCTCTAATCACTGATCAATAATAAAAAAAATACAATAGTCGGCTAAAAACAAAATTACAAACCAACAAATCCCTTTACTAGCCGACACTGCTTGGTTAATACTGTTCAGAAAATAATTCCTGTGTTAACCGACTGAGCTCGGTTAATACAGCGAACTCCGTGACATCCCTTCAATCGCCGGGAGAACTCGATAAGTATAGATGATTGAGTGAGGTCGGTAGAAACTGTCTTTGCCAAATTCCCTTTGGACATCAAGTGAACTCGGTAAACAATGACTTGCCTTTTTTTACCTTCCCAGATCGGTAAACACTAACTTTTCTTCGATTTCCTTCCCAGCTCGGTAAACACTAACTTTTCTTCGGTTACCTTCACAGCTCGGTAAACACTAACTTTTCTTTGCTTACCTTCCCAGCACGGTAAACACTCTATCACAGTTTCCTTCGATCACCGAGTGATCTCGGTAAGTACTGAACTTCCTTCGTTTAACCAAGTTAGCTCGGTAGAAGCTATCTTTACAGTGTAATATACAACAATTCTCGGTAGACTCTGTAAATGACTATGCTTACCTTCTAAGCTCGGTAGACTCTGTCTGATGACTGCTATGACATTTGTGTAACATCAAAGACAACACTCAATTAACCAATTATATCCAACAGTACGCAACTGCTAAGCCCACCAATGATGAAATATGTTATGATGAGTGCAAACTAACCTCAACCCATGGATTTTATCATCATTATACTATACTATGAGAGTCACTTTTACTTGTCACTATTCATTGGTTATATTAGTATCCTGGGATTATGGGATTGCCACTTAATATGAAGCATCCGGGCTTAGAGGCAATGTGGTTATCAAATATAACAAGATGGACATTTTCTGCTTCCTCAGCCATATCTACATTCAAAACCATTCCTCTACCAAAATATGTCCCTCTTTTGAAAAGAAAGACATGCATTAACAAAAAGTAAGAGTAAATATACACATGAAACTCATGGGTATAAAATCTTCTTCACCCTCTCCAAAAACTCTGCATAGGGCTCTATATATCTCTACTACCCTGGTATTGAAGAATATTTTCTTGGAAAATTCCTTAGAGAATTATGTTATTGTTGACAAGGTTCTAATTTTTCCAAGTTCACCCTTTGCTCTTTTCACTACCTTAGTGACTTGATCACAACTCTTTGCCACAGTCTCCAGGAGATCATAATCCATAAAAACACCTAAGACTACCAGTCTTCCTTGGTCAAAATTTCATATACTGGCATGTGGAGAAAACAACCTCCTCTCTGCAAACCATCTTTTGAACAAATTTGAATCAGTTTGTGAGGTATCAGCATCCCAGACCCAATTATCTTCATTAAGCAATCCCTCTTCTATCCACAACCTAGGATTTGATGAGTCAATTGGAGGAATTTTTTGATTATATCTTGTAGAACTGGAGCACAATAGAAATTATAGTATAGTTACTTAATTGAAGTTCTTTCTTATTCATTTTTTTAATTCTATAACTTCTTCATGAACAAATTTCTTCACACACTTGCCAAATATAATCTTCTCATTAATTGTTTCTGCTTAGAAAAGGCTTGAAATCTTTATTTGCACAAGGTGGGATTGATCAAATCTTCTACATTATACTCTATTTTTTACACATGCAAAGCTTTCATATCTAATAAATACAAAGAGTGGCACCACCTTTTGTGTTTAAATTTGCATCGTCGATCTTTAAAAATCCTACGATCATGGGATGCAGAAAAAGGTGACAAGCATTCCACTTGACAATTTGGCAACTCAACCCAATGCGAATTGACCATGTATACAACTCCTTCTTTGATGGCACTTCTGTTTGGACCCACTTGGCAACTTAGGACACATGTCGACAGGTCACTACCTCGCTATGCATAAAGAATGAGCACCTTCCTATAGAAAAGTAGTGATAGCCATTGATTCAATCTTGATATGACAATAACACATTACTACATTGCTTGGAAGAACAGTGGTGGGCCCTTTTTTTGCTATCTCACTGTACATATCCTTTGAGCAACTCTTCATAGAGAGATAGTGAGAATCATTGATGTGAGCTTGATTTGATGGTGTAGAAATTGCATTTAATCCTTAAGGAGTAGTGGGTCCCATATTTGCTATCTTGCATAGGGTAAAAAATGTACATCTTTCTATAGCAAGATAGTGGAGATCATTGATTCCATCTTGATCTGACGATTAGAATATCTGATGTGTTTTATGAATGGGGCATGGGTCTAGGTTACTAATGATGGGGTAAATCTCGCATAGTTGGAATAATAAAACCATATTTTAATCCCCGTCACCTTTCCACATTGTTTGGGTCCCATTGTTTGTTCATTTCATGGTAACTTGCTATGTCCCTAATGGTGAGATGCCTAAATTTTTTGATAGTGAGGTAGCGAGCTCTGGTATCTTTAACAAAACTTGGCACTAGGAAATAAAAGCATGTCACATCACAAACTACCCACCTCATGGTTCTGATATGATAATGTATCATCATTTATTAGGCCACTTGGAACTCTTAATGACCACTGGAAAACTTGGCGGCCACCGTAACATGGGTTTCTAAGATCCCTATTTCCTTTTCTAACTTAGGTAGCAAAAACAAAGAAGATGTGATTAAAAAAAATCCAATGTGAAACCTTTCTAGTCACCAACTATTCGAGCACCATAGCTTAGTTTAATAGTAATCGCTATGTTGCTATGGTTATTTCACTCAAATCTTATTATAGTGACAATGAAATAGCCCTTGATCTTGTCATGATCGGGCAGTGCTCCTTAAAAGGAAAAAGATGTAGGGTGGGAAAGCCTAAGGATGTAAGGGAATATTCAGAAACTTTAAAACATTCACACCCAAATTTAAATAAACACAGGAGACCTAGGGTTCACTTAAGGTATTATAATGGCTATATTGAGGGACAAACCTTGAGAATTTAATAAATTTCAACAACACATGTATTAGGGAATGACTAGGGTAACCCTAAAATTATGAAAGTTATGAGGAATGAAACCCTAATCTACAAAATGCAATGACCTACCTGATTTTTCACCAAAATTTTAGACCTTTTTCTATATTGTGAAAAATTTGACCAACACATTATTTTAAGGTGTCATGGAATGAACAAATTATGTATATGTTAGAGATAGGAGATGAGAATCAGAATGAAACTAAGAGATTCTTATTCAGTAGCATTCATTTGAACCATCCCTCAAGTATACCCACCTTGGTTTTGCAGAGCCTAAAGAGTAGGAAATTTGTCCTGATTTCATTATAGTTGGGCCTAGATGAGAAATACATTCAATTATTTATAGGAAGTAGCTAATCCTTAGATTGTTTGTGCTTTCATTATCTTGGTGTTGAGTATCTTGTTACTTGATAGTTGGAAAACACCAACATACCTCATAAAGGTTATTTCATTGATTATGTCCAAGGGTATTTTGAATTTATTTATTTGGGGGATAATGAAACCTGTCAGATTGTTAGAAAGGGAAAATTTAAGATTAAATTATAGAATAGGAATCATTGGCTACTACATGAGGTAAGACATGTTCCAAGGCTGAGTAGGAATTTAATTTTAGCAAGGCAACTTAGTGATGGGGTTGTGTAGTTATTTTTAATGACAAAAATTGGAAGGTTTCAAAAGGTTCCCTTGTAGTAGCAAAAGGTGTGAAAGTAGGCACCTTATATCTTTGTACAGGTCATATTGTTCCTTCAATTTAATTATTTTAGAGAAAAATGAATGTTTAGGAATAGTTGCTATAGTTGAGCAGGGAGAACAAATAGCTACTATAGATTCTAATACAATGTTGTGGTGCAACAGAGTTGGGCACATGAGTGAGAAAGGTATGAAAGTACTTCATTCAAAGAAATTTTTACCAGGTTTGAAATGTGTTAATATGGATTTTTGTGAAAGTTGAGTGTATGGAAAAATAAAAGAGAGTGAGTTTTGTGAAGACTAGGAAGAAAAAGAAAAAGTGAGAGACTAGAGCTTGTGCATACAGATGTATGGGGACTAGATCAAGTATCTTCCCTTGGTGGCTCTCATTATTATGTTATATTTATTGATGATGCAAATAGAAAAATATGGGTTTATTTCCTTATAAAGAAGTCTGATGTATTTCAAACTTTTAAGAAATGGAAATGCTTGGTTGAAAATGAGACTGGTAAGAAATTAAAATTTCTTAGATCTGATAATGGTGGTGAGTATTGCAATCATGAATTTGAATATTATTTCTCTACTAATGGTATTCATTGGTAGAAAACTATTTTAAGGACTTCACAGGAAAATGGAGTGGCTGAACACATGAACATGACTATAATGGAGTGTGGAAGGAGTATGAGGTTACATGTTGGTTTTCCCTTAAACGTGTAGCTAGAGGCTGTTAATACTATTGCATATTTGATTAATAGAGGCCCCTCTACTCCTTTGGGTTGTGTTATTTTAGAGGAAGCATGGACTAGTAAGAAGGAAAGTTATTATTTTCTCAAAACCTTTGATTGTGGAGCTTTTGCTCAGATAGATTTTGAAAATAGAACCAACCTAGAAGCTAAGTCAAAGAAATGTGTATTTGTTGGATATGACATTGATGAATTTGGTTATAGGATTTGAGATTTGAAAATCATAAAATTGTAAGAAGTAGGGATGTCATATTTAATGAGAAAGTGTTATACAAAGATCTGTTGCAACAACATAAGAAGAAAGAAGATGATTATGTAGTGTTGGATGATACTCTAAAAGATGATGTTCCAGAAATTCCTCATGATGTGTAACAACCAAAACAACAATACCACACACCCTAGTGAATGTTAGACAGTCAACAAGGATAAGTAGACCTCTAGAAATATTTTCTCCTTCCTTGTATCCTATTTTACTTACTAATGTTGGTGAACCTAAATGTTATGATGAAGCTATGCAGCTGAATACAAATATTCAATGAGAGTTTGCAATGAAAGAGGAAATGGACTCTTTGTTGAAAAATAAGACATGAGATTTATGCAAGTTTCTTGGAGGTAAAAGGGCTTTACAAAATAAGTAAGTTTACAGGTTGAAAGAAGAGGATGGAGGTAATAAAATATTTAAAGCCAAGTTAGTTGTAAAAGGATTTGCACAGAAAAAAGGCATTAATTTTGATGAGATATTCTCTCTTGTTAAAATGACTTCTATTCACACTATTTTAAGTATTGTGGCTACTGAAGATTTTCTTTTGGACCAACTTGATGTTAAAACAACCTTCTTTCATGGTGATTTGAATGAAGAGATATATATGGCTCAACCATAGGGTTTTGAGGTCAAAGGTAAGGAGAACTTAGTGTGTAGATTGAAGAAAAGTTTTTATGGCTTGAAGCAAGTACCTCAACAATGGTATCTAAAATTTGATAGTTTTATGCTTGAGCATGGATATAGTAGGTGTAATTCATATCATTGTGTTTACTTAAGAGGTTGGATGATGAAAACTACATTATTCTATGTTTATATGTTGATGATATGCTTGTAGTTGGGTCTAACATGGATCATAATAAGGGGATGAAACACTAGTTAGCACATGCATTTGCTATGAAAGATTTGGGGGCAAAAAAAAAAAATCCTTGGTATGAAGATTTATAGAGATAGGAAGAACTAGAAATTGACATTAGCTTAGACTAATTATATTGTAAAGGTGTTGCAATGTTTCTCTATAGAGAATGCTAAAGTTGCCAGCACACCTTTACCTAGTCACTTGAAGTTGACTAAGGAGATGTATCCCAAGACACAAGAAGAGGAGGATAAGATGTCTAAGGTACATTATGATTTAGCTATAGGAAACTTGATGTATGCTATGGTATGTACAAGGCCAAATATT
This sequence comes from Cupressus sempervirens, assembly GCA_028749045.1. Taxonomy (NCBI): domain Eukaryota; kingdom Viridiplantae; phylum Streptophyta; class Pinopsida; order Cupressales; family Cupressaceae; genus Cupressus; species Cupressus sempervirens. The sequence continues at coordinate 268,277,128 of CM053788.1, read as the reverse complement.
TCACATGTAGTGGGAGTCATTAGCAGGTCATTAGCAGGTATATGAGTCATTTAGGACTTGAGCATTGGAATGCTAGTTAAATAGATTCTCAAATATCTAAGAGGAACATCCAGTAAGTGTTTACATTTTGGGGGCTTTACCACTAATTTACAGGGATATGCTGAATTATATTTGGGAGGGGATATTAATACTAGGTGGAGTACTATAGGTTATGTATTTACTATTGGTGGGGCAGCCGTGAGCTGGGTTTCTAAATTACAGAAGGTGAATACTTTATCCACTATAGAGACATAGTATGTTGCTGCTATAGTGGCTACAAAGGAGATGATATGGCTTTAGTTCTTCTTGGAAGAATTTGGACACCCTCAAAAGGGTAAGTATTTGTTTATAGATAATCAAAGTGCTATTCATCTTACAAAGAATTCAGCTCTACATTCAAAGACAAAATACATTTAGTTATAGTACCATTTCATTTGATCAATTTTGGATGACTAATAGTTAAAGAAAGACAAGATACATATAGATGGAAATCTAGCAGATATGTTTACAAAGGTAGTAAGAAAGGATAAGATGAACTCCTCTTCAGCTTTAGTTGGTCTTCTAGACTAAATAGGAACAAAATAACAATAGAGTCTAGGGTGCTTTGATCTAGTGGGAGCCTCATGGAGTAGCACCATAGCTATAGGATCAGTTTCCAAGTGGGAGATTGTTGTCTAGTGTGGATCCTGATCAGTCCACAAGTGGGGCATTATTAATTTTTGGTGATTGATCAGGGAAGTACTATACATCCTAATTCTTTGGGGCTCAAATTTTTTTTGGGCCCTATTTTATCAAGATTTTGGGATGACATGTAATTATTAATTATAAACCTAAAGAGGTAAAAATACTTGTATAAAATAGTTTAGGGTCATGGGTTTTTCATACTATGTGATGTGAAAATTTCTTCTTGCAGAGGTATTGAGGTATAAGGGATTATAGATTGTAATTAGGTTGTAATCACTGTATTGTAATAATATTGGACTTGTCGTTTGGTGGACATAGCCCAGGGTTTGGGTGAACCACATTAAATCTTGGTGTCTTGTGTTCTCTTCTATGTGATCTATTAGTTTCTAATATTGTTTATATTTGCATGCAATTGTTATTTCTATCTGTGGTTTTATCATAACAAGGTTGAGTCTTCAAAGAAGGTCAACTTCCTTTACTATCAGGATGCACTTGACTACTCTTGGAGAGGAAAAGGGAGAAGAAAAGTACCTTGTCTAATCTAAGGAGGTGATGCACCATAATAGAGTGTTCAAACCAATCTCTACCCATACATGCAATTTTGAACCTTCATGACACCAAAAGATATACACATCTAGACTTGTTTTAATCTAACAATCACATGCAGATTAGAAAACCCAAATAAATGACACAAGGAAGATGGGATTCACTTATATATAATTCATATATCAAAGAGATATAGTCATTAAAATTGAAGATAGCAATAAAAAATTGAAGAAAGGCAAATAGATCTTACACAGTCATCAATGGCTAAAGGAGATAAGGCAGAATGCCATACAGTTCAAAGGAAAAGGGAATTTACAGTGAACTTGCAGAGTAATATTAGATAAATAGAGAAAATTTGACCCTAAGAAAGAATTAAAACCTTGATTTTATAGTTCAAGCATAACTGAGATATGTCTAATTGAAGTTACTCCACAACCACTACCATTAAGTGCTCAAAGAAAAATCAAGATGTTCCAAATAATAGATTTGATTTGGTACACTTGCAAATGGTTGAAAATTATGGAAACCTTGACTAGAGTAAACCCTAAAGTGATGGAAACAATTCCAACTAATGCATAGTTGGGTAGATGGATAACCAGGTGATGAGTGCATGCTCCTTTTACATTTACTAGGCATGGGGTTCCTGAAAGAAATTTGAAGACGATCAAAAATTTGATTTGCCATTAAAGAATCATTTTTCTTTTTTTTGATTAGCATGCCAAGTTGGATGCATTAGTAGCTCAATCATTTTCAATATTCACTCATGTTGCTTTCTTGCAATTTTATTGGTCAAAGACCCTTCTTTTTCCAGCTTAGACAAGTGAAACATCTTTACCATGGTCAACCAGGGTTCTACGATCCTACAATTGTCAATCTATCTTAACATCAAGATCCCTTTAAAATTTCTTTATGATCTTATAATCATTGTGATGTTACCAAAAATCCTTTATCTTTATGCCTTTGAAAGAACTCTACATCTGTATCTATGATCTTACAACAACTACATATCAACTTTCTTACCATCTCTTGTGACCATATGCTTCTATGATGTTATGATAGTTGCATATCATAAAATCAATGACCTTGGAAATTGACTTAATGTTATTATGCTAGATCATAAGATCATAACACAAGAAACTGGTCATATTATCGTAACCCTGATCCTTCACCTCCTACGATATAATGAAAAGGGGCCCACTAGGGACACATGTCAAGATCTCATTATGTCACTATAACTAAAGATCAATTAGTTTCTGTAGTGACATAAAGAGAGACATTAATTTGCCTTCATCTGACAACCCAAAAACATGCAACCAATTTACTAACTATGCTAGGATCCAAACCAATTAGGGTCCATTCGTATGCCAACCTATTTGACAACCTTTTACTTTTTCCGCATACCAATGTAATTTTGTCACCAGATCTACGCAAAAAGATGTCACTATGTTGCCTTCCATAAAATCCTTGTAACTTTATAAGGAAACAAGGCAACAACTGTAGATGTTAGCAAGATATGATGGTAAGTAAAATGCATTGAAGAAACTAGCCCACACCTTGCACAGTTGTCACTTCAACTAATGACAAACCAACAAACTGCCAATGTGCTCTAAAAAGAAAGGGGTCCATTGAAATCCATGTATCAAGCCATCGCTATGTCACATAAAATAACTTGCTTGCATCTTTGCATAGTGACATAGTGATGACAGTAGATCACAAAATATCTAATGATGGAAAAGATGCGGGCTCATGGAAATATTAAAGTGGGTAGTCACTTAGGAATTAAAATATTACCTAAGGTATTTTTTGTGTCCCATTTTATTTGAATTTTCAAATATGTGAATGTTACTACATTTGAATTCAAATTTGGCAACTTTGGTAGGAGGGCAAAAATGACCAATAGGTCCCATGAGGTTTTTCCTTTTACAGGGTTTCCATGTTAAATCATGTGTCAAATGTGTGAATCTTGTTGAATTACAAATTTATTTTAATGATATTAACTTAATACTACAACTCAGTAATAACTAGGTAAGAGTAAGGAAAAAATAAAGTTATATTTATTATACTCATTAATAACATAAACAATGAAATAACATTTTGGAGTAGATTGAGTACAAGATTGAATTATGAAGTTAAATGAGATCACTGAGTTATTACTTTTTATGTTTATGAAGTTGTATTGGTACTAAAGTGTTTGAAAGGCCTATAGAATAACTAGACATAACTAATTCACCCCCCTCAACAATTATCTAACATATGCTAATGAAGTCCCTTGCAAAGAAGAAAGACAAACTTCAAATTTGAGACCTTAAAGAAAGGAAAATGGTTGATTGTATTGATGAAAACATAATTAGAAATTTTGATGGAAAGAGATTAGAAAGAATCATTCAATTGTGGGATTCATGACTTTTTAATCATTTTTTTGGACACAAGACATTGGTTGAGAAATGCAATATATTTGTGTAGTTATTAAAGTTCTAGAAGATGAGACCTATACTTGCTAAATTAAATATTCACGTGAATAAGAAAATGGAGAGGATTGTTATTATTACGAGAAATAGTTTTAGTGCTCTCAATTAGATTAGGGAGAATACCAAATAAAAATATAGGAGATCTACTTGGAGGGTAATTATATCCTCCTTAAAAGTCATTGTTTGAGAAAAGCTTGTTTGATGAGACAAACTTCTGGTAACTTTAACCTAAATCATAAAAATTTGGATAGAGAATTTGCAAGAAGAGAAAGATTTTATGGTCCTCTTCAAAATGATACATGGGCTTATGGTGGGAGACTTTCACATTGTGATAAGAAGCTTACTGATTCTATGAATGATCAAGTTAAACTATTTTGGAAATCTAACTCAAATGTGTCACCAAATGTGAAGGATGCCTTGAAGATGAGAATTGAGATTTGAGACCAAACTCCACATCCTAAACATTACTTGGAGGTGATCTGGACTGTTGGTGCTCAAAATTGCAGCCCTGATTTTGAGCAATATTGAGAATTTGAGACCTATAAATGCTTTTTAATGCCTATGTACCCAGCTGTCCATTTGAACCCGCAGAGGTGTTTAATGTTTCTAACACCCTAAATTCAGCGTGTCTAAGTGTTCCATGATGTTAAATTGATATCTCGGGTCATTCTATGAAGTTCCATTTTGAGCTAGTTTCAAATCTGCATTTTACCCTAAGTATCAAACAACGACAGGAGGCCTTGTTTGCATCTAAATATCTCACACCCAGAAATGTTTCATGATTTTCCACTTTGGGAATATCTAGTGTCCATACTCAAGAACCTATGTTTCAAATTTTGAGTCATTTTGAGTTCGTTTAACTAGGTTTTGAATCCCTTAAAGTTGGTTAGTTACTATTTTTATGATTGATGCACTTTGCACCTAATTCTGGGAGGCCCTGTTTGATGTTCTATAACTTTGACCCAGTTGACCAAAATCTTGAATTTCTTTTTGTATTGCATTGTACATGTCAATGACTTGTTATATGTTAGGTTTCATCTTTTGATGAATCTGTTTGATATGTTTTCAAATGCGATTCCAAACGAGATTTCTAAAGTTTTACTTGTGTCAGCACTTGCAGATTTGTTAGTACCCCTGTTCGTGGCGTTATAACTTGAAATCCATGATCGGAAAGATCAAATGGATTGTACCATTGTGTTGTCCACTGAAAATACTTTAAGTGTGCTAGTTTTTAAGTCATGATGAATCCATTCGCATACTTTTCCAGGTCAATTCTGTTTGCCAAAATCACTATCTTGTCATTGTTCCAATCTGCAAAATCTGAGTGGCCTACTTTGAGCGTCTGCCATTTGCATCCTATTATTTTTCATGAGCCCAAATCATAGATCCATAATGTCCTCATGACAGAGAACTAGTATCCTAGTTTTCATTTCCCCATGTGCTCATTTGCCCAATTTTCAAAGCCAAATTCGAACCCAGTTTGTTGTTTTCTAACATGTTTTTGTGCAGATAATTCTGAAGGGGTGACTTTGACAGTGAATATATTTTGGCTCCGAATTCTTCATAAGATGAAATCTGACAAGGTGAAAGTATATGAAACAGAGAATCAATGTGTCAGGTTTTAGAGCCTAGTCAATCGTTCGAGTTAGTTTTCAAATGCAGTCAATGGACCTTCTGACACCAATTTGGCAACTGGCAGAAAGTGATTAAATGAGTTTTAAATGATCAATCAATGTTCAAGTTTGAGTTTAATCAGTATCAGATTGATCAATGGGTTAGTTTTACAACTCAGTTGTTCAAAAATGAATTTTTTTTTAGCCAGACCCACTATGGAGTCCGACTGACAGTTAGTAAGCTGATAAGGTATTTAGGATTGTTCAAGTATTAATACTCTGAGACATTGGCAATTGATGAAATATGGACAGTTATGAAGAAATATACTAATAAATTGTCCATGATGTTCCTTCAATGTAGGAAGTGAATCATTTAATTGCTAGAAGCAAAGAGGAGTGGTGTTGCAATTTGGTACTATGGAAGAGGAGAGTGGATTATGTGCTATGCATCCTGTCCCTAAAAAGAAACTGGGGAACATGAAAAAAAATCCAAGAAAAAGACCTCCTAGATCTGAATTAAATAGCCAAAAACAAGTTGCCTCATAAACTTCGAGAATATTGCAATTGTCAATAATGGAAGGCGATAGTAGTTTTAGAGGAGCAACTCAATTTAGAATTGATAACAATCTACAAAAAGAAGATGGCGAAGTTCATGAAGAATGTGGATGAGGTTGTTTGGAAAGAGGTGTTATATTTTCCTTGAAAAATGCAAGAAAAAGCTTATATCAGGGCCTTTTGATAGTAAAATAAAATCAGCTCTCCAGTTGCCATGGGGGTTGCATATCTTCTAGTATTTGAGAGTGCAAATTATTTGAATATTTCTCCATCATAAAGTGTTTAGCTGGATAGGTTGTGGTCTAGTCAGCTCAATTTGAAGGAGCCACCCCTCTTCGAAGAAAAACAATGCTTTATTGTGAAGGAGCAACCCACATAGTAGGCAATGGTCCATGCAAGTCGATGGAAGGAGCTCGCCAATGGAATATTAATGTATGCTGATTGTTTGTGTACAGAAAATAAATATGCATCTTTTCTTTAGGAGAAACAATGTTGAATTTAGGGTCAAAAAAATCAACTCCTTGAACCACACGGTAAAGACCAAGAAGAGTGAAAGTAGTGTGGCTTTCATACTATCCAGCTATGTCCTTGCTGCACAACAAAACACAACACCATATTAAGCACCTGATCTAGCAGCCAATAGTTCTCAAATAACAATGATTCTGAATAATCTAAAGAATATTTAGAAATATGTTAGTAAGGGAGTCAGTGGCAAGATGAAGAGGATGTCAAAGGAGGCAAGAGAGTAGCCTTCACACGTTGGTTAAAATAGGAACTCTTCCACACATACAAAAACAAATCCACGCCATGAAAAAGAGCCAGACCACAGGTCAAAGTCTGAAAAGGATCCATGCATAGTATAAAGGATGTCCACAGCATGAGAGGCAATCCAGCGCAGTGGAGAAAATGTAGTTAAAACTTTCAAGCACCTCATGCATTGGAGATCAGGCATGAAAAGATAAAATGAGGTCATCATTTTCAAAGGTAGCTGGAAAAGCAAAGAGCCTTCCCACACAGATTCGAAGGAATGGAGCTGGAGGCCACACAATTATAAAAAAAGAAGACCACATATCAATCAAAGCTCCAGCATGCAAAGAGAACACACCCTGCGTAAGCAAAATAGAGAACATGCATTTCAAAGAAAAGCCCAAGTCATGGGTAGAGGAAAGATAGAGCCCCATGTGAGCACAACACAGACCAAGAAAGATAAAAGGTGCCAAAATGAAATGATGTTCCCAGTGATGAAAGGAGGCAGGGGATTTCAATAGGACTCACACCATCAAAGCCAATAGGCAGATCAGAGCTGTAAGGAGGTCCATGTTGTAAATAAAAGAGGTAATCCTTAGTTCAAGAGGGAAGCGCAGGAGAAGTGCTTCAGTGATATATCCCACATTGTATATGTGGTGATTTTTTTAATGTTTAAATGCAATTCTTCACTCAATGTGAAATGTCTACAAATACAAGTGCTTTTGGAAGCACTAGAACATGGAGGTGGGACCCGACTTGATAATGTCAATGTGACACAAGCATAATTTTGATCAAACTCGTGCAGGAGCTGATGTGGTGCCAAAGGACAGGGAGTTCTGAGATTTTGACACGTGGCTAGGATCGACGGTATTTGCATTCTCGCAATATCAAGTTGTGCGGACGTTAAATAATGCAGAGAAGTGGATTTTTTCCATGTGGTAGCATGGGCCCGCAGATGATGAGATGGCATTGTAAGGTAGGTTCAAGAAAGAAGCAACCACGGTTGGTGCTTCCCCACAAAAAGAAGTTGCATGATCATTAAAAAATGTAGGAATGCAGATTTTTGCCATGTGGTATGGGCCCACCCAATGATGACATAGCATTTGAGGAGCAGTGGTCGTCCAATCAGAGGCTGCCACATGGCAATGAAAATTTAGAACCAATTAAATATTGCCACATGGTAGTCAGTCAATTGAAGGTTGACCTCGAATTATAAGGCAAGGGCAATATTAAAGAATAAAAATAAATATATATTTTATTATTATAAAAAATGTGTGTTATGTGCAACTCATTTTAGAATCAGAAGAGGTCACTTTATAAAGTAATGACTTTAGTTTGTTTTAAATTTTTGAAATTTAAAATAGTCAGTTTGCAAACCTAACCTTTATAGTAAAGGGAGGCAATTTTCAAATGAAGATTTAATGGGTTTCTGATAAGAAAAATAGGCAATGTTATATATCGTTGAAATCAGGAGGGAATGAATTTTTTGATTCTAAAATTGGTTTTTGCACAAGAATCTATCTGTTCGAGTATTATGAGGTTTTCTACCAAGTTCTTTTTCTGCAACCGTATTCAGGTATGAAAGTTTAGAATTGATTTTTAACAAAGTAATGACTTGAATGGGTTAAAGAGACAGTGAAAATACAGTTGGGGTCACATTCACTCAGTAAAAATTAAAATTTCACTAGTATTTTCATAAGGCAGATCAAATACTTTGGTGACTCAAAAGGGTTTCATCATTTCAACAGAGATATTTTGCAAGTCAGTAACAGAAATGATGAAACAAGATCAGATCAAAATGGAAGGTGGAAGGAAGAAGTTATTCAGTTATAGAGGATTGCATTTCAAATGGACACTTGTCACTTGAAGATCAGATCCGAGATTCTTTCCTTTGCTATATCTTTCTATTTTTCATTCTTTCTAGAGGTTCCAGTCTTTTGGAGAAAACCAGTCACTACTGAGATATCAAGTTTTGGATCCAATTTTGATGTGTTCCCATACTGTAATACCATACATTCTTCAACAAATTTCTCTCATGTGAACAACAGTAGTGCAGATAATACAGATAGTTCTGATATGTTAGGTTGTTTCATGTTTTAATTTTATGCATTTGATTGTATTGTTTCAAGGAAGTGAATACATATGAGCAAGCATTTCATTAGTTTCATTCTGGTTCTCATCTCTTGTCTCAGTAATCTGTAGTCTTATGTGGTCTTGGAACAAAGAGCTGATATCCATTTGCTTCCCCATCAGGTTGTATGTTTGATATATCTTTCTGTTGGAACAAAGTGCCAAGTAAATGCTTGATGTGTTTGACAGGGTTGCTGGTTATCTTGAGAAGGATATTTTATAAGAATGAGGTCTTAATGAACACCGATGTCTAAATCACAAGGTGATTAGATAGATCTGATGTCTGGGTATATGTAATATTGTCCTGATGTCACAGATGTATGTTTTGAATTCATGAAATTGCCCAATGGATTAGGCACTGATCAGTTATAGGATCACTTGTTATACTTCTGCATGTTCGAGGATTTGTTGAACATCAACATTATTATTCAATCATTTTCCCTTCATGTTGAAGAGCTATAAAAATTGAACCCTCACTCAGCTTATGAGATTCCTAGATTTGCATTTAGCTACTGTAGATTGATGTTATTCCATGAGTTATCAGGAGAAATAAGGGTTTTATCTGCTTCATAATAGATTCAGTGTATGCTTTGATAACTGGTACCATATAAAGAATCTATAGGTTTACCCACCTAGGTTTTGCAGAGCCTGAAGAAGAAGTAGGGTCTAGCCTTATAGTTGGCTTGGTGTTTGAATGGGCATGTTGAAAATGGGAGTTAGCTGCCCCTAGATGTGTCACTTTCTCATCAGGGTAATTGGAAATGGGTAATGTTTTCAAACACCAACATGGACAATATTTTTTTTTTGTGAGACACATCCAAAATTGAAAATAACACAAAGAGATTTTGAATCATTCAAGCCACTTTTGTGTGTACCTCTTAAGATTCAAAATACTCATTATTATAAATATAATGCTGAGTTTTCAATGCACCATGAACTTTTATGCTCCATTCATTGTAATTTTTATACTAATGAAATGTTAGAGGAGTGTGGTGAAAATGCTCTTCCAAAATTATAAAGATACTGTCTAGATCATTTTTTATGTACTAGAAATGATGGTTTTTTGTTTCATAGGAAATATTGCTTAAATGACAAATTCTCTAAGTGTGGTGGTTTAGTGAAGTTTTTTTCATGTTTTCATGAGGGCTATGAACAAAATTTTGGAAAGTCAAATTTCCAAAAAAATGCATATGAAATGGTTAAGTATACATTGAAAAGTCAAGGTGAAGGCTCTAGATGTGAGTTGGTTACAAAAGAATGCAATGTATCTAATTTTGTTTTAGATTCCAAAAGGAATGTTTTACAAGTATGCAAGGCATAGCCATAGGTATCAATGGTTGGTTCAAAAATTTAGGATGTGTAAGGACATTTTTCTAATTGACACTATTATATCAGTCATTGAATTTGTAGAGAAATATACATTACAACCCAAAAATGAGTTGCAAGCTTTATATTATAATTCCATTCAGATTTCTCTTTTGTGTACATACCATATATACATTCTTCTAATAGTATATAAGATTATTAGAATATAATTAGACAATACCATTTTTATATGAGTGATGATCGATCACACTCTCATGGGTATGCCCAACATTTCTTTGAGAACTATGTTTAGTGAGTGTGGGAAAGTGATATTGCTCTAGTTTGACATCTCATTTGGTTAGATAATTGCAAAATTTAATTCAAGAATGCTTATATGTTTTATTAGCTGTGTATAATGCATGTAGAGAGAGGTGTATCTCATAATTAATTTTTTTAATAGGATGGACATGGAAAAGGGGAGCATGATAGAGAAATTGCATGTGTAAAGATAGCTTTAATAAAGAAGCAAGCGATAATTTCATGTATAGAACTTGTTGATGCTTATTCTATTGTAGGTTGGTGTACTTACACATTGTCATGGGGGGAACATTTTATTTAGCAATGGACAAATTATTTTGGTTGGTTGAGTTGGGAACAATAAGAGATAGGTTGGATTGTTAGATAATGAAAGATTCTTTCAAAATACATCCATTTCGAAGCATAGATACCCATATATGGGCCATTTGGGTATAAAAGATGGCTATTTTTTGTCCAAAGTGTCTTGAATGTAATTGGGATAATTGTGAGTTAAATTATTGGGTTGATACATGGGTTCTACGTTATCTAACTCCCTTATATATCAAACTCTCTATGATAAATGAGGACATGGACTATTCACTTGAGCTCAACCATATTTAAGATCTTTTATAGCCATGCCATGTGTTTGTATTAGTTTCAACATAAGGGAATGATGAGATATGAAGTTACTAGTTAGCACATTGTGTACAAGAAAAGAAAAAGCTTTCATAATAGATGACAAATGATGAGGGGTTCACATATCTAACAGGTTCAGTTGCTTCTGTCAAAACATGGTTGCATATGTACATGATTAGAAAAAATGTCATTCCTATGTTTGAAGACTATGAGAAGCACAAAATAATTCTTATGTATTTATATCTTTTCATAGAAACCAATGTTAAGTTGTTGAATCATCAAGGAAAACCAAAGACAAAAGAACTTTGGACTATTAGTACTATTGATCATGAAGCAACTCAAATATCCTCAAGCAAAGAGGTGAACCTTTAGGCACATTTTACTAGGTGAATGAAATTCTCTGCAAGGTTTTCCATGTTCATTATACTTATAGTAAATTAATTAATTACATTTCTCTTTTAAATTTTTTTACCCAATAAAAATTGAGGCATGCAATTGATTTGCCCATAAAAAATGACAATAAACTTCACTTTCTTGAGCTACTTAGTTATACATTTAAAAAAACCATTCCAACATGTATGAACTTCTTGTCTTATTTATTAAGATTTCTTTCACCTTCATAATACAAGGATTCAAATTTAGATGTCATCAAGAACCATTGGTTAAAACTATACATTAACAACTAGAAATGACACAATTATTATATAAGATAATTTTTTATATATAGTTTCATATCTAAGATTTTTGGTCATGATGTATCTAAGACTTTTGATAATTGTATCATCTCAAATTGGAATCACTATATTTTAATAATTATTTAGCACCCATTTAGTGTAGGATCATCATTTATTTGCATTTCTCCCCTTTCTTTTCATCTCTTATCATCCTCCTTGGTATTCCTATTTCATGATGTAAATATTGAGGTAGGATTTAACCACTTGGGTCCTCCCTTTATTTCCTCTAATCACTTAGAATCTATTTTTCCCACCAAAACTAACTTTTCTTGAAAACTACATCCAATTCTTGAGATTCCAGACCTATTTTTGGATCCTCAAGGAATCCTGAGGGTTTTGGGCCCTGGTTAGTAGGGACCTACTTTATCCCTACTCAATCAAGGACATAATGCCTCCCTATTGGGCCAATCAAGGATGAAGTACATCCTTAATCAGGCCCTATTTTGGGTCATCTTCTTGGGTCATATGTCTTGATTGATTCAAGGTGTTAATGCAAGGTACAATCAGCTTGTAGGAGAAATTTTATTCCAAGACCTTTATAAAAAAATCCATTTACCTCATTTTTCATCTCATATCATACCCAAGAATCCATCATGTGCACTAGCACTCAAGCATTCAAATCTTCAAGCATTCAAGCCATCTTCAAGTATGTTCAGGAGATATTAATGCAAGTAATTGGAAAGGATATCTCTTGCATTCATACTTATTCTAAATTCACATCCTCTTGATCCATTATGTTTGTGAAGTGAGAATATAGTATTCAATTTGAGAAATCCTAATACTGTAATGCAAATTCATACATTTACTTTACATTTCCACCAATTCTATTACTTTAATATCAAGGTTAGTTCCCAAACATGGGTTTGAACAATGCCCCCATAAAAAAATAAAAATCATTTTTCTTGTAGATTGTAGATCTCATAAGGAAAAATAGGTTGCAGATTCAAATACTCTTTTTGTTTTACTTCAACTATGCAAAAAATATTTCATGATTTGACATTGTTTAGCCAGGATGCACTATGTCCTTAGTGACAAAAGTCACCCCTACTCAAAAAATTTGAATCTACTATGTAAAGTCAACCATACTCAATAAGGTAAACTTTTCCAAATAAATGAACAACTTTTGGATTTTGTAGATCTCATACTTTGACATCCAGATCATAGAATTAAGTAGTTTCAAAGATCATTTGACAACCCATGTACAAGTTTTTATTTTGCAAGGTGAGATTAATTTCATTCTCTATTTTAATAAACACATTTATTTCCACACATTCAACTTTTTATTGCACATATACTTTCATTGCTACATGTCATAACTCTTTTTATATTAGGGCTTTAAGGATTTAACATTCTTTCTCCAATTCTATAACCATTAGATATTTGTTTGTAATAGTTATCATTCATCATTTGGTTGGCACTAATCTTCCTAGATTTAGTAACCTTAGAAATGGAATTTAAAGGATCAATCTCCTTAACTTCCTTTTGAGGTACAAGGTTAATCTACCACCGAAATGTGAAGTAGTTGAGACTTATTCTTATTGCTTCACATTTTACATTGTACATTTTGGTGAACCCGAAATCCTACCCCAAATTTTATTAGATTTAGATTTTTCTATCTTGTGGAGTTAGATTGATTTATCTCTTCTTTGTGCATCTAGATCTAGTTTTTCTTGCATTAGTAGCATTTATCTAGCTCTCCATTTCCTGGGCCTTGCAACATTGAGTATGTTCTTTTCATGCTTTATCTTTCAAATGTTCATTGGATATTGCATACATTTAAATGAAATAATAATTAATTAGATATACTCTATATGTGCTTCTCTTTTACTTATGCTATAGGAGTTATTCTACAAACATCATTACCTTATCCTTGAGATAAAACATCATCCTCTTATCAACTTAACTTTACCATGTGATCTTCCTAGTTATGGAGATGAGTGATGGATTAATATTTTTCCTTCTCTTAATTTAGGTCTTTATTATGAAGATAATTTTTTTGAGGGTTCCCCTATATCTTATTTCCATCCTTAACCCTTAAAAAACCTCACCTTAACTCATGATCATTCCTTTTCTATTGTGTGTTTTATTTATAGAAATGCACCTTTCATTGATAATGTCACTATTCGAGATAAACCTCTAGATGATAATATTTTTAATTAATGGTAAAATAAAGATTCAAAGGTACCCTAAAACCCTTTACAATATCATCAAAGAAATATTTTCAAGTACATCACAAGATACAACAATCAATCCAAGCTAGTAACGCAAACTAGGCACACAAGAAAAAACTAAGAAGCTTAAACCAAAAGAAAAAAAAAATGAAAAAAATTAGACAAGAACAGAAAAATTAGGGCTAGGAAGATCAAACTAGTCCAAATGAACAAGGAGAGACCTAGTCTCCTTTTCTAGACTCTCAAGCCATTGCAACAACTCTGTAATGTTAGGTTGCACTTTAGGATTGTCATTCTTGATCTTCTTCCTCATTCTAGAATGGGTTATGTTATCTAGTCCATATGTGGCTCCAATAGAAATAACTTCCTCCTTATCAACATTAAAAATGTGTTTATCCTTTTGGCTTTCAAGCATATCATGTAGGAATTTTAGTTAAATTCTAGAGGCACAAAGAACTTCATGGATATGAAGAAGAATGGTCATTAGCATTTCTTTATTTTTTTCCATTCTTTGATTCAACTAATGAATGTAGACCTCGATGATAGCATTAAAAATTTCTATCAGCCATGTTGACATGCACCTTATTGTTAGTTCCCTTTTGGATATATTTAAATTTCTTTCAAAGTTCCTATAGACATTCATTGAAATCTTTTATTTCCTCAACCATCCATTTATCAAACTTAAAAGAGTAAGAGTACTTGGATTTAACAATTTGAAGGATGTTCGTAGGGATTTTTAGGTTGATATTGAATTCCACCATATTCTTGTTGGTTAATTTTTGAGTATTAGAATTTTCCTCTTTCTGTGCCTTGATTGTTACATTCTTTCTCTTCCTATTAGAGGGATGATAATGTTGACTATTCTCTTCCTCATGAAAAAGGTAATATGATGATTGAAGCCTTTTCTTTTCAACAAGAAAACCTTGATGTTTCTTATTTTTCTAACATATGTTCTATTCTTAGTGATATTTTGGAGCAAGAAGAAGACATATTACATAGTTTCCTTAATGTTACCTCACCTTCATTTGATGCTCCTAGTAGAGGGAAATCATTAACAAAAATTCACAATACCTATTCTAACAATCCCTTAGGAAAAGAGTATAATGGTAATCTCCTTAATATTGTCCCTTTTAGTAATGGGTAATATATACAAGATTGGGTCTCTCTCAATCTCTCATTTGAACAAACACAAGATAAATATCATACATGGGTAATGTATACAAGCATACTAAATTTCATATATGGGTAACATGTCTAGACACATGATAAATCTTATTATGGGTAATGCATTAAAGTTTACTAAATATAATATATAGGTAATGCATTCAAGAGCATGCTAAATATCATAAACAAGTAATTTTATTATTATTATCTATGATTCACAATGAGATGTACCTTTCAAATTGGAAAATTAATCACAACCCTTCTTCTCTACTTCTCCTAGTTAGTGATTTATCTCTTATTATGATCTTAGAGTTAGAAAGAACCCAATCCCTTAGGGGCTTGATGTATTATTTGTCTCCTTGACCATGATAATATAATATCATGTCTTGTGCTCTATTACCAAGAGTTTGGATTGACTCCATCCTCTAGCTAAAGTGAGGGCTAAATATACCATCTTAAATTGGAAGCACTTCAATCTAATAATGATTTAGTACCCATTTAATGTAGTATCATCATTTATTTGCATTTCTCCCATTTTTCTTCATCTCTTCTCATTCCTCCTAGGTGGAATCAAGGTAGGAATTAATGAATCTCCTTGGTATTCCTATTTCATGGAATAAGTATTGAGGTAGTTTACACTAAGAAAGTGTCACACTCTAAACCCTTCTATTTAAGTGATCCTATGAGTTCAGAATGCTTGGATATCATCTTAGAGCTCCCTATCCATGGAGTGCAAGATAGTATGATTCAAATGTGAGGGCTCTCAATTGAGCCTTAGGAATGCTCTTCTTGCTAGTAAACCATGCAACGTGAGGTTCTTTGAGACAAGAGAAAGAATGCAAGTGTCTACAATGAGAACTCTCAAAATGCAATGCAAATATGAAGTAAGCCAAATGAAATGCAAAGTGTAGCTAGGCTAACAAGAATGAGAGTGTTACAAATCCAACTATTATGCTATGTGATTTAAGCTATTACAAAATGAAAGCTAAGCTACATGCAACATGATTCTAAGCTAAAATGTTATGATATAAGAGAATGCAGACAAGAAATAGAAGTTCTCCATAAAAGCTCTCAAGAATTTGAATGATAAAACTGCAGCATAACAATACTTAAGAGTGTGAATCCTTTAACAAGAGGAGAGCTCTTTCTTTTAAAGTTATACAGATGGTAGAGATCAAAGTCAAGACGATGGATGATCAATGATGGAATTCAAAAATGGGAGTGATCCATGTACACACACAAGTCAACCAATAAAATAAAAGTTGACTTCCCATATAAGGCAAAAGTCACAAAGCCTTTTCTTTTAATTTGTGAAATAAAAAAGGACTTTATGTGTGCACTTTAATTGGGTTAGAAGAATGGGGTCTTTTATTTATTTTAAAAGTGGAAATTTTCTTTTAATCAAATAATGAACTTAGGATAGCATAGTAAAACTATAGGTTATAATCATCTTAATTGATTATTAGCAATTTGGTTTAGGTAAATGATTAATTGAATTAGCCAAAATGTTGAGAAGGGGGCTAATAGCCTACATGGCCATTTTTAGGTGATTACATTTTCCCCTCTTTGACTAACGTGTGATTGATCTGGGAACACATTACATCAAAGAAAACAAAAGTCAAGTAGGCAGTAATAGATATAGATATCTGATTATGAAGAACAAAATGCAGAAAGAGATAACAAATCCTAAATGTATAGCTTGATAGTGGTAGTAATGAACACTAGGAAGAAGATGATGTTAGAATTCAAGAAGAATGCTAACACCTAGCAAAGTATATAGATTGAGAGCAAATGAAAAGATCAAACATATGCTCCTGAGAAATAGATAGCTGTAGCGAGTGATGATAGAGTATTTCTACCCCTTCAGGATTGAATTTGAAATGAGCTAAGGAGGATATACAAACAAGATAGATAAGAGAAAATCAAAATATAGCAGTGTCCAAGATGATAGATAGATGATTAGAACCAAAAAGTGACCATAAAGTAGTGATAGAATGCCCTAGTTTGACCAGAGTTGACCATGAAGGGTAAAGCATGAAAATTAGGTCAGATTGAGTAGAAAAGTGTATTTAGAAATGAAAAGATAAAAATAAGAAGATATGAAGTATAGAATTGATGAAGACATGAAGAAATGAGGATGCCCCAATGATGATTCAAAATTTAGACCTCAGAAAGTTAGCTAACTGCTTAGAAGAAGGTAGAATTTTAAAATTCAATTTTGACTATCAAGATTAACTTAGATTTTGATTTTGATCCCAAAAATGGATCCAGGACATCGAAATTATCCAAGGGTGCAATTTTTTCAGAATTTTGAGGGGTTTGAAAATTAGGTCAAAATGAGGTCAGAGGCTATAAAAGTGGTCCAAGTGTCATTTTCAAATTCATTTTGCCTTTTGTGACTTTGGAGAGCTTAGAGTGCTTTGGAGAGATAAAATGGCATTAGCAAGCATTCCAATTGATCGACATCATTTCAAGCACAGTCAATTGCACAAACGGCCAACCCATTATGAGCTACTGGTAAGTTGTCACATTTTTACCATGTTTTTAAATCCTTTTTGGCCTTTTTTGCATGTTTTAGAAGTAAAATATGGAATACCATGCAATATTTTATAAAGTATTACATGGGTACTTTATAAAATATCGCAAATACTTCATATTAAAAAAGTATCGCACAAGCAATCTAAATTATGTCATATGGGACATACCCATTTGTTGCACGAGCTAGTGCAAAATGTCACATGACAAAAATGTATTGCCTTGGTATATTAAAAAGTATTGCACGATATGTAATCAACACTTTGTATCACTTGCATATAGTAGGAAATTTCACACATCTTGTTTTGAAACTTTTTATTGAATTTTGCATTTTGATTGTGTTTTTGATGTGTTACTAATGTTTGCATGTCTTGTCATGTTACAAATAGTGTTTCATGTGCTTCTCATTAGAGCCCCCAAAGTGGTGTAGTTGTGGGTTGTATAGTATCTAACAGATGATGAGATTTCCACCATATCTAGTATGGGCTTGAGATGGGTTATATGGATACCCCATATATGGGCAAATCATAGGTTGCTAACCATGCGAGCTAAGCAGTGACATGGTGAGCATAACACATTTCATCTACTAACTAGAGAGGCATTGACCACTTTAGAGGATGTGTATTGCATCCTTTGAGAACCTTGCTATGGTGATCCAATGAGTTGTATGCTTAATTGCTCTATCATATTTGTAAGTTCTGATATTGATGTAAGGTATACTGATGCCAAGGTTGGTTATATGTCATAGGTGTACTATGATTAGACCCTAACAAAGGGGTGGCCAGTGATGCAACAACTATTTCATAATGTCATCATCTTGGACCATCATTTGAGTTGGGAGTAACTCATTTATGAGTATGGGAGTGATTAACCCCTACCATATTTATTATGCTTTCTAGTTGCTCAGGCCTTGGTGACTAATAGGGGCTAGAAGGGCTTCCCACTGGGATGGGGTAGACTAGTGGTAGATCTTATTTGCACAACCTCGTAGGTGGCATAGGGGCTAGCTATTCTTGTAGACATGTATCATGAGCTACATGAGATAGTGTACTTTGAGGGTCACTCCTAGGCATGCAGAGAAATATTAGCATAGATCTGGGCATGGGAGAACATAGCTATGACCAGACCATGAGAGCAGAGCCAACCTTATATTTTTGGATACATAGGATTTGTCTGATAAACTCATAGTGGGGATGTCACTTATTATTGACGTATTTTTGATGAGTTCAAAAATTTTACATGGTGGCCTTCTCGAGAGTGCAAAGATGGCCGAATATCGAGGAGCTAGAGTATATGAGATATAGAATATAATTAGTAGGCACACACTTAGAGATCATGGAGAGATTTTTGATCAGTTAGGTATGGTGTTAGTTTGTAGAGCATCAGGTGATATTAGTGGAGACCACTACCTATTCTCATTTCCACTTGGATGGCTACCTATGCTAGACTATCAGACAACATTTTAAGAGACAACAAGCTTGGTACAAACTCCTTGGGATTATCTCCCAGATGTAGCTAATATAGGGGCAGATCTAACCTATCTATATAAGATGTAGAGACATCCTTTTCCATGATTTATAGAGCCAAATGCCCTACCTACAATAGAGGGACATGGAGGAGGTAGAGGCAGAGCTAGAGGAAGATGGAGGTTGGGGAGAGTTCCTGATCTGGGAGGAGGTAGATGTGGGTGTAGGATGCCAGGGAGGTAGAGGAGGAGGAGGAGGAGGAGGAGGAGGGCCATTGAGGCAATAGTGAGCAATGTAGGTGGAGGTGCAGGCGAAGCAATTATCTAGGGTAGGTGATGATTGAGATGATAGGATCTGGGCTCTAGAGGTTGAGTTACAATAGCACAAGTGACCATTGTTGTGTGAGATCAGTAGCTAGTGGATGCATGAGCAGAGGTGGATAGATGAGAGTGAGCCTTGAGAGATGATTTAGTAGAGGCCCAATGAGAGATGGAGTGGTATATGGATAGACCATCATATTATCATGGGGTATATGTTGCTACAGTCCCTGTGGACCAACATGTGCCTATGTACTTAGAGAAAGTTGGGAGATCAGAGGGTGTGGTGTAGGCACTAGACAGGAGATAGGCTCTACTACTAGGGCCACCACTAGCTAGAGGGTGAGAGTTAGTCATGGGCTGATTTTGATAGTTTTGAAAATTTTGATTATACTCCCTATATTGTTTGAGATGGATATCCAGATTTTGGATCCCATATTTGTAAATGTGTTGTGACACATTGATAGATATATATATATTAGATACTAAATTCGATCAACAAATTTGTGTACTTGTCTCATTTTGATTGATGTTTTAGCATTTTAAGTTTTCATGTGATGTTTCAATTTCAGTATCTTACTCATGTATGTGTTGCCTTTATACTTGTGCATATGTGCTCACGTATCTCTCTCATGTATGATGTTTAGCTCTCATGTGTATGATATAGACTTATGTTTTTGAAACATGTGACACTTGGATGGATTGAATGTGATTTTTTAGATTAACCACTTGTGATGACAAGATATAAAATAGAGATGAAGTGAAAGATAAAGAAGGTGAAAAGACATTATAAAGAAGAAAGCAAAGAAAGATATGAAAGTAGTTAGCTGATATGTCCAAAAAAGATAAAGAGAGATCTTTCCCCATATACAAGAATGCAAGACTATGATAGAGAATGATCTTATAATGCAATCTAATATGCAAACTGGCTCATTAGCAAGAAGTGCACAACATTTAGACTCTTAATTTCATCATTAAGAATTTATTAGGGACATCATGAGATCATATAACTGTTATCATTTTTACGTCCCACCACGATTCAAATTTCAAATGTTTTACCCGCCAACGGCTAGTGTGCAGAGTTAATATTATTTTAAACACTCGATCAAACCTTAAAATATGTTTTGCGGCCCACAAGTCTTCCATTGTCAGATCTAAAGAATATCTATGGTTGGTGCTATCTCACCATGGGAAGTTGCACGGTGGATACGTTAGCGACATAGCACCCTTTTGCCGCATGTCAGGTGGGTCCCCTTTTCCTCAATTGTTTCTTCGGTGCTAGGTTTTGCTAGTTCCACGGTGGGTGCCATGGCACTATCAAAAAATCTGAGCTTCTCACCATTAGTGACATAGCGCCCAGATAGAAAGTGATCTTGCAGTAAGGTTTGGAAGTACAGTGGGTCCCAAGTGTGCCCTGTCAGATATCGATGAGGATTTGTCAGACACATTGGCGGTGGATTCATCTTTTTATTGGCTAAGTATAACTATGTGGAGTATGGGTCCTACTTTCCTTGGCAGGCCATAGACAGGGGTTCGTCAGACAGTTGGCATGTGGCCAGTTCCTATTGGCTATGCACTAAGAAGTCAGATCTATCTTGCTCGTTGTTAGATCATTTCAGATCAACGATGGGCACTACCTCACTATGGAGAACTACGAGAATTTTAATCATAGCAACATAGTGCCTCGATGACGCGTGGCATGTGGGTCCATTTTCATCTTTTGGGCTGGAAGATGAATAGGTGGTTTGTCTTCTGTGGTAGCTATCAAACAGGTCAGAGTACATAGGCAGATCTTACTGGCCCATCCAATTAACCAGGTATGCAGTCTTGCAAAGAGTTTGAGCATCGTAGATGTGAATTTGATCCACGGTTGGCGTCATGTCACTATTGAGAGTTGCATGATAGATACCCATAGTGACATAATGCCTCGGCAACGTGTGGCATAGATGACATAATGGGCCTGCCTTTCTTCAAAGTGATAGTACATCTCATCCTCAGTGGCAGTTGTCAGATGGGTTAGAATACAGTGGCATTTTTTTCATTGGTCCATTCAGCCAGCTCAAGATCCAATTGTATAGTTTTGTGGATCATTGTAGATCTAAGGCAGATGTATAATAGGCACTATCTCACTATGGAGAACTACGAGATTTATAACCATAGTGACATAGCACTCTTTCACCATGTGGATCAGGGGGCCAGGTCTCACCAAGGTATGTGTGGAAAAGATTGCCAGGTGTCATTCAAGTGTGGTGCAGTTGCCAAGATGGTGCCAACTATGATGGGCCCAGGTAGGAACAAGCATAGTATTACAACGAGTCTTCACGATCGTCAGATTTCAGGAAGATCGATGGTTGGCATTATCATGCTATTAAAAGTTGCACACTATATACCATAGCGACATAGCACCTCAGTGACACATGTCAAATGGGCTCGTGTTATCTAGTGAAGCTCAAGGATGATGCCAGGTTGTGCAAGGTAGATACCAGGTGTGTTGACAGCATTTTGCGGACCCAAAAGTTGAAAAGCAAAGTGCGGAACATGAAGAGTCTTCACGATCGTCAGATTAAGAAAGATCAATGATGAGTGCTATCTTGCTATGGAGAAATGTGAGAATTTTAACTATAGTGACATAGCACCTTGGTGACATGTGTCTCGCAGGCCTGGCCAAGGTTGACAGTTAATGGCTGGTAGTTAGTGTAACTGTCGCAGCTGGAGTTTGAGGTGTTGGCATAATTAGTGATGAAGAGATGGTCAACTATGTAGGACTTTCATGAGGTGGCAAAATAAAAAGAGGCTATTAGTCCACGTGGTCCATCCTGCTTACAGAAATAGGTTGACTCGCCGACTCTGCTGATTCATGACCCAAAAAAAATGAAGGTAATTGATTTTATTGTGCGATCTGATCTTCATGATTGATTCCAACTACCATGAAATGAATGCAGAATGAGAAGAACACTCCACCACCCATCTTTTGATCCATCTACCAGGTCAGAGTGTAGTTATGGTGCCATTTCTATCTTCTCAGGGCCCTGTTCCAAATCATTATGTCTAGATCAACATCCAGATCAGATTTCCCCTTGATTGTTATCTGCATAACTTAATGGCAGGTAGCTAGGAAGTCACTTCAGCTGGAAGAGATCTCAGTTATGCCTAAACTATAAAGCAAACTTTTGTAGATTTTGTTGAGGTCAGACCTTTCTCTAGCTTTTCTCTACTGTTTCTCTGCAATTCCAGTGTAAATTCCCCTATGCCTCTAAACTATATGATTCTCTATTTTATCTCCTTCAACCACTGGTATGAAAGTGCAAGAACTCTTTGCCTTCACCATTATTTTGTGAAAGTCTGTAATCTACATGACTGTATCTCTGTTGGCTTGTGAATGGTATATAAGTGAATCTCTCTTTCCTTGTGACATTCATCTTGATCATCTTGATCTGCATGTGGTTATTTGATTAAAGAAAGTCTAAATGTGTATATCCTTAGTTTCATTCTGGTTCAATAGTGCATATATGGGCAGAGATTGGTTTGAACACTCTATTTTGGTGCATCACCTCTTTAGATTAGGCTAGGTAGATTTGTTTCATGCTCTCCTTCTCCCTTTTTCCCTCCAAGAGTAGTTAGGTGCACCCTGATAGTAAGAGGAAGCCAGCCTTCTCCGAAGACTCAACCTCATAGTTCAAGTCCCATAGCTTGGAGGTTGTTTCCATGTTTCACTAGGTTGTCCTCATGCATAGGCTCTGGACAAGGGTCCAAACCTAAGTGACAATAGTTTTTGGCACGCCTAGTGGGACAACATCTCAGAAAATTTCAAGTCTACTGGTGTCAAAAGGGAACATTTCAAGATTAATATTGAAGAGATAGTACTGGCTTCAGTGTTTAAGCCTTCAAGAGGCTCATTCTTCAAAGTACTTGGTGACTCTAAGCTTCAAACACACATCTGGTTCAAGATCAAAGTTGCAGTGATTCATGCCCAGAGCTAAGACAAGGACATCTTCTAGAGGTAATTTTCAATACCAAGAGCTTTCACTTTCAAACCCTAGAAGACGGAAGACTAGAATATCCTCATCACCAGTTAGGAGTGCAGTAGTAACAAATACTCCTGCAAGATCTATCTCTACTCTTCCTACTGTTAGATCTTAGCCTAGACTGCTATCAACACATATCAATAGATCACTTGTCTATATGGAATTTCCTAGAGCTCATACTTTTGCCACCTTTAATGGTGGAAGCCCTCTCTTGTTATCCCAAAGACATGACATACCAGTAGCTGCACTCAAAAGTATACCAAAATTTACTGGTGAAGCTTCTATCTCCCCTTCAGAACACATTCAAGAGGTTGCAAATGTCTGCAATATCCATGGCATTATAGAGGATGATGTTGCAGTTAGGCTCCTAGCCTCATCCTTGAAAGGAAAAGCACTACAATGGTATAGAGGTTTAGCTCATGGTTCTATAATAGATTGGGATGGATTAGGAGCAGGATTGTGCAAACATTTTGAGGATAAGAGTGACTATTTGTCACTTTTAGAGCAGTTGACTACTATAAAAAGAGCCCCCCATGAATGTATGACTGATTTTAACTATAGATTCCAAAATACATGCAATAGAATACCTACTTTAGTGAAGCCTACCCCTGGTAATGCCTTCTTGCATTATCTTAGAGCTTTTAACCGCGATATTGCCACCACAATCCAAACTATGGGAGGAGATACCTTGCCTAATGCTTATGACATAGCAATAAGGGTAGAGAACATCTTGATACAAGGAGGTAAGTTAGCTCCAAGGCCTCCTATTCCTTTCTTCCCTGATGTTCCAAATCATCAACTAGCAATGGCTCCCCTTCCCACAACTTCTATATCACAATCCCTTACTCCAATCTCTCAAGCTTCCACATCCTCACATGGGATAGATAAAATGAAGGAGATGATACAATATATGATGCAAAACATGGAAAAAAGAGACAAGAACCTTGATAAAAGATTGTAGGATCAAGGGAAGAAGTTAGAAGACCAAGGAAGGAGGCTGGAGGATAGTTTCTCTATGATGCAGAAAGTGAGCAACAAAGTGGTGACTTTAGAAAGATAGCAAGCTCAAGGTAGTAAGCCTCATCAATTGCAATATCAAACTCCAGATAGTGGTAGGCCTCCAAATCCTAATCATTGGAACCATTCTTTTGATCAAAGTAGGTAGGGTGGCCAGGCTTCAACCTCAAATGTAAACCAAAGTAGGGCCATAGTCCATCAAAACAATATGGCTCAAGATCAAGATTTTTATCCCTCCTATAACTACTCCTATGCCTATTGTATGTGTCAGAAGGTTGAATCTTATTTGGCCTTGACAGTCCAAGAACCTGCAGCAAAAAAAGCATACAAGGAGGACCAATTTAAGGATGCCTCAAATATGCAAAGACAGGGTGATTGCTCTTTTATGAATCATCAGATGGAGGAGCATTGTAATGTAAACCAAGATTCCATTGCTCATAATACTAGAAGAAAAAGAAGAGCTATGGAAGATGTTGTCCCTCCTCCTCCTGATCAGACCTCAACTTCGAATACAGTACCTCATGAGCAAGCAACAAATAATCAATCAAGTGCCTTTCAGCAGGAAAGGCAAAACCATGGCAGAAATGATACAAGTGATCCTCAAGCCATCCCATCACAACCTCATACAGTTGTAGCCCCTAAGGTTTCTACCGAAACACCTGCTATGCCATTTAGTGTGGTAGAGAAAATGAAGAAGACAAATTTGAATATCTCCATGTGGGATGCTATTGCTACTATACCAATGCAAAGGAGGTTTCTGCAAGAAGAGTTAGAAATAATTGAACCAAAGGATCAAACATCTAGCTTGGGAAGTGCTACAAGCCTAGTACAACCATCAAGGGAGGAAGAAACAAGTAAAAGGGTTAGACCTCCTCCATTCTATGTTTGCCTAATTATAGGAGGCAAACTAGTCCATAATTCCATGATTAATTCAGGGGCCAGTAGTTCAGTGATGCCTAGGTGTGTTGCTGATGCTTTGGGAATGAAATATGAGCCCATTGTTAGGGATGTATTAAAGTTGGATGGTAGTACTGTCAATACTGTAGGGATCCTTAGGAATGTGGAGATGGCCCTACATGCATGCCCTGGTTGTACTGTAACCCAAGATATCTCTATTGCTGAAGTCAAGCCATATTTTGCCATTTGTCTATCAAGAGACTTTACTGCCCAAATAGGTGGTTTCATATCTTCTGATTGCTCATATATGTCTTTTAAAACTAGATATGGAGCCAATGCTTCAATCAAAGAAGAGCCTCAAGCCCTCCATCATACTGAATCTTACACCCCCAACCCCATCAACATGAATTGCCCTATTCTAGAGATGGATGAGAATGACATAGTGAAGGAGCCCACCACTCCCCTAGTAGAGATACCTGATTTCTTCTTGGATGAGTGGGCTGACGCATATCAATTTGACCCTATGTCAGAGATCCTTGAGACAGGTCTTACTACATATTGTATATTGGAAAAGGATGCCCTGGTTCCCAATCTTGTGGATGCTAAAGAAGATGAAAGTGGGATATGAAGCATGTATTTCAATGGATCAAGGAATAAAAATGGATTAGGAGCTGGTGTAATGTTAATTTCCCCTACACAAATAAGATATTACTTCTCCTTTAGGCTCCAATTCAATTGCACCAATAATGTGGCCGAGTATGAATCCTTGATCCAAGGTCTCTTACTTGCTCAAAAAAGAGGAATTCAAGCCTTAAGGGTCTATGGAGACAGTGATTTGGTGGTTAATCAAGTGAGAAATCAGAATATCACCAAAAATGGTTTGCTCAAGTCTTATAAACATAGAGTTTGGGATTTTCTTGAGGGTTTTAATGCATTTAACATCCAAAGCATCCCTAGAAAAGAAAATAGACATGCTGATAGACTTGAAACAATAGGTGCATCTTATGATGTGCTAGGGAATCTTGAGGAGGAGAAGAAGCAACAAATTAGAGTGGTAGTAAGGCCTGCCATCCCTAACAATAACACCCACTGGAAAGTGTTTGAGTCTGATGAGCAAATTGTCAACTTCTTGCAGAATGAGGCAAAATTTTCAGAGAGAAATTAATCAAGACTGCAAGATTAGTATGGTGATCAGATCATTCATCTCAATTCTAACAAGCTGCCTAAAGGTCTCATTACTTTAGAGAGTGTTTTTAATCTTGATGATCAAGCAAAGGGCAGGGCCATGAACCTAGCTGCTGATGAGGGTGACCATACTCCAGTCATGGTTGCTGATGGAAAATCTTTAAACATGGGGAAGGTATGTTCTAAAATTGAACAAGAAAATTTTATTCATCTATGTCAGGAATTTAATGATATATTTTCTTGGACATATGATGACTTAAAGGGTTTTGACCCAAGGTTATTTCAGCATACCATAGATTTAGTTGATGATGCAAAACCAGTAAGACAAAAAAAAAGACCAGTGAATCCCAAGATTGAACCATTAATTAGAAAAGAGCTATCCAAATTGATTGAGGCCCACATAATTTTTCCTATCAAACACTCATCATGGGTAGAAAACCTTGTCCATATTAGGAAGAAGAATGGGAAAATTAGATTGTGTGTGGACTTTAGGGACCTTAACTAAGCTTCCCTTAAAGATCACCATCCTCTCCCTTCTATGGAGCAGATTTTGTCCAAGGTTAGTGGTTCAAAGAGATTCTCATTTCTTGATGGATTCTGTGATTACAATCAAGTGCTGGTTAAAGAGTCTAACAGGTACAAGATTGCATTTACCACTAAATGGGGTACCTATGCTTTTTGTAGGATGCCATTTGGGCTAACCAATGTAGGTGCTAAATTTTAGAAAGCAATGGAGATGGCCTTCAAGAAATTGATTGACAAGTTTTTCTTAGTTTACCTTGATGATATCACTGTGTATTCAAAGGATGTAAATGATCATTTTGATCATCTTAGACAGGTATTCCTAAGATGTAGAGAGTTTGGCATTTCCCTTAACCCAAGCAAGTGTGCCTTTGCTACTAACCAAGGAAAATTATTAGGGCATATTGTATCTAAGGATGGCTTAATCATTGATCTAGAGAGAACAAAAGCAATACTTGCCCTTCCTCTTCCTAAATACAAGAAAGGGCTGCAAAGTTTCCTAGGCAGGATAAATTTTGTGAGAAGATTTATCCCAAATCTTGCTACCATGGTGAAACCTCTTATAGCTATGCTTAGGAAAGGTATGGTCTTTGCATGGACCAAGAAAGGGAAGGAAAGTTTTGAAGAGATCAAGATAACCATAGCCTCAACCCCTACTCTCATGAACCCAAAATTTGAGAAGGATTTCATTCTTTATACCTTAGGTGGTGAGTCAAGCATTTCTGCTATCTTGACTCAAACAAATGACAAGAATGAAGAACAGCCTATAGCTTTTTTTAGTGAAGGGCTTAAGGAGTATGAAGATATGTATAGTTATGTAGAGAAGCAAGCCCTTGCAGTCATCAAAGCTTTAAGGAAATTCAGGCACCTCCTATCCCATAACAAGATTTATTTGTTAGTCCCCCATACCAGTGTGAAGGGTTTCCTTTTGAGAAAAGATATTAGTGAGAAAAGAGTTGGTTGGATTACAAGAGTGATGGAGTATGATGTCGATATCCAGGTCACTAAGCTGGTAAGAGGTAAAGGATTGTGTAAGTAGATTTTATCATCTCAAGAGCTTGATGAAGAAGTTGTCATGATATTAACAGAAGAACAAGAAGCAAGAAATGATGGCCCAAGGAATTGGATGGATAGCATGAAGGATTTCTTATTAGGGAATGGATACCCTCAAGGATTAGAAAAAGCTAAAAAGAGACGGTATAGGCTACAATCAATTCCTTATGTCATAGTTGATGATATCCTTTTTAGAAGAGATTTTAATGGAGCCCTATTAAGGTGCCTTGATATAAACCAAGCTAAAAGAATGATCAAGGAACTTCATGATGGTCCTGATGGTGGCCACTTCTTGGCTAGAACAACTGCAATGAAGATCATGAGGACTGGTTATTACTAGCTATCTCTATTCCATGACTGTCATAAGTATGTAAGGAAGTGTGAAAAATGTGCCTTCTTCTCTAGCAAACAAATACTTTTAGATCTTCCCCTCCATCCTATCTAGGTGGATCAACCTTTTGCTCAGTGGGGGTTGGATTTCATAGGCCCTATCAATCCTCCTTCTAGTTCTGGTCACAAATGGATTTTAGCTACTATAGATTACTTTACCAGGTGGACAGAGGTAGTGGCATTGAAGGATGCCACCGAATCTTTAGTTGTTGAGTTCCTTGATGAAATTGTGACCAGGCTTGGTACCCCTTCAACCATTATTTCAGATAATGCCAAGTCTTTTGTTGGAGCTCAGATTTGTGCATGGTTAGTGGATCATAATATCTATATGAGCACATCCTCAAATTACTATCCTCAGGGTAATGGTTTGGCTGAGTCATCCAACAAGAACCTAATTAGGATCATGAAAAGGATGATAGAGGATAATCATAGGTGTTGGCATAAGAAGTTGAAGACTACACTATGGGCTAATAGGATAACACCTAAAAGATCAATAAGGAATTCACCATTTGTGTTGGTATATGGTACAGAAGCAGGGCTTCCAATTTCATTGGAATTCCCAGCCCTAGAACTAGCTCATCAGCTGGAGTTGATTGAGGATGATGCCATGATAGTGAGAATGGAAAAACTGATGGAGCTAGAAGAAAAGAGAAATTAGGCCATGCAGACCCTAGAGGCACACCAGCAGTAGGTGAAGAGGAGTTTTGACAAGAAATATAGGGTTAGGATCTTCAGGGAGGGAGATTTGGTTCTGAAGTGGGATGCAGATAGGGCAAAGCTAGGAAGACACTCAAATTTTGATGCATTGTGGAGTGGTCCTTATCTAATTATTAGTTGTAAGTAGGCCAATGCTTTCCAGTTAAGTAGGCCTGATGGTGAGGTTCTGCCCATCCTAGTCAATGGGATTTACCTTAAGCCATGTTTCTGACAGGGTTTGGGGTTCCATGTATATAGTTAGTTTAGTTCTATTCTTTTTTGTACCCTATTTTCCAATAAGTGCACGAGCACAGGGTTGTCTCTCTGTGAGATAGCAAGTTTTCAAAATTTTGAAGATTGTAGGGAGTTTTGGTCTCTGGTTCCAGTTGTAGAGATAGAGATTTCAAGGTTTTTTCTCTCAGAAGTAGGTTTAGGGTTTCACAATACACAAGATCTACATCTTTTTGACTCTATATCCCAATAGACACTTTAGGCCACTGGTCTTATGCATAGTAGGCTCGCATCCCCTGTGAGTTGCCAAAAATGTTATCATTTTTACATCCCGTCGAGATTCAAATGTCAAATGTTTTACCCGCCAACGGCTAGTGTGCAGAGTTAATATTATTTTAAATACCTGATCAAACCTTATAATATGTTCTGCAGCGCACAAGTCTTCCATTGTTAGATCTATAGAATATATATGGTTGGTGCTATCTCACCATGGGAAGTTGCATGGTGGATATGTTAGCGACATAGAGCCCTTTTGCCACATGTCAGGTGGGTCCCCTTTTCCTTGATTATTTCTTTGGTGTTAGGTTCTACCAGTTCCACAGTGTGCACCATGGCGCTATCAAAAATTTGAGCTTCTTGTCGTTAGCGACATAGCTCCCAGACGAAAAGTGATCCTGCAGCAAGGTTTGGAAGTACGATGGGTCCCAGGTGTGCCCTGTCAGATATCAACGAGGATTTGTCAGACACATTGGCGATGGATTCATCTTTTCATTGGCTAAGTATAACTGCGTGGAGTACGGGTCCTACTTTCCTTGGTAGGCTATAGATAGGGGTTTGTCAGACAATTGGCACGTGGCCAGTTCCTATTGGCTATGCACTAAGAAGTCAGATCTATCTTGCTCACCATTAGATCAATTTAGATCAATGATGGGTGCTATCTTGCTATGGAGAACTGCAAGAATTTTAACCATAGCGACATAGTGCCTCGGTGATGCGTGGCATGTGGGTCCATTTTCATCTTGTGGGCTGCAGGATGAACATGTGGCTTTTCTTTCATGGCAGCTGTCAAACAGGTTAGAGTACGTAGGTGGATCTTATTGGCCCATCCAATTAACTAGGTATGCAGTCCTACAAAGAGTTTGAGCACCGTAGATGTGAATTTGATCCACAGTTGGCGTCATGTCACTATTGAGAGTTGCACAATAGATACCCATAGCGACATAATGCCTCGGCAATGCGTGGCATAGATGACGTAATGGGCCCGCCCTTCTTCAAAGTGATAGTACATCTCATCCTTAGTGGCAGTTATCAAATGGGTCAGAATATGGTGGCATTTTTTTCATTGGTCCATTTAGCTAGCTCAAGATGTGGTTGTACAGTTTTGTGGATCACTATAGATCTAAGGCAGATCTATGGCAGGCACTATCTTGCTATGGAGAATTGCAAGAATTATAATAATAGCGACATAGTGCCCTTTCACCACGTGGATCAGGGGGCCAAGTCTTGCCAAGGTATGTGTGGCAAGGATTGCCAGGTGTCATTCGAGTGTGGCGCAATTGCTGAGATGGTGCCAGGTATGATGGGCTCGAGTAGGAACAAGCATAGTATTATGACAAGTCTTCATGATTGTCAGATTTTAGGAAGATCGATGGTTGGCATTATCGCACTATTGAAGTTGCACACTATATACCATAGCGACATAGCGCCTCAGTGACACATGTCAGATGGGCTCGTGTTATCTCGTGAACCTCAAGGATGGTGCCAGGTTGTGCCAGGTAGATACCAGGTGTGCTGACAGTGTTTTACGGGCCAAGAAGTTGAAAAGCAAAGCGTGGAACATGACGAGTCTACACGATCTTTAGATTAAGAAAGATCAACGATGGGTGCTATCTCACTATGGAGAACTATGAGAATTTTAACCATAGTGACATAATGCCTTGGTGACATGTGTCTCCCGCAAGCTCGGCCAAGGTTGATAGTTAACGACTGGCAGTTAGTGTAACCATCGTAGATGGAGTTTGAGGTGTTGGCACAGTTAGTGATGAAGAGATGGTCAACTATGTAGGACTTCCACGAGGTGGAAAAATAAAAAGAGGTTGTTGGTCCACGTGGTCCATCCTACTTATAAAAACAGGTTGACTCGCTAACTCTACTGATTCACAACACAAAAAAAAATGAAGGTAATCGATTTTGTTGCGCGATCTGATCTTCATGATTGATTCCAACTACCATGAAATGAATGCAGAATGAGAAGAACACTCCACCACCAATCTTTTGATCCATCTACCAGGTTAGAGTGTAGTTATGGTGTTGTTTCTATCTTCTCAGGGTCCTATTCCAAATCATTATGTCTGGATCCGCATCCAGATCAAATTTCCCCTTGATTGTTCTCTGCAGAACTTAATGGCAGGTAGCTGCAAAGTCACTTCAGCTGGAAGAGATCTTAGTTATGCCTAAACTATAAAGGCAACTTATGTAGATTTTGTTGAGGTCAGACCTTTCTCTATATTTTCTCTGTTGTTGCTCTACAATTCCAGTGTAAATTCCCCTATGCCTCTAAACTGTATGATTCTCTATTTTATCTCCTTCAACCATTGGTATGAAAGTGCAAGAACTCTTTGCCTTCACCATTATTTTCTGAAAGTCTGTAATCTGCATGACTGTATCTCTGTTGGCTTGTGAATGGTATAAAAGTGAATCTCTCTTTCCTTGTGACATTCATCTTGATCATCTTGATCTGCATGTGGTTATTTGATTAAAGCAAGTCTGAATGTGTATATCCTTAGTTTCATTCTGGTTTAATAGTGCATATATGGGCAGAGATTGGTCTGAACATTCTATCTATTTTGGTGCATCACCTCTTTAGATTAGGCTAGGTAGATTTTTTTCATGCACTCCTTCTCCCTTTTCCCCTCCAAGAGTAGTTAGGTGCACCCTGATAGTAAGAGGAAGCTAGCCTTCTCCGGAGACTCAACCTCACAGTTCAAGTCCCATAGCTTGGAGGTTGTTTCCATGTTTCACTAGGTTGTCCTCATGCATAGGCTCTGGACAAGGGTGCAAACCTAAGTGATAACAATAACCATCACTAGTATAACTATGAAGATATGAATATTATCAATATCAGATAGGTATGTGGAAATCCAATCTAAGCATCAAAGACATGTAAGTGAAGATAATTACGTGATTAGATTCCCTAAGTTTGATTTAGAAAGATTACACCTGTATCAGGCATAAGCACTAGGATAACCTCCAAGCATAGTCTTGTGAAAATAGTCAACAATTATATGTTTTTAAGTCAAAGTGTCAAATACGACAAGCATCAATGCTTTAAACACTATAGATGAACAAGGTATACCCACCAGCAAAAATTAAGAAAAAATGCCCCATGCCCCTAGTCTTCTAGTCAATGACATCATTAAAATGCTATTAGGGAGGAAACATATAGCAAAGAAATCATCATAGATAACACATAAAGTAGATACAGATCAACATAGCTCATTTGTCTAAGTGTTTAAGTGTGTGTGTGTAAGTCATTTGGCCATTTCTTCAATACTTGATTCTGATAGTGAGAAATATTGTGACATCAGAGACTGTAGGTAAACTATCTGAGAAGTGTTAAGAAAAACTTGATGCCAAGTTGGTGGGGTAGTATTGAGAAACACTATTGTGAGTTACCAAATAAACCCTAATGCACAAGGACACCTCAATAGGCTAAGAAACTATACCCCTAAGACAAGGATAAGAAACAATCCCAAGCTAGGAAATGTGGTGCAGTGTGAGTTGTTGGTCTAATTTTTTGCATAATGAATTTTCCCATTTTTAGGTATAAAAAATCAGATTTGAGTCCATTGTTAGAGGCTAGGTTTTCTAGTCTTTAGGCCTTGCAATTTTTATCCTTTGAAAACTTTTCCTAAGCCTTAGGTTTTTTTTAGTTTTGAATTTATCCTGGCTTCAAATCTTTTAAAAATGTGAATATTCCTTTCCCACTTAATTCTTGTTGCACTAGGATACCTTTGTCAAAATATTTTCTCACCATTTGGTCTTGGTTGGATCCACGATTGTCACTTTGTCATTATAACAAAATGCAGGGTCTTTTAACATAGCGACCATCAGAAATTGAGTTGTGGTATCGTAAATTGAGGTTTGGCACCAAAAGTGTATATTGATTTGAATATGTTTTAGTCACATGCTTTGTCCCAGAGTTGTTAGTATCAGAATGGATAAACATGAAGCAAATTGCAAGTGGTGTCATTGGAACTAAATTTTTTCTTGCGAGTCGCATGTCATAACTAGAAAATCTATACATCCTATTGGTGGCGATGTAGTGACTAATTGAATATGAAGAAAGTAGTAATCTTTTAAAATTGATGGTGACCATGGAATTCCCATGCAGTCTCATGAATGTGCACGACCACTATTTCTGGCAGTAGTATTAATTAGTGTAGTTATGATTGATATGTTATCTTTTCTCCATCACTAGAATATAGTTCTCATTGGAGGTTTCTATGTCGTGACCAAGAAATCATTTTTTGTCGCCAGTAGTGACATAGTGATTGCTTGGATAATGCAAATAATGATGCTCTTTTGAAAGGGGCAGTGATTATGAGGATCCTAAGAAAGATGTTTTGAAAAGTATGCTTTTATTTCTATGAAATCATGTCAATTATGGTTATTCTATTAAAATTTTTCCCGGCACTAAACTTTGATGTATCACTAAAAGTTTTTATGTCATGATCAGAAAGTTAATGACTTTCACCGGTAGTGATGTAGTGAATAGTCAAAATGTCATGATGTAACAACAGTTTCAAAAGGTGGGCCCCAATGAGTGCTTCATCAAAAATGAGCTGTGTAGATCCAATGACACGATGGCATCCTACTAAGCATTTATACATCAAAAAATTTGAATCCATTAGAGGTCACTATGTCGCAAGTGGAAAATCTTCACGCTTCACCAATAGTGATGTAGTGACCTACCTAAAAATAAGAAACACAACAAAATTAAGGAGACATGATGTCACTAAGGATTAAAATAGTATATATATATACCAGCATGTCAAGATAGCTCAGTGTCACCAAGAAATATGGACCCACTTCCAAGTCAGAAACCAGGTAAAGAATTGTGATCATTCAATCAAGATGAGATCAATGAGAATCGCTACCTCACTATAGTGAGTTACTTGAAGGTTATGTATAATGACATAGTAAGTAAAGTATATAAAGATGGGGCCCACTGTGTTCATATTATATGATGCATTGAATGTCCTCCACTTGATCAAAGGGGAATCAACAATCATTGCTTTGTTGCTATTGAAAGTTACTCACCTTTTACGCATAGCAACATAGTGAATAAGGAAAATATAGGAGGGACCCACCATTATAGTAATGAGAATGTAGTAAAATGCCTACCATCAGATTAAGATTAGATCAAGGGTTATCACTTCCTCGCTATGGAAATGTGCTCACTCTTTATGCATAGCGAGGTAGCGATTCAATGACGCATGTCCTCAAGGAAAAGTGGGGCCAATTTGAAGCACCAATAGTGAAGGAAAGATAAAAGTGGAAGCATTTCATTGGTTTGACTACCAGCATGTTGAGAAGAAAGTTGAGTCAACCCTATTTTTATCCCTAGATCGTAGGATTTTTCAAAGATCAATGGTGCAAATTTAAAAGGAAAGGTGATGCCACTCTGTTTTTCTACTCTGTGCATTTATGAGGAATGAAAGCCTTGCATGTGAGAAAAATAGAGTATAATATAGGAGATTTCATCAATTCCAATCTCACGTGAACAAAGATTTTGTGTTTTCTAAGTAAAATAGCCTACTAAGAATATTGTGTTAAGCCTAGCAAAAATGTGAAGCAGTTTCTCATTTGTTCGTGAGCTATTGCAAAAGTTTAGAGAAGAACAAGCTTAGAAAATCAAGTAATTAATCATATTATAACCTCGATAGCTTTTTAGTTCTTGTGAATTATGGTTAAGATGCCTCCTAAGAAATTATTTTCTGGGCAAGTGAATTATATGGATAGAAATGTTCATGACAATTTGCTAGAATTACTCCCAAAGTCCACCACCAAAACTATGCAGGTTAAGAAGTTAACTTCCTTAAACCGTAGGGTTAAAATTGTAGATGGCTTATATGAAAAAGTGAACTAGGTTAAGGATGCAACAACTTCATAGACTATTCTTGTTTATTTTAAAAAGTGGTTTTTAAAGAGGAATTTGTTTGCCCTGCATGCTAATGTCTAGAATTTTGATTTGGGAAAATTAGTAGTTCCAAGTGTTTTCATCGATTATGATTTCCTTGAAGCCATTGCAAAAAATTATGACCAAGATGTTAGGGTGGTGAGAAGAATTGATGGTGTGCCTCTGATCTCAACTAGTCTTAAGGAAATTAGAGAGGTTTTTTGCTTAGAGCCATTGAT
Organism: Cupressus sempervirens; assembly: GCA_028749045.1. Lineage (NCBI taxonomy): Eukaryota > Viridiplantae > Streptophyta > Pinopsida > Cupressales > Cupressaceae > Cupressus > Cupressus sempervirens. The sequence goes on along the minus strand of CM053788.1, from coordinate 268,241,285 downwards.
AGATTATCATGTGCCAATTAATTTGCAAGAATTAGAAAATGAATACAAGGCGAAGAAGGATGTGATTAGGGGAGGTGCACTGAGGGAACATATTGGCACAAAAGGAAATTTTCCATTAATCACTACAGCCTCTAGGGAACCTTTTAAAAAGGATCTTTTCACTTCCCAAGCTATAGAAATATACAAGACACTATGTCATGTTTTTAGTGAGGATGAACAAAATTTCATGCCCATCATCCTTATGTATATGATGGTTCAAATTGCTTCCTTTGGTGTAGATGTTATCTTTGATTTTGCTTCTTATTTGGTTGAAGAAATTCATACTGGTTTGGTTAGAATTGCAAAAGGGAAAGTGGAGAAAACTTTTGGCTATTATTCTCTGTTGATGCATATGTTCTTATTTAAGGGAGTGAATAAAGAGATGGAGTTGAACAGAGAGGAGGATGGGGAAGCACTACCAGTCCATTTGTGGAGTGCAAATATGATCTGGTATGTAGAAAAGGCTAGCTTTGTCAGGTTTGATAGGTATTTTATGTCCAAGTTGAGATGCCTCATATTGAGTGACAATCCTAGAATCCCCAAGAAACTAATGAATTTCATCAGGCCTATGGACAATCCCAGTGGTTTGAAAGTTTCACACAATTAGGGAGATATCATCGCATACTCTATTTCTACTATTTTTAGAATTTATGGTTTTAAATGAAGCCCAAATGTGTTGCCCTACCAAGTACCTTTAAAGATAGGAATGGCTAAAGTTTTATGGTAGTTAGGAGGATTGGAAGAGATGTATCTATTGAAAAGGCAACTAGGGTCAATTTTCCCTACTTGTACTGTGGCCCATTAGTTTGTAATTACTAAAGGGGGTTGGCTCTTTTTACATAAAATTTTAGATTAGTACAAAATGGTTGTTTCCAATCCCTATTTTTGTGATACTGAGGGGTTTTATAATAAGACCTTGAGAATAGATTAAAATTAGGAAAGGTCAAAGATGACTCATATTATCTAGAGGACATCATAAGGAATGAATTCTCATTGCAGAAATAGGAAACCAAAAATGAAAAGTGGAGAGTCTATTCTAGGGTTTTAGAATTCATTCATTATTTTGATTAGAAATATAGTCCTCTAGATAATGCTAATACAGAGGCTGATAAAATAAATAAGCTCATGAATATCTTCCCTGAAATAATGGAAGCCATGAATGAGAAGAAACAATTCTTTATTGATTTGTATCTAGATAAGGCTAGAGAGGTCATGAGGAGGTTGGCTTTCACTCCTAATGTAGGAGTAGGTCAATTAATTGTTCAAAGAAGGCCAAGCTATACTGTAGTTCAAAATAAAAAGGCTACTATAGAAAAAGGCAAGCAAATAATGGGACCCACTAGTGCAGTCCTAGAGGAGAGACCTGATGAACCTTCTCCCAGGAGGTAGAAGATAATAAAGGAAAAGAATCCTCAAGTTGAGGAGTATTCACCAACTCAATCCCCTTTGTAGATTCGAGAAGAACAACCCACTGGTGATCAAATTAAACAATAAGGTTATAAGGAGGTGTATTTATCACCCAAGCAGAACTAGATGAGGGAAACCCTCGAGAGCCTCCTATGCCAAGTTTGGATCTGATAGTTGCAGACTATAGAGGCAAGGAATTGGACCCTATATTAGAATAGGCTAGCCACCAATTTTTGTCTGATGACTATTTTGTTAAATATAGTGCTTTTCTCTAATTTGCATTGTAGGCCAATGTGGCCAAATTTGAAGAAAGGTGCAACAAGCTAAGAATAGAGCACCTAGAAATGGATGAAACTACCCTACAAAATCAGGTAAAAGAGGAAATGATGAGGGAGTTTTAGAGTATAAGCCTTGAGGAAGGAAGGAAAATGGTTAAAGCATCAAACATTTTGTTGTTACCAAACTGGGACATTGTTGATGCTCTTGTATTTAATTCTATTTCAAATAAACTTGATTTACAAGACCAAAATAAGAAAGACTTCCAGGGCATTGCTTTCAGTGAAGACTAGGCTGCCTTGGTTATCTAGTCATTAAGGAGAGGATCAAGAGCCACCTCATCAGAACTAGATGATTTTGGTTTGATGGGAAGTATTGTTGTAAGAAGAGTGGCTGATACTTCTCATGTGAAGGCTACACATTGGAATGTAGATTCATCTCAATTTGTTTTTTCCACTGCTGAAAAGGAAGAAAGGGCCATGTTTGAATTACAAAGTAAGTATGAAATAATTTTGGAAGCTTACAATAAAGAGGTTCAGAAGAGGATTGAGTTGAAAAATAAAATTATTTGAAGGTCTACCAGGCCAAAAATAACATATCCTCACCCTCTAGTGGAGCCTTTTAAATCCACTCCTCTTATAGAAATGTTAGACACCCCACAGACGCCTCAATATTATACAATAGAGGATTTTGAGGAAGAAAAAAGTAAACTTTGGGCATTACATGTAGAGATGGAAGTGCAATATGAGGATAAACTTAGAAGGGCTCTAATGTACTTGGTAGATAAAATTGAATGGCCCCTATTTTATGATCAATTGGAAAAAGTAATAAATATATGGGAAGAACTGAAAACCCATGATGAAGCCCTAAAGCTTATTGTTAATAAGTGGGGAAAGAGAAAGAAAGAAATTATGTTTTTATGTTATTCTATTATAAGGTCTTCCCATGACTATATTGAAAAGACATATGGTATTGCTAATGATTTTGATAATAGGAGAGTTGCTTTGCAACTAAAGGTTGTTTCTTATTTAAGCAAGTACAAGAATCAAAAATTTGATCTGTTTCCTCATGCATTGGATAGAAAGAATAAATTGAAGAATAAGGATGAATGGGCTAAGGAATTGGATGACCTATTTTGTCTGAGGATGAATAAGGTTATAAATGAAAAAGGGCATGCTTGGTGGGCCACCATGACAAAAGAATTAGTGAAAGTCCAGTTATTTTTTTATTATTTGAAACAATAATTTGTTAGTATTGATAATGAGGCTAAGTATATACTTAAGAAGAAAAATGATATTTTGCAATTCAACTGGCCAGATGACGCACAATTTGATACATGGATGGTAGATATTGCTTCTAGTGAGTAGTTAGAAGAGGTCGGTATAGATGATGATGAGGTATAGGAGGATGAGGTGCAAATTATTGACACAATAGCACTAGATCCAAAAGATGAGGAAGATGAAGGTCACCAATCGGTTCTAGCTATAGGCTCAGAGACCCAGGATGTGGACATGACAAAAGATCAATTAAGGGTAAAAGTGGTTTTCTCAGTTCAAGATGAAAATGGTGAAAACCCATGAGTAAAAGTTGACTTGCAAACATTACCACAAGATTCATCATTAGCTAGCTTGGTAGATGCATATTCAGAAGAGTTAGAATAGTGGTGGCAAATCAAAAGAGCCAATAACTTGTTATGATGTAACAGAAATGGGACCTACCAAAGAATATATTGATGTGTTAGCTTTCTGTTACATTAAGTTTTGTCTTTTGGACACTTGTCAATTTCTCTAAGCCTTAAGCTTGTTGTATCTCACATTATATAAGTGAGATCCCTAGGCTACAGAAAGGGTTCAAAAATTGTATTATTATTATTTTGTTAAAAAAGGTATAGTCGGTCCAGTTGCATGTAGAGGTGTTGAGTTTATTGTCAAACTTGTACTCTTTGATAATACATACAAATAAAAAAATCAACAAGATATTCAAGGCTTCTGATTGAATTTCTATTGGTCATTATAATAGTCATCTAAAAGGATAATACAAAGGGGTATTTGCATTAGATTTGTTTCATCAATTTTTGTCTCCATTTTATGAGTTTTTTTAGTTTGATGTCATTTGAATAATGTTTAGTTGATTGAATGCAATTTGGATAGGTTGTATACTGATACTATTGTTGCTTTTAATTCAAAGAATTATATAAATGCTTTAGTAGATTAGTAAGGTTTATGAGTTTATAAACTAGATAAATCATAAGAATGGAAATAGATGATTACAATTGATGAATTCATTTACAAGTTAATTGAATTAGGTCTTCTGCCAATAGATAGTCTTTTTCCCAATGGATAAGATGTTGGTCCCATGAATTAGGAGTGAGTTGGGGTAAATTCTACTTCTGCATATCAAATTAATCACAAATCCAAAATCATTCTTATTCCATTTTGTTTAAAGTTATAATGTTGGTCAATGCTCATTTATATTTTATTTCTGGATCTTAGGTAGCTACTATTCCCAGAAATAATTGTAAACTTAAGGAAAATTAGGACCAAATCTGCTTATAAGGGATGCATATTAATCTAAAAGTATCAAAAATTGGATAAATTGTGTAAGTTTTAGGAATTAGAGATGAGAATTAGAATGAAACTAATATAATTCTCATATATAAGTGGTTATCTGAGGCATCCCCTAGGTAAACCTCCCTTGGTTTTGCAGACCCTAAAGAGTAGGAAACCATTTTGGTTTTGTTGAAGTTGGTCCAAATGGTTTGCACATAGAGTTGTTAATAGGAAATGGCTAATCGTTAGACTGTGTGAGTATTATCAATTTGGTGTTGATCATTTTGTTGTTCAATAGTTTTACACACCAAAATGAGTGATTGAGACTGATAGACATAGGTGCAAGGGTCTCAGGTAGTGCTTGTTTCTACGATTTTAACAACTTGGAAGATTTTTTCATGACTTTTTTCAATTTTTTTGTATTTTTTGGTGATACATCAAAGTGCCTATTGCTAGGTTTTCACTAAGATGATCACTTTTTCAAGACATATTATGCTTTTTAGGATTTTTTTAGCATCATATATGTTTTTTTGGACTTTTTAGAATGATTTAGAGATCACTAGTACTCAAGCATGATCACATTTTTTTGTCCTAGTGGTCTAGTGAGGTGTAGGATCTGATGGAGAAAAAAGATGATGGATAAGAACATATGGATATGCAAGGAATATGAAGCAAGTGAAAGTGATCCTTAAGGACTTGACTTCTCAAAAGTATCCAAGCTAGGGAAGGATAGCCATATAAAGAAAGTTTTTGTTAAGAAATGGAAGCAGTGAGCAAGATAATGTGTAGGATAATCAGTTGAAGCCAATAAGTAAGATAGCATGAAGTGTGTAGTCCAAAAGAGTAGCCATGTCAAGAGACCTGTGAGAACCATGTTTTATTTATTGTGATCAAGACTAAGGAATCAACTAGATAGGATGTTTATGGGATAGAGAAAAAAGAATGAAGCTAGAGATGAAGGCTATGGATGAATGAGAAAGCATGATTAGGAAGATGGTGGATAGGATAGTCAATACACAATGATAGTTCAACATTGTCTAGATCAAAGAAAGAAGAGGGAATAGATGGATGATGAAAGAATTACACATCATGCCTATTTATTAGGTTTTCATAATGGTTCTTTTCCTAGGTTCCACAAGAAGTGGTTTTCACTACGGCACTTTGTTTTTCATTTTTTCAAAATTTTTTTTTGGAATTTTTAGAAATAGGTCAAACTTTTCTTTCAATTCAAATAATGCTCATATAGGAGGGATAAGTCATGATAAGCTAGGACCATAAATATGTATGCTCAAAGATGTTGATAGGGTGATGGAAGGGAGATGGAAATAGGATAAGTATTTCAAGGATAAGAGTTCATGTATAGAAAGAACTAAATGAGCATGGATAGAATGTAAATGTAAGCTTTAGAGGATTTCATTAGGGTAAGTGAAATATTGGGAAAGATAAACATGGACAACACACCTTGAAGGGTGTTGGAATTATGGAGGAATCATGGAGAAAGTAGTTTGAGGTTTAGATGTATGAGATAGTAAAGAAACTTTGGAAGAAGATGGAGTGGAAGGCTTTGGAAGCTATTTATAAAGATGTTTTGAAGAAGATGGAGTGAAGGCCTTTGGAAGCTTGAATGTAACTTTTGATATATTCAAGTCTGTCAAGAGAGACTTGGTGATCCATATAGCTTTAGATTTTTATCTTTCTTTGGATGCTTTGAGAGTACATTTCTTCAATGATGGATTTAGGAACCCATATTTTCATTGATTTAGCTCTTTGGGTAGTATACCTTTGTAGTCTCTTGAATGCTTTATCTTTGTTAGCATTCAAATGCCAATTATATAGAACACAAAAATCTTCATTTTAAAATGGACTAATATGACTAGTTTAGATGGATAGATGGGTGAAATTTCATCAAGGATGAGTGTCTTTGTTGATCTTGAGGTGTGATGGGAGAGCTAAGAATGAAAAAAGTAAGAGATGAAGGAACATACAACCCCAATATGGAAGGAAGGTTTGAAGGTTTTAGCTTTTATGGATAAGGACCAAGGATAGATTTTGGAGATGCAAATGGATAGTGAAAGGGAATACCAACATCTTTAGAGTGAACAACATGGTTAAAGCCATCAATAGACTCATGAGTAGCTTTGATCGGAGCAACATTTTTAGTAGGAGAACTTGAAGCTTGGGCATAGTTTTGAAGTGGATATGGACAAGTAGAACATGAGGGGACACTTTGATCTTGATAGGTAGCTTTGGATAACATATGAAGATAACTTTTCTCATAATTTTTAGTAAGATCAAGGGAAATAGTGAAAGTGAAGTCTTCATCATACTTAGGAGGTGGATAAGACATAGGATATGAAGAGCAAAAATCTTGAAAGAGATGAAAGGGTGCTCGCTATTGATCTTTCTTGATATTTATAGTTTTATCTTTTTTAGAGTCCTCTTGACATGGAGCCACTTCTAAGGACATGGGAAAATATGAGGTTTGCATGATAAGCTCTTGAAAAGATAATGGGGAACTAGCTGGAGTAGGAATAGTAGGCATAGAATTGTAGGAAGGTTGAGGATTTTTAGTTATGGTAGCATGGAAAAGGTTTGCAGCCAAGTGAAGGTTAGCTTAAGTTTCTTTTAGAGATAGCCCATGAGGATAGGCATAGTGTATGTGAAAAGAATTAGGTTGTTTATTTGATGGAGGAATTTTGGAAAACTTTGAAGTGTTGGGAGAAGTGTATGTGTCAAGAAGGCCATCACTAGACATAGGTTCATCAACATGATCTTGCTCAGGAGAAGGACCTTTATCACATGAGTCACTAGAGATTCCAAGATCAACAATATCATCATCAATGAGATCTTGCAATTTATGTTTCAGCTCTATAAAATCTGAAGTAATATTCTCATTATGTCAATGATAAGCACAATAGATATCTAAGAATGGGTTTCCATATGGGCTAAACTTAGGTAATGTGATGAGCTTGGTGTCAAGAAGTGTTTGTAAAGTGTCATCATAAGAATCTTACAAGGGAGAAAAAGTTCTATCAAAAGTATGTATAGAGTCCTTTTTTTGTTTCTAAAGTGCATAGAATGCATCCATGTATTCATCATTGTCTTGGTCAAAGATAGGTCCATCATGAAAGATTGGCATAGACTTAAAGGTGGTATCACTTGCTTGTTCTCTAAAGAACTCTTTAAATCTAGAAGATGAAGACATTTGATGTATTGGAGTAGAACATGTAGACCTTGAAGAAGATGAGCCATGTGTATGTAAAGGTATTAAGGGAGATTCATTTAAGAATGCAATCTTCTCTTGTAGCATTTTCTCAAGTTTAGACTTCATTTCTATCCTGCGCTTAGAGAGATGAAGGTAAGAAAGATCATTTGTCTCTTCTAGCTCTTTGTATTGTGCATATAGATCTTGAAACTCTTTAGTGGCATGGAGGATATCATGATAATCTAGATTTGGTTGAGGTTTTGTAGCACAATGCTTGAATGCCATAGTGATAGATAGATAATCAACCATGAAGGAGACTAGAGGAAGCTAAGAAGGTGACACAAGATAACTTGATGTCCAAACTAGAGAGGTAGAGTATTCACTTGCCAAGATAATAGAGAGAGACTATAGTGACTTGTCAAGAAAAGTGTCCAAGAAACTTATGAAACTAGTGAATCAAGTCAAGAGATAGACAAGAAGCCAAATAGCCAAATAGATAGAGAAAGCGGGGTGACAAGTGAACAACTTTCCCAACCCAAGAGTGTAGTCAAGAAATCAAGATAACCATTTCAATAAAAAAAAAACTAGAAAGTGGAAATAGAACATTAAGATAGAAAGACCAAAAGCACTAAGACCAAAGAGTCACTTTAAGCATGTTCGAGCACTAGAGACATAGAAAGAAAAGTCAAATGATGAGACTCCCCTTAGCAAGCAATAAAAGAAAAATGTTAAGACTTGATATTTTGACATGGTTGACAAATTTTTGACAATAGTGATAGCATATAAAGTTTTATGTTCAAAAGAATTTTTTTTCCATACAAGATAGTGACACATGGAGTAGTCTTCAAACAATCAAGCAAGGGACAAAGAAACCTTGCATGCTATAAAAATATGTGAGGTCTCAAAAGAAATCCCTAGAACTATCATTATGTGTATGTTCAAAAGATTTTAATAGGTCTAGCACATTTGAGAACACATCGAGCAATATCTACCCAAAGGATGAGGTTATTTACTCAAAAACTTGGCCCACACTAAGTACTCCTTTGCGTCATACCAAGTGGTTGCCCACAAGAGATATTGACTTTGTCATAGAAATGCCATAAGCATAACCAAGGGAATACAGATGATGAGTATAAAATCTTGGGATGATTTGGTTAGTCTACTAGGATTGATCCTTGAACCAAGAAGTTGAGTAGAAAAATAGGGTAGCTACTAACTTAAAATGTTTAAAAAGGATTTCTATTCATAGCAATCCTCTAGCTCCTGATATAGGACACCTCACATAGTGATGAGTAATCAATCTTGCAACCACAAGAGTACCTTAAGAATTTATCCCTAGTGATCTCCTCATGGTCACAATCCCACAAGAAATCACACTAGGTAAGACAAGTGCTACATCCACCAAGGTTTTGTGTCCTTGATAGCCTTGAGATTATAGTGGGTCAAAATAGCCAGGTTCGCTTGTCCCCACTTGGGTTTTTCCTCTTGGTTGCCCAAGACCAAGCCCTCTAAAGGATTCTAGATTAAACAAGAAGCAAATCAAACTTTGAAAGTAAAGATTTATGATTCACCACTAGGGTGAAGAGAATACTCTACTATCTAAAAAGACTTTCCCAAACATGTCAAACATTGTTCAATTAACCTTCTTTCTTTTGAAATCCAGAGGTGGGTCAAGATTTCTGATTCACCACAAGGATGAAGAGCATATTTTCCTACCACCAAAATACTTTAATGAAAAGATCGTAAGTGCCTAATAAAATGAAAAACTAGCATAATTCTACACTTATAAATTAAAGGAAAGAAAAAGCATTTTTTTTTTTTTGGTTTTTATGCTTTAGGCAGCCCTACAAACAAGTGTTAGTAGCCCTTGCACGTTTGAAGCTTTGACATGCGTTCCTTTTAGCAATGAGATGAGAAACTCCCTAAAAAACAACCAAGGTTAGGGCATAATAACAAAGTAATACCTACAACACGAAGTGGTTAGTTTCCTCAAAAATCCAAGTTGTCTTCCAACCAAGTGTATGCAAAGAAAGTGCAAGCTAATCACAAGTTCTCTCATTTTTATTCTTTTCTTTTGACCTAGTCAACAAGATTGGATTTGTTTGCTATGATTTGAGATCCAAAAATAGAAACAAAAAGAAGACACCCGCTCTAAAAACTAGATAAGATTCCAAAACTGCAAGAAATTCAAAAATATATCTTCATTTGTGCCCTAGGGACCTATTTTGTTAAAACATACCAAATTTATCAAATCAAGTGTTCAAGCCCTAATATGAGCTCTAAATTCAAAATACAAAGAACAAACCCCCTATATAATTAAAGGATCTTTCTGAAAATGTATAGGTTTTCAAAGAAGTTTCTAATTAGCAACAAACAATTATTTTTTATGAAAAACAAGAAAAAAATTCATAATGGACGCAAATTGACTCAAAACAATTTGAAAATTGATATACTTGACATTTGTGATGCATACCCAACCTACTAAACAAAATTTAGATCCAAAATCAAAGTGGTTTGGTAGATATGCTCAAATTTTTGAAAACTAGGATTTTGGCTTTCAAACAAATCTGCACAAAGGTTAGCCTTAAACCAAACTAAGAAACCTACAAAACCACTTGATTAGATCCAATAAGTTTCTTTAAAAACTCAAAAATAATAATGTAATCTCCCTTCTGCAAGCCAATCCAGCCACCACCACTCCACCATTGGTCCATACCACTCCATCCCAAACCCCCTTTACCAAAAACACCTCATCATTCACTCCCTTAACTATTTTTGTTGTTGCTCTCCAACCAAGCCTTCCAAATCCACCCATCTCCCAAATCAGTCCTAGCATCTTTGGCCAACCTCAGAAATATACAACCGAGATGCCACCCATGGGGCCAAGTAATCAACCCTTCATCACCCTCAGCTTGTTTACCTCAGCTCAGAACATAATTCCATCATTTCCACTAGGTCCTTGGAGCTCAGTGCCATCAGCCACAAATCCACAAGCTACTACCCTCACTCCACAAAGCTATCAAACTTCACAAGCTACTACCAATGTTCTACCAAGGTCTCAAGTGACCCAAGCTCCTGCCACCACTCTACCAAGCTTTCAAATCCAGCCATCTTTAAATTCCTACCACCTCCACCACCAACTAATCCATTACCTCCTATTACATATGTTGGTCAAAATCCTCAAATCCAAAGTCAAGTTCCACAAGCTCCCCGATCCTTTCCTCAAGCTTCACAACCATCTTATACCTTACCTCCACAAAGCAATCCATTTATCCTACAACTAGTTTATGTTCCTCAATCCCAACCTCAAATCCAATATCAACAGCAAGCCTCACAACACATGCAACAATATGTGCCTCCTCCACCTCAGCAACCCATCATCCACCATTCAGTTGCCCAAGCCATGTACAATCCCTACCAGCCCATACCTCAAATCCATCCATGTTCCATTGCCCCATCTAGCACATACCTACCTCAGGGCACTCTTACATTGGGTGCACCCTAGCCATCACCCATTAATTTAGAATGGGAAGCCATGAAGATAGCTTTGAAGAACATCCAGGAGGGAAATGATCCAAAAACCTTCAAGTTTGAAAATGTGTGTCCTTACCCATTTGATAGAGCCATTACCATGACACCATTTCCAAAACACTTTGAGATACCCAAGTTTGAAAAATTTAGAGGAAAAGGAGACCCTATCACACATATCAAAGAATTTTACATGCACTGTCAAGAAGTGGCATACAGTGACGTCTTCCTCTTGCATCTCTTTCCCAAAAGCTTGGCTGGACCAGGTCTTGAATGGTTTTATAAAATCCCATATGGCACAATCAAAAACTTTGCTGAATTGGCTGATGCATTTGTAGCCCAATATGCCCATCTTGTTGAAACAAAGCTCTCAGTAGTTGATCTTGTCCACACTAAGTAAAAAGGTGGAGAAATCCTTCCCAAATATCTACAAAGATGGAAAACCCTTACCACCTACATATCTTGCACCTTGCTAGAATGCCATTTGGTGAAAATGTTTATTGATAATGCCCATCCCAGCTTGGCTCACCACATGACCATGAACTATTTGTAGACCTATAAAGATATCAAAGAAAAAGGAATGATCCTTGAGCAAGGAGTCATTAAAGATGGTGTGGTCAAGATTTACAAGGAAGCCAACCAAAATCAATCACATTCCAATGACAAGTCTAGGTATTGGAAAAAAAACAAGCACGTTGCAACAGACGGTGTCACTGACACCAGACATGTGAATAATCTTGGTCCTTCCCAAAATCAGTCCAACCCACCTTATCAACCAAACAATCAACAAACTATCAACTACCAACACTAGAATCACCAAAGCTATCAAGGCCACAATCCAAGACTCAACTTTCAAGGGTCTAGCAATCAAGCTAATGCCATCAATGTAGCTGCAGGACCAAAGCCCAAGTTCCAACCTACACCTAGAAATTATACACCCCTTAGTGAGCCATTGGATGTCATTTTTGAGAAGTTGACTAAGGAAAACCTCATCAAATTTCATCCTACCCAGCAAATTGACCCAGGCCAATCCAAAGCTGCATGGTACAAAGACAATGAGTACTGCAAATTTCATAGGGTAAAAGGGCACACCACCCTTAGATGCATTAAACTGAAAGATTATGTGCAGGACCTCATTGATTGAAAAGAAATCACCGTTGGTGCCCAAACCTCTCCCAATGCAGGCTTACAGATCTAAAAAAATGCTTTTCCCCCTCACAACAACCAAAATCCTAGAAAGGCACCTATCCAAACCAACAACAACAACACCAACAACCACCAACCAAACAAATAGCATGGGAAGAAAAATTACCACACTTCATCCTATATAGATTATGGTAGCCTCATAGGTTGTATATCCAAGAAAGAGCCTTCTGTCAATGTTATCAATTTCCAAGGACCAAACAATGACTGTGCAATCACTACTCAAAAAGCACAATTTAACATCACAGGCCCACCAGTTTCACCAGCACCATCAACTCCTCCATCAAAAAGCCAGTACAATATCTTGGAACACCTTGGGAACATGCCAGCCCAAATCTCCATTTTAGACCTTCTCCACACTAGTCTTGTGTACAAAAAAATCCTTGACAATGCTCTCATAGAATCCCGTGTCCCTTCAGATATCAACGCTACTAATTTTTGTAATCTTGTTGGACACCTATCCTCCTCATGTGCCTTATCATTCAAACACACTGACATACCTGTGGTCGAGCCAGATCACACCCTTCTGCTCCACATAGTCATTATGGTATCCAATTTTTCCGTAAAAAGAGTAATGATAGATAATGGATTAGCCTTGAATATTTGCACCCTAAAATTCATAAAACAAGCTACATATACTGAGGCAAATATCATCGGTGAGGTTATCACCATCAAAGCTTACGACAACTTGGAAAGAACCACAAAAGGAACTATTTTGCTGCCAATCAAGGTTGGTCCAGTCATCCAAGAAACACTATGCCATGTTATTGATCTAAACCTACCATTTAACATCCTCCTTGGTCACCCATGGATTCATGCCATGAAAGTCGTTCCATCCACTTACCATCAATGCATCAAATTTTTGTATCAAGGCATTGAGGTAACCATCCATGCTGATCCAAAACCCTTTTCTTACTGCAATGTAGTTGAAGCTTCATATACAAACCATTTCAATAGAATTGATATCAGCATAGCCATCGCCAGCTCATCTTACACTTGTAATGACCCAAAAACCATCGTCGCCTCCACCCTATCTACCATGAAGATCAATAACATTGGCTGTGGAGAGTATAGTCTGCTAGATGCATTGGCTATCGAGGCACTCCCACTTGATCCACATGCCCATAGACAAACAACATATCACAAAGCTAAGGAGATTCCACCTCCTTGATACAAATAGTTTGGCCCAACAATCTTTGTATCCTCAAAAGTCCCTCTTCATGAGGAGCTCACTCTAGATATCAACAATTGGTTACATAAGAATGTACCTCCAAGAAATCAAGCACGCCTTGATCACTTTAGCCAGAACTATCCCCAAGAACATAAGCTCATCACTAACAAATGGAACTATCAAGGTGGTGGTCTAGGACCAGAGGAAAGAGGCATGCAGTGCCCCATCAAACCACATAAGTGGGAAATGAAGTCAGGTCTTGGATTTGGCATACCCACAACTAGGGGCACCAATATAGATAGTCACGCTTTTTTGAACATTCACCGTGACCTTGTTGAAATCGAAGACATTCCTGAGGAAGTTGAAAAGAGAGCCTATGATGATATCCCAGACCAAATCTCCTTGGGAGACTCTGTTCTCCAAGAACTATACATCCATTTGATTGATCTACCACTCACCCATCCGCAACTCATAGATTGGGACCAACCAAGCATCATACACATTGATGAATTCACATTAGAGGAAGTGCTTCTAAGATTCATGGGAGCTGAAACTCCTCACAAGAAAATAAAGCTAGATTCTGCCTATATCTATAAGCTAGATCCCAAGGGGTATTTTGGAGAAAATCCCCAACCTAGTTTTGATACACCCAAAAATGGAACTAAGGTGAATTCGAGACTAGCTAAAGCAGCGAAGAGGGCCCCTCAGCAAGAAAATCTAGAGTCACAAGTAGAACATGAGGATTTAGCATTACCTCCTCAAGATAATCAACCAGAGGTATCTTCTATTCTAATTGAGGATACTAGAGAAGTCAACATTGGTTCTTCAGAGATCCCTAGACTTATTCACATTGCTGCATCCCTATCACAAGACCAAACTGACCTCCTCTTTGAGGTCTTAAGAGAGAACATTGGCCAATTTGCATGGTCATATTAGGAAATGCCATGACTTGATCCAAAGCTTTTAGTGCATCATCTTGTAGTTGATCCAAAGATCAAGACCATTAGACAAAAGCTTAGAAAAATGCACCCCAAGGTGGCATTACTGGTCAAAGTTGAATTAGAAAGAATGTTAGTTGCTAAGGTTATCCGACCTATCGACTACTCAGAGTGGATCTCCAACATGGTCCTCGTCACTAAGCCTTCCAGTGACATCAAAATTTGCATTGATTTCAGAGATCTTAATGGAGCTTGTCCAAAAGATGATTTTCCCTTACCCAACATAGATATAATTGTAGACCTTATAGCTGGACATGAAATTCTGTCCCTCATGGATGGATTTTCTGGGTATAATCAAATCAAGATTGCAGAAGAGGATCAGGATAAGACAACATTCACTACCCCTTGGGGAACCTTTTGCTACAACATGATGCCTTTTGGCCTAAAGAATGCTGGGGCTACCTATCAAAGAGCTATGACAACCATTTTCCATGATCTTATCCATAGCATTTTGGAGGATTATGTGGATGATATCTTGGTTAAATCTCACACCTTCATGGATCATCTTGCTAACCTGGAGAAAGTCTTTGATAGGTTAGCCAAATATCATCTCATGCTAAATCCCAAGAAATGTGTCTTTGGGGTCACATTTGGCAAGCTTCTAGGCTTTATAGTTTCTAAACGAGGTATAGAGATTGACCCCAAGAAGGTCAAGTCTATCTTAGACATGCCTCCTCCCCAGAAACTGTGACAGCTTCACACTCTTTAGGAAAAGCTTCAATCTGTTCGACACTTCATCTCCCAGCTTGCAGATAAGTGTACACCATTTGCAAATTTACTAAAGAAGGATGAAAACTTCAAGTGGGATCCTTTATGTCAATGCAGCTTCGATCATTTCAAGTAGTATCTCATCAATCCCCCTATCTTGGTTCCACCAGTTCCTAGTTGTCCCTTGATCTTGTACATATTAGCAACACCTACTACTCTAGGGGCACTTCTAGCACAGCTCGATGACTACGTTAGAGAAAGAGCCATCTACTATATCAGTAGAACCCTAGTTGGTTATGAACTCAATTACACACCTATGGAAAAAGCTTGTTTGATAGTTGTTTTCTCAACTCAAAAGCTTCACCACTACATGCTAAGTCATACCATCCAACTAGTCTCTAAGATCAACCCTCTCAAGTATATGCTCTCCAGAACAGCACTTACAGGCCGTTTGGCCAAATGGGTTATGCTCCTTAGCGAATTTGATATGCAATATGTGGATAGAAAGGAAATCAAAGGGCAAGCTATAGTAGATCACCTAGCTGATGCACCTCTAGTAGATACATATCCTTTGATCACAGAATTTCCAGATGAGCATATTTGTCTAATTGAAGAACAACCCCCATGGAAACTTTATTTTGATGGCTCATATACATCTCATGGATCAGGGGTAGGAATATTGTTGGTCACACCTCAAGGAGATTACATTCCAAAAGCCTTCAAGCTACAATTCCCTAACACCAACAATATAGCTAAATATGAGGCTCTCATAGCAGGATTAAAGATAGCAGTAGAATGGAACATCGGTGAGTTACAAATCTTTGGCGATTCTTAGCTCATCATCAAGAAAGCCCTAAATGAATATCAAACCAAAGATGAAAAGTTATTACCCTACAAAGAGCTAGTTGATCAGCTAACACTACATTTTACAAAGCTTCAGTATACACAAGTGCCTCGAATGCAAAAAAAAGTAGCAGATGCTATGGCTACTATCAGCTCACTCTTGGAAATTGCCCAAGCGGTTACATAGTATGAATTTTTAGTCGAGCAGCTCCTCACACCTGCCTATGCAAATGATGACTCAAACCATGTTTGTATCTTGGTTGGTCCCCAATCCCCTTGGTACCATGAGATTCATGCTCACCTTAAAGATGGTACCATCTCCCCTCACCTCACACGTACCCAATGCCAAAACCTCATCCAAAAATCATCCCGCTATGTTATCATAGCCAATACCCTATATCGCTGGGGTTATCATGATACTCTCTCTTGATGTTTAGATGAAAATGAGGCTGCGATGGCGTTAAAAGAAGTACACTCTAGACTTTGTGGTGCCCACATGAGTGGTATTGTCCTCATGTGACAAATCCTTAGAGCAGGCTACTATTGGCCTGCCATTGAAGAAGACTCCTATGACTTTGTCAAAAAGTGTCTCCCATGTCGGCAGCACACAAATCTTGTGCACGCTCCAGCATAGGATCTACAACCTATTGCACCACCTTGGCCTTTTGCTTGTTGGGGCCTTGATCTAGTTGGAACTATCACACCTCTCTCATCTAATGGACATAAATGGATAATAAAAGCTATAGACTATTTCACTAAATGGGTGGAAGTAGTCCCCCTAGTCTCAGCTATAGGAGTTTAGGTCTCCAAGTTCATCTTGTACCACATTGTTTGCCACTTTGGCATCCCATCCACCATCTTCACCGACCATGGAGGTAACTTTGAAAATCTCAACATGGAAGTTTTTTGCACTTCCTTCTGCATCCATCACCACTTTTCTAGCCCATATTTCCCACAAGGTAATAGCCAGGCAAAGGCAACTAACAAAACCCTCCTCAAAATTCTAAAAAAAGTTGTCAATGATTCCGGTCGCGATTGGCACCTACAGATTAATCCAACCCTATGGGCCTATCAAAATTCCTTCTGTACATCCATAGGAACAACTCCATACTCCTTAGTCTATGGTACTAAAGCAGTACTACCCATAGAGGTTGAACTTCCCTCCTTGCATATATCTTTGCAAGGGAAAATATCAGATGAAAAATATGGAGTAGCTCAGCTCACCCAGCTAGATCTCTTAGACGAGAAGCAACAACAAGCCTATGATCATCTCATAGTCTATCATACTCGTCTCAAAAGGAATTTCAACAAGAAGGTGCTTCCATGACACTTTCAGCCAGGCCACATGGTCCTCAAAGAAAATATGAAAGTCCAAGCTGATCGAGAAAAGAAAGGCAAGTTTGAACCTACTTGGCTTGGTCCTTATGTTGTCACTGCCTCCTTTGGCTCCAGAGCCTATCAGCTATCTAAACCAAAAGGAGAACTCTTGAATGATCCTACTAACATCATTCATCTCAAGAAGTTCTATGCTTGAAGATCCTTTCTATACCCAGCTTTTGAAAAATACAAAAAAAATAGTAAAGAGAAATAAGCATCCAATGGTGAAAACTTGGCAATTCAAGTGCCTTGGATAGGTACCTTGGTGAAAACTTGGTAATTTAGGTGCCTTGTGTACTAAGACTAATCCATTATCTATCACTATCCTATCCCTCATCCATCCATTCACAATCCAATAAAACACCTACTTGTTCCCTTGGTGTTCTGACCAAATATCCAAAATCTAATGAAGCTTGTAAATACCTCCTATACAGCTTGTAAATCTTTTACCTCAGCTTGTAAATCTTGTACCCCAGCTTGTAAATCTTGTATCATCCCTTGTATCATAGCTTGTATATCCAAATCTTGTCCAAAACTTGTACCATATTCCAAATTTTATTATATGCCAAATCTTGTATCCTAGCTTGTATCCTATCACATGCACACAAAGAATCCCATTTTCCTTAAGCTTTTCACAAACCATCTACCTATCTGCCTATCAACTATTGTAGACATCCCACCCTTCACAAATATTTCCATCTCACAAAAACCAAAACATGAACAACCTTGCACATTTGTAACATATCTTGGTACTTCAACTTGTACATTCTCTTTAGCTTAGTACCATTGTATCTATCCAACTTTCGTGTTAGTTCATCCTTGATCAACATCTTGCACACATCACACAACCCTTGGTTAGCTATTCCAATGAATCCTTTAGCTAGATCTCCTATTACCAAAGTGTTATCCCTCTTAGTTTAGCTTGCCAAATGCATCACTCATCTAGATCCATTAGCTTAGGTTCTCTTCGATAGATCCTTGTAGGATATAGCTTTCCTCATGTTTGATCTTGGTCTGTTGGTACCTCATCCTACCCATCTTGTTGGCAAACAGTTCTCTTTTGGATTTTTGCTTTCTTTTGATTTTGAATCTTCCCTTTGGTTCTTGAAGTATCTTTTCCAAGCAATCTTTTTGTTCCCTCCTCAAGGTTGCCATGATCTTTCATATCATGGTATACTACGAATGGGGCAATTTGACATAAGGTTTTGATCAGGTCTTTCGTTTGTTTTTCTTTTCTTCTTGTGGGTTACCCAGTGTTAGTTCCACGCTGCTTCCTCTAGGATTCATGTGTGCTACTGGGAAAATCCCTGCGTGTTTGTTTTGAGTCAAGTCTATCAGTCCTCTGGATGGTTGGTGAAAAGGCCTTGATGTTCTTGGTAACCTTGGCGATTAACCAACAGTCCTATAGCAAATCTAGTGCTCAACTACATGGTGGTACTTCTCTTTGAAGTATCCCCCTGCTCAAAAAGATTCAATGGATTCCCTTCATCTCCATTATCCCCCATCCATATCCAGCATCTATCTCTCCTACCCCAGCTTATGCATTAGTATCTCTTTGAATCTATCTTCACTTTTAGCTTTAGGGATCCACAATTCTAGTCTTAGGGATCCACCAATCCAATGAATCCACCAAGCCTCATCTTTTGAGATCCACAATCTTGGTCCTACGGATCTTTGAAACCCATCTTCTTCCAATCTGACTCTATGAAATCCTATTGCATCAGCTTTATCATCCCATCATCCATCTCCCTATCCTAGATTCCTTTTTATAGTGCTCCACTCCTTCATCCTCTACAATCCCTGAGATCTTAAGCTTGCTTCCTCTTGTGCCTCTGATTCTCCCTTTATCATTCTCCTATAGTGAGAGTTTGAGCTAACTAAACCTCTTCTCTTAAGCCAATCTGAGTCTCCTTGCTTATCTTGGATTCTTGTACTTTTCAAGAAGTCGTCAAGCCTCGCTTTCTCTCCCCGCCACCTTCTTGAGGGGGCATCTTGCAGTCCATTCTCTCCTCTTCTGCTCTAGCCTTGGGCATCTTATTTTCTTATCTTTGATGCCATGCCACTTGCGGCATCACATCAAAGAGGGGCAAAATGTAGACACCTAAAAATTCTTTAGAAAATAAAATATTTTTATTTTCTGAAAAAAGTCCCTGATGACATCATCATTTATTAATTAATTAATTTATTTTTATGCCATTAAATCCCTTTATCTTAATTTAAAATATTTAATTAAGGAATCCCTCCCAAAAAGTTTAAATCTTATTTAAACATTATTTCCTTATTTATTAATTATTTAATTAATAAATTGACCAAAAATCCCAAAATAAATAAATAATTTATTTTTTGCCCAAAACTTGGCCAATTTCCTTAAGACCACTAAGCTCTTCCAAAATCTTCTAATCCTTCATTAATTTTGATTAAAGACCGATCCCATCATTTCCTACCCCTAATCCCAACTCAAAATATTAAATTAAGATTAAATATTAATCCTCATGTTTATTAAAAAAGGTTTTAATAAATATCTCCTCAACCCAAACCCTTGAAATAAATAAAACTTTATTTATTTTCTAAAAATCTAATTTATCCTCATCCTAAGAAGTTCTAGACTCTTCTAGAAAGTCTTCATCCTCATCCTAGGAAGTTCTAGACTATTCTAGAAAGTCTTTATCCTCATCAAAAGTCTAGACTCTTCTAGAAGATGTCTTTAAACATAATCTTAATCCCCTCCTAACCTTGTCACATTCCCTAAAAATGGGTTAAGACTTACTAACCCAAGCCAAAGTTAACAAATATCTCCTCCTTCACCCACCCTCATTAAATGTCATCCACTTGCCTATCCCTAAGCTAATCCTAAACCATCCTAATCCATCCTCTAATCATTTGCACAATCCTAAGAAAGCTTAAAACCTTCCTAATCAAGCCCAAGTCAAAGTTCCTCTCATCTCCCTCAAAATATCCCAAGCATAAAACTTTATGAAGCCCACAAGGCCATAAATGACTCTTCCAAGCCCTTTCATTGCTCTTACAAGCCATTATGAGGGTCTTTATGAAGATTTTATCCCCTGAGCCTCCTTTGTTGACTCATCCTACCCCTTTCCTCCATCTGCTCACCCTGTGACATGTGTCACTCCTTGATTGGCTGTAAGGAAGCACAATCCATGTGCTCTCCTCTCATGCAATCTGAGCCCTCCATGAGCTTTTCCCCATCCTTGCATCTTAGCCCTCAATCCCTCAAGCCTCTTGCCTATAAATTGGATCCTTCCCCTTTGCAAAAGAACACAATCCATGAAGTAAAGTAATAATTCCATTTTAAGAAGCCATTTTACATCAAAACCATACACTCACACCCAAATTCCAACTCCATTTGAAGCCCTTTTTGAAGCATAAGCTTGAGCATACATCCTATCTATTTAGACAAAGCCACTCAAAAAGAGAGCTTCTCATTGATAGAGCCCATTAATGGCTTATATTCTCAATTGAGAGCTCATCTTAGTCTATCTTGAAGTTTATGAATTTTGTTTAGTTTGTAGAAGCTTTATTTAAATTTGGTTTCTATTAGCATACTAACATTGCTCATACACACTATTAATTTACATATCACTTGTATAATAACATTGATGTATTTATTCAAAAAAATGTTGTATCAATAGGAGACAATATGTTTGTACACAATGTTTTGTGTACACTCAATATTTTGTAATGATGATATACATAGAAGAATGCAACTCCTTACTTGGTTTAAAAAAATCTCACATCACCAAAAATATCATTTTCTTGCATTACATTTTAATTTTAATTGATTTTAATTGCAATATAGATTTCATTATATTTTTGTCAAAATGGTCAAATAAGGTCAACCTAGAATTAAAATAATTTTTATAGTTCATCCAAGTCACTTTGGTCATGTTTGAAAACTTATTAGTAACATTGACATAAAATGCCTAAAAGTTGCATTGTTGCTTAGTTGTAAGATGCACCAAAATATTTAATGGTGTAACTTTCAAAAAAATTATCATGGGACCAAACTATCTATTCCATCATCTTTGGTTGGTCATGTAAAGACTAGTGGAGACCTTTTTTTTTTATGTAGCATCAAGGATGTATTGGAACATGTCAAACCTAGGTGTTCCCAAGGTGCACTAAGCCAAATTGGGCAACACTTTTGGAGGAAAATTTCTCAAACCTTGTATGGGGTATCAGAGAACTATGAAGTGCATAAGGAACATCATGGGGTATTAGAGAACTAAGAAGTGCATAAGGAACATCTTGGGTATTAGAGAACTATTCATCACAGAGCCAAGCCATTTTCTCCATCAACTCTAGTTGTCTAGGTAAATACTAGTGGAGACCTTGTTTTTGCAATGTAGCATCAAGATTTTTTCACCAGATACCAAACCTAAGTGTTACCAAGATACAATAAGCCAAATTAGGCAAAAAAATTTGGAGGGAAATTTATTAGACATTGTGAGAGGTATCTAAGAATTGTAAAGAGTACAAGGGTTGTATTAGGAAGTCCTACATGCATGCAATCCAATTTTTGTAAATTACACTGAGATTCCATTTGACAACCTGATCTTGGTTTATGTAAAAAGTGGTAATGTTACTTAGTTGAAAGTTTCTTAATGGTATGAATTTAAAATTGTTCATTTTAAGACCAAACTATATGCTCCATGAAATTTAATTAGCTAGCTAAATACTAGTGGAGACCTTGTTTTTATGACATAAAATCAAGAAATTCATAATGCATGCTGAACCTAAGTGTTCGCAAGGTGCATTAAGCCAAATTGGGCAACAATTTTTGGAGTGTGATTTCTCATATCTTAGGAGAGATATCAAAGATCTCTAAAGTTCAATATAGAAATCTTGGGAATTCCTATAGACATATTGACCATTTCTAGGATATTCCACTTGAATTCTATTTGGTGACCAGATCTTGATTGGTGGAAATAGTTGTAATATGACTCAACTAAAAGTTGCTTAATGGTGCAACTTTTAAATTGTTCATCATGAAACAAAATAGTCTATTCCATCAAATCCATTTGGCTAGTTGAATGCTAGTGGAAACCTCATTCTTCTATCCTAGCATCAAGAAAGTATTGGCACATGTCAAACCTAAGTGTTCCTAAGGTGCAATAATTCAAATTAGGAAGTAATTTTGGAGAATTATTTCTCAGACCTTATGAGGGATATAGAGAAATATGAAGTGTACAAGGACCATCTTGGGAAGACTTAAAAGTACATAGATCAATTTTGGGATATTTCCCTTGGATTCTAATGTAATGACAAAATCTTGCTCTTCAACCCTATTTTCCTTAGGGTCTTCTCTAGGCCACTTCTCTAGCCTATTAGATTTCTTCACTACCCCACCCCAAGAGGGTTCCTAACTTGACCCTCTTCTCTTTAATTTGCCAACATCAAAATTAGTACCAACTCAGCCATAAGATTTCCCTTGGATGACTCCTTGCATTCCTTATACCTAACAACCAAATTTGATAAAAAATAAGAAAGCTTGGAGAGAAAGGTTTGTTACTAAGGTTTTGGGTCCATTACAACACCAAAAAAAAATAATTACGTTGAAATCCCTTTTGATTTCAAGTTCTAGCACCAAACTGTCATGATCTGTGCTACAAGGAATTAGGCCTAATTTATTACTATTTGACCAATAACTCCAAATTTTATCAAATAAAGTGTCAAAAAAGCTTCACTTCCTAATACCATTTATAAAGCCTTTCAAGATTTTACTGGTCTTCACTCCTCAAACAAAATGTACAATGGAGTGCTATTTTATAGCCTAAAAGCAAGGGTTTCATGGACTTTGAATAGTCTGCACAAGGGTTCACTTTTTCATCTCAAAAAACTCATCATGTAAAGTTCTCCTTAGCATGGGGTCTCATCACACCTCTCCAAGTTCTTAGATTGAAGTATCCAATGCACTTAATCCACTAAAAGACTCTTGCAGTGCTTTGTATTCCCTAGTCATGCACTATTGGCTTGCCTAGGGCATCACTGCAAAAATAGAAAAGAAACTTCCCATGACCCAACCTTCTCCATAAATATGGTACAAAGAGTTAGCTCAAAAATTCCAAGAGTCCATATAGATGCCATAAAGAAATGGTGAGTTATGACCCCATTTACACAAGCTATCTGGTTCATACCAATGACAACACATAAAACTAAATAATTTTAAAAATAATGAGAATGAATCAAATAAACTAAATAAACACACATAGAATCTACCAATTATATGTGCTAACTCATTCACAAGTCACAACACTGAGTTCAATCCATAGAAAAACCATTAACAAGGAAATACATCAAAATACTCAAAAAACTTGCTCATTCATAGGTTGTTCTTCCTTCAAAACTACATCCAACCCTTGTGACAGGTCATGGGAGGCCTTATATAGGTCTATCACTTCTTATCCAACTACTTAGAGGTGATTACACAACCATTTGATCAAAGTTGCACTTTTTGCAAGAAAAGTTGTCATGACAATTTTTACAATTTTGCAAAATTATCAAGCAACTTTACAATTTTTGTCCTAGTTAGGCCAAACTTGGTCCAAAACCCATGAAAATCCACCAAGTGCCTAGATATGTCACTTATGAAATGAAAACATCACTCCACCCCTTAGTTAACCAATCTAGCCCTCTAGATGTACAATTGCCATTCTTAGCAAGAATGACATCAATTTGACTACACTAAGAAACTTTGGAAGACTAGGTACTAATGAAGACCCAATTAGACCTCCTAATCATTAAGTCCCAGTCTAAGAATATCTTTCACCCTTTATTCCACTAATATCTTAGCTAAGGCCAGTACAATCCAAAACTCAACTAGGAACCCTAGGTTATTAGATATCCTTACCTAAGTGCTCCTGCATGATGCTCTCCACAAGAGAAAATCATGTCATTACTATAGACTATATGTCATAAACTATTTCCATCATCTTGAAATTTAAATCTACAACCCATGTTGCCTTTAACACTAGCATATTCTTCCACTTGATGAGTTGTTCCATGTACATCTTGTGCCTAGTAGTCTTTTTGACTCTTGAATCCAATACGTTCTCTATCTCTAGCTGCATCCTAGGAGGTAGGACATTAGATGCTACATCCTTGTTAAGCTCTTGTACATTCTCATCTATTTTAGTTAAAGGCCCCTTAAAATTAGTTAGGTCTGCCACATTGAAGATTAGTGAGATGTTCGAATCACTAGGTAGATCCACCATATATGCATTAGCTCCATATTTAGCTATGATCTTGTAGGGTCTCACTATCTTCATTTATAGTTTGGTAGGTACTCCCTTTTGCAACCTATACTTTTTCAAATGAAGCATGGCATAGTCACCTACTACATATTGAACATCCCTTCCCTTCTCATCCACTTTAGCATTCAAATTTTGTTTAGTTTCTTGTATAGTCTTCTTAACATGTTCTTGAATCTCCTTCATGGTTTGAGAAAATTCTTCAATCTATCCACTCCTGTATTCCATAGCTCCAAGGTCTCTAAGTTCACACACACCTCTTGGATGCATCCCATAAACAATCTCAAATGACCTCCTACCTATTGTCCTATTCACATTGTCATTATATGAATATTCTTCTTGAGGAAATATCACATCCCATGTCTAGCTATATTCCTTAGTTAGGCACCTTAATAAGTTACCTAATGTCCTATTGAACACCTCAATTTGACCTTCAATTTGAGGATGGTAAGCTGGTCCAAAAGATATGTTACTTCCTAACCTACTCCATTTTTCCAAAAATGACTCATAAACTTGACATCCCTAGTTGAAACAATGCTTAGGGGTAGTCCATAGATCCTTACAATCTCCTTAAAGAATAGATGCACTATATGGCTAGCATTATGGGTAGTTTTACAAGGTATGAAGTGGCCCATCTTGCTAAATTTTTCTACCACTACATAGATGCTATCATATCCTTATTGTGTCTTAAATAACCCCATAATGAAGTCTATGCTAACACACTCTCATGACCTATTAGGGACTGGTAAGGGTTGGTACAAACCTACATTACTAGCTCCTCCTTTTGCCTTCATTCACACAACACATTGTTCAACATATCTTTTCACATCCCTTGACAACTTTGGCCAATTGTAGAGTTGGTATAAACCTGCATTACTAGCTCCTCCTTTTGCCTTCATGCACACAACACATTCTTCAACATATCTTGTCACATCCCTTGACAACTTTGGCCAATTGTAGAGCCTTTGGACCAAATCTAGGGTCTTGATGATGCCAAAATATCCACTTAGGCTTCCATTATTATTTTCTTGGATAAGGTTCTCCCTCATAGAACCCTTAGGAACACACAATTTATACCCTTTGAACAACAATCCACTTTGCAAAGTATATTAAAAAAAAGAGCTATGAAAATGATTTGAAACTCAGAGCATACCTTGTAAGCCTCAACAAAGTCTTCATCATATTTGTAGAGATCCTTGAAACTCTCTATACCAATGCTATGGAGTTTAACTTCTTGACTAATCAACATTCTTTTACTTAGTGCATTTGAAACTTTATGTATCTGCCCCTTCTTATGCTTGATGGTGAGTGTGAATTGTTGTAGGTATTCCATCCACTTCAAATATTTATTTCTTTACTTTTCTTGGGTATTGCTATAGCTAAGGGATTGGTTGTCAGTAAATACCACAAATTCCTTGGGTAGAAGATAATGTCTCCATTTTCTAAGTTATTGGACTAGGGAATACAACTCCAAGTCATAGGAAGAATACTTCTTTTTGGCTTCATTTAGCTTCTCACTCAAGAAGGCTACTAGCCTACCTTCTTAACTCAACACACCTCATACTTCCATCCCACTTGCATCACACTCTAGGGTAAACAACTTATCAAATCTAGGTAGTTTAAGGATAAGTTGTGTGGCAACTTGTTCTTTTAACTTTTAAAATGCATTTCTTTCTTTAGGAGTCCACCCAAACCTAGTCTTCACTCTACCCTTAATGGTATCTAACAATGGTGGACAAATACCATTAAGATTCCTAATGAATTTCCTATAAAACTAAGCTAAACCATGGAAACTTCTTACCTATGTTATTGTAGAAAGTGGTAACTAGTTTAGGATAACTGCAACCTTATCTTGGTCTATCTTCAAAGACCCTTTAAATACTACAAGTCTTAGGTATACAAGCTCTTGCTTCATAAATTCACACTTTTCCAAATTGACTGCCAATTTCTCCTCTTGCAACTTCCTCAACACCATCTCCACATGCTCTGAATGTTCCTATCTTGTCTTGCTAAATAAAAGTATATCATCAAGATATACCACCATAAACCTTCTAGTGTAATCCTTCAACTCATTCACAAGTCTCATAAATGTACTAGGAGTATTTGAGAGATCAAATGGCATCACAAGACACTCATACAATCCATCTATGGTCTTAAAAGTTGTCTTCTACTCATCACCTTCATATATCCTTATCTAATGGTAACTACTTTTGAGGTCGAACTTGGTGAGCTCCTCCAAGACAGTCCATCAAGTCTTTAATTCTAGGTATGGGGAACCTATACCTTATTGTGATCCTATTGATGGCCCTTGAATCTATAAAAAGCCTCCATTTTCCTCCTTTCTTGGATGCTAAAACTACTTGCACTACACAAGGGTTGATGCTCTTTTTTATCAAACCTAAACTAGGAGTTCCTACACTTGCCTTGCTACCTCTTTGTTATGATCTAGGGTAAGCTTATAGGCTTCCTTATTAGGCAATGAAGCACCAGGAACAAGGTCAATCTAATGACTTATGCCTCTCCTTGGAGGTAAAGTTATAGGTGTCCCATCACTCACTATGTCCTTATATTTGTCAAGAATCTCTTGGACCTCAGTGGGTAAGGGCTCTTATTTAGTTTTCTCTTCATCCTTTGGCTTAAGAAGAATGGAATATCCTTCACTATCTTCATGCTTAAGAGCCTTGATGAAATCCTTCACACTACTCAACAACACACCAGGAGTTTTAGACTGTGATTCATCCTCCTCCAACAAGGATTAAATTTTGAATGTTCTACTATCCTTCTTGAAAGGGATAGAATTCTCCTTCACACCATAAACAACACCTCTATCATATTTCTAAGGTATTCCCAAAATTAGATGACATGCATTCATAGGAAATATGTCACAAGGTAATTTTTCTTTGTAGCCTATAATTGAAAACTCAACCAAAGTTTTCTGATTCACCAAGATACTATCCTTTGTTCAACCATGTAACCTTGTAGGGTTTAACATTAAGTACCATCTTTAACTTGAGCTTCTCCACTGCTTCCTCTAATATGATGTTGTCTGTGGATCCTAAATCTATAATCACCTTGCACACCTTGCCTAAAATCTTGCATCTAATTCTGAACAAGGTCCTCCTATGCTTCGGTTTATCCTTAGCCAGCTGTCTATTCAACCCTCTCTTGAACATTAAGTTCTTCCATTTTTCTAATTCAATATGGTTTACCTTAGATACTTTAGAACTCATGGTGTCCTCTTGAGCATAGGCAACCATATTATCACCACTTAAAGAAGTAGGCTTGTTAGGACATCTATAGGTAGGGTGGCCCAATTGATCACAAGTGTAACACTTCATAATTAAAAAATATGACCTTCTCCTACTTGTACCTCTTCCTCTTGAATAACCTCCCCTTGGACCACTTTCTCTACCCTACTTTACTAGTTTGGACTCACTTTGATTTCTTTGATTGTTACCTCTACCTTGGTATCCACCTCTATGTCCTCTTTGGTCTCTTTCTCTACCTCTACCTTTGAAGTTTGAAATACCCTTCTTCATATTCTTCTCTTCCACCTTAGGTGCCAATCGATGACACTTTTGAATAGTCATAGGGTTCCATAAGCTTAGCTCCTCTTGGATGCTCTATTTAAGTCCACTCAAGTATCTTACTATCTTAACAGGTTTCTGATCCTGAATTTTGAAAATTAAGCATAGTTTTTGAAATTCCTCTATATAAGAGGCCACATCCAAGTCTATCTACTTCAATCCTTACTTCTTTCTATGCAACTATACCTCACAATCTTTTGGCAAGTAGTTCCCTTTTATTTTGGTCAACATAGCATT
Source organism: Cupressus sempervirens (assembly GCA_028749045.1). Classification (NCBI taxonomy): domain Eukaryota; kingdom Viridiplantae; phylum Streptophyta; class Pinopsida; order Cupressales; family Cupressaceae; genus Cupressus; species Cupressus sempervirens. The sequence continues at coordinate 268,212,889 of CM053788.1, read as the reverse complement.
CAAGTTAACTATAGGCTTCTTGCCCATCCTGACCCTTTCATCCTGCAAGTACTTCCACCATGTTAATGTTGGTCCCTTGAGTCTTGATTTTCCAACCTTCACTTTTTGTGCCTTTGTGACACCTTCACATTTGAAATGGTTCTCCATCCCCTCAATCCATTCCATCACTATACTAGTGTCCATCTTTCGATTAAATAATGGAATTCCTTCTAGGGCTTTTCCTCATAGTGTTTTTTTGGCCTTCAAGAATGGCTCTTCATTCAATGGAGGGTCTAGTTTAGGTATGATGTCCTCCTCATCAATCTTTACCTTCCTTTTTCACTACTTCCACCTTCTTCATTTTTATTCTTGGCTACTTCCATAGCTTCTTCTAGCTTAGTGTAATACCCCAAAATTGGCACATTGGTATGCTAAACCAATTTCAATCCATTAATCTTACTCAAAGTCCTATTGTACTAGGCAATTTTGATTCTGACAATCTCTACTTGAACTAAGTGTCAAATGAAAAAATCCCTAATCTGCATTAATCACATACTTTATTTAATTCCTAAATACTGATTAAATTAGCTAAATTAAACATATTAATTGAGTTTAATTTAATTACAAGGCCTAATGTTTTATTTAAATTGAATTCATCCCTTTAGCTAATATACATGAGGAATTAAATATATTTGATTTCATTAAATATCATCATTCTAATTATTGAATTTAATTATTCAATTAAATAGATTATTTATTTATGAAGTCATATTTAACCTTTTTAAATCATATTCCTTCTCCAAATTCTCTCTTTAGTTCGGAATTGGAAACTTCGAGTGGACTAGAATTCGAAAGGGAATGAGATCAATTATCTCCTCATCACACTTAGAAGTGACCAATTAACTCCTTTTTCACAAGGGAATTTTCTATTCTAACTAAACCTCATCTTCAATCTTGACCTTTTATTCTATTTGATCTTGACTATTGATCAAATTCTAGAATTCTATTTAAGAAACCTTCATCCTCTCATTTACAATATGCATATGAATAGTATCGGAATAATTCCAAATTGTTCACTCACATATTTGCATTCATATCTTATTTACTTTCATACTTGTAATCTCATATGGATTAAAAATGCATACATCTAGATTAATTTCTCTTTCTTATTCTTAGATTAATTTGCATACATCTAGCTTGAATCTTGCATATCATCTAGCTTAGAATACATCCTTTGTACTAGTGGTCTAGTTGTTGATCTATCAAATTTGAGAGTGGACAACAAAATCCAATTAGTTAGAAGGCAACAGATTGATTTGTAGTATCATTTCAAATGGATAACCCCATGTTCATTTTGGGATGATTCTCACATGTAATGATCATGTTGAAGTGTGGTTAATTAAAAAGGCCCACAATTAGCATACACATTTCTCCATACACCTTTGACACTCTTTGTCCATTTCCATTTGACAAGAGTTTAGATATGCCTCCTTTTCCAGGAGGGATTGAGTTACCCAAATACTAAAAATACTTTGGAACATTTGATCCCCAAGATCATTGAGGGAATTTTGTGCTTTGTCTATGAAATTTATGCACAATAAAATGTATCTTATTCATCTTTTCCCATAGAGTCTAGGTGGGCAAGTGATGGAATGGTTTTCAAGGTTACCTATTGTTATTAAAACATTTGATGAGATTGCCAATTTGTTTTTCCAGCATTACTCACACAACATACTTCATCTAGTTAACATGTGTGATCTGTTTAACCTCAAATAAGAAGTTAGAGAAGCTTTTCTCACATTTCCTCAAAGATGGCGACATCTGTATACCTAGTATTCATGAAAAAATTCCCAAAATAGAAAAACTTTATATCTTCACGAATAATCTTTTACCCAACTTTGGGTATAAGATACAACTTCAAGGTCGACACACCTTTGAAGATATGATTACACAAGTTATTTTTATAGAGGAGTTCATGGTCAAAAAGGGTGAAATAACCCTTCAAAAAGACATCAAGAAAGGATCTACCTCTAGTAAGGATAAATCCAAGTATGTGAACAAGAATTGAGAGGTAGTACATGATGGAGTAGTTGATAACATTAGTCCTAATTTGCTAAAATAGATTTCAATCTCACAAACAATATCAATGCATCTAAAAATGCTAACAAATCTCCTCCTGATAACAAAACATTTGGATACAAAATGAATAAATCATCTTGGGTTACATGATAAAAATGAGAATATAAACCTCTTGGTGAACCTCTGGATGTGGTCTACAAGACATTTCTTCAAAACAAGATCATTACTCCATTAGATAATTCTCATCCTTATGAACCATAGCCATGACCCACATGGTGGAATGAGAATGCATTTTGTGAGTACCATCAGAACAAGGGTCATAAAAAAATAACTGTATCAATTTACGTCATAAAGTTTAGGACTTGATTGACAATGGTGAAATCATTGTGGATGGACATAACAAGAATTTAGACCACAAGGCTTTTAAGGATCCATTTCCATATTATGAGAAAGGAGAAAAATCTAAACAGAAAAACAATAACAAGGTCAATTATACATATACTGATAATGATAATGTGATCAACATGATTGAACTTGTGGACTTTGAACATTGTGATGTTATCACAATTAAAGGAAATCATGACAACACAAAACCAAATACACCATTTGTCTTAAGAGGTGTTGCATCTCTTATAACTAATCAAGGACAATCACAATCTTGTGCCAATTTTGTTACACGTTCTCATGCCAAGATAGTGCTTAAAGGGCTTGTACCTTCTTCTGCTAAGATATAATGACATAAAGAAAAACCTATTGCTGGTCCATATGGAAAAGGTATAAAAGTTGCAACATCTTTTGTGGATACCAATTATAATATCCTTGACCAATTGCAATAGACGAACGTTCAAATAACAATCTTTCGATTACTTAAAATCTCACCTACTCATAGGAAGATTCTTGACAAAGCCCTCAATGAGGCAAGCATACCTCAAGATCTTGATCTTGATAGGTTTCAATCTATGGTGGGTCACCTGACCTCACCTCACTATTTGTCCTTTTCTAAAGAGGATGATAGTTCACTAAGTCATCCTCATAATCAACTATTGCACATTGAAGTTATGAAACATCAAAAGCATATCTATCATGTACTCATTGATAATAGAGCCAATCTAGGCATCTATTCTACTACATTACTCAAGCAATTGGGTTATTCTAAAGAGTCTATTGATCCTCATCATAAAATAACATCAAGGTATATGATAAAGTTGAGCATAAATCCCTAGGTCTTATGGTGTTGCTTCTTTGAGTTAGTTTAGTAAAAATAGATTTCACTTGTCAAGTCCTTGACATTCCATTAACATACAATATCTTGTTAGGGAGACCATGGATACATGAAATGCAAGCTATGCCTTCAACTTACCATCAATGTGTTAAGTTTTCATTCCAAGGCTCTAAAGTTACCATACTTGCTAATACTAGTTACACTTGTAACATGCTGAAATATTTTTACATGGTAATAGGGAATCTACAGATCATCATGTTGATAAGCTGAAACAAATGGAAAGTCACTCAAACTGATAAGAACTAGGATGGGTGAATATCACATTGAACTTATTCTATCTTTTATATCTCTTCTTGAGTCTCCCCATAATTATGGGAGACCATTTGAATTGAAGAGACCTTTTGTGATATCACCTTGGATTAAGTTCAATGACACCTTTATCAAAGCTACTATACCTTTGGAAGAGGAAGACGAAGACAGTGCCATCACAACATGGATATGTAGGGAGGAAACTCCATCTGATCTCACAAAATAGTCTCGTGAGATTCCTCCCAAAAAGTATGGTCCAGGTTTTAAGCTTATGAAATGCTTTGGTTAAAAATGGAATGGTCCAATTGGATGTAACAAAAATGGTCTGACTGATCCTATCAAAGCAATATCTAGATGGTCTTGGGACATGATAGGTCTAAGTTTCAAGAACATTCCCTTCTATCTAGGGATTAATAAATTCATACTAGAATCTGAGAGTTTGTCTAAACATCAGTCACAAACTAAGTTAGATAATCATCATGAAGGTGACTTTGATGATGAGGATACCTATCCTTATCCAATTCCTTTTGATCTCACTAAGTTCTTAGTAGAATTAGATGACTTCATACCATGTATTAGCACTATAGATGTTGACAGTGATTCTTTTGAAAATGCTACTGATCTTCTCCATATTAAATGAGAACAAGTAGAGTCTACTCATACTATAATTGTTCAATGCCTTTGTAAATATCAAGATGATAATGAAAGTGGAGTATGGATTCCCATCACTTCTGCTGAATTCTATAGTTTGTCTCCATATAGCATAGATCCTCAAGAGTATGAATTTGACTCTCTATCTGAAGCAACTATAGAAAAGGATGTAGATCAAGTTCACATATATGAAAATAAACTTGAAATAGGTGGACTATCTAGTGTTAGGTTGTATGAGTCTCATCAAACTAGTGTCAATGAGTCTTTGATTAATATCATTAGAACTCAAAGGAATTTGAACATACATTTGGATGGAGTCACTCTAGGTCTCAAATTACTTGTCCAAGCATTTTATAACTATACTATAAATGCCATCAAACCTACCACATCTCTCTTATTCACCTATCCTAAGGTCATAGACTAGAATTCCAATACATCTGGTGAAGTCCCTACATTCTAGAATGACTATGCTCTTTCTTTCTGTCTAAATGTTATCAAACCAGTAGCATCCTCCACTTGTGGAAAAAGCATCAATATGACTAAAACTAAAATCAAATATCTTAGTCACACAATAAAAAAGAAAATAAATAGAAGTTTTGATGGTGAAAACAACATTGTGGCAGTATCAAAACCCAAAATAGTAAAAATAAAAAATGTATCCATAGGTGAAAACCTCTCTGAGGCACCTAAGGGGGAGATATTTGATGTACTTCCTAGTCCTTTTCAAGAAAGATCATCAATGCTGATAGAGCCACCATGACCAATAAACTTGGGGAAAGAGGAAGAGCCTCATATGATACACATTATAGAGTCTTTAACTGCAAAGGAAAAAGATGAATTTATTTCCTTGTTCCAAGAGAAAAATAATTTTTTTGCATGGACCTACTCGGATATGGCAAGCTTAGATCCTGATCTCATAATGCATCATTTATATATTGAACCAAGAGTAAAACTAGTAAAAAAAAATCTTTGGAGATGCATCCTCATGTGGCGTTACTTGCTAAAGCTAAACTGGAAAAGCTTCTAAAAGCTAGTTTCATTCGTGCTATTGACTATGCTAAATGGGTTTCAAACATTGTTCCAGTCACCAAACATGAAAAATCTATTTGAGTTTGTATAGAATTTTGAGATCTAAACTTAGCATGTCCAAAGGATGATTTTCTACTCCCCAACATTGATATGGATATGATAGTAGGATATGAAATGTACTAACTCATGGCTAGTTTTTCTAGTTATAATCAGATTAAAATTATGCCAGAAGACTAGGAGAAAACTATTTTCACTTGTGCATGGGAAGTCTTTTGTTGGAATGTGATGCCATTTGGTATAAAAAAATTTGGTGCTACATATCAAAGAGAAGTTACAATAATCTTCCATGATTTGATGCATAAGACTATGGAGGATTATGTCAATGACACCTAGGTCAAGAGTATGCAATGTAACACTCATCTACAAGATTTGGGTCCTATCCTAGATAAGATGGAGAAGTTTAGTCTTAGATTAAATCCCTAGAAATGTGTATTTGGTATAACTTTCAGGAAGTTACTTGCCTATATTGTATTTGTGAAATGAATCGAGGTGGATCCAAAGAAAGTTCAAGAAATCATGAAAATGCCTCTACCTTGAAATATTAGTCAAATGAGAGGCTTCAAAGAAATAATTCATTTCATTTGCAGGTTCATTTCATAGTTGGCAGACAGGTCACAACCTTTTACTAAGACTCTGCATAAAGGTGTAAAATATGATTAGAGCAAAGATTGTGATCAATGTTTAATGTAGATAAAATAATATCTTGCTAATCCATCGATCCTAATGCCTCCTATTTTAGGTAAGCCTCTCATTTTTTATATCTCAACAACACAATCATCTCTTGGTATCTTTCTAGCTAAGGAGGAAAATGATAACAAGGAACGAGCTATCTATTATCTCAGTCACATGTTGATTTCTTATGAAATAAACTATAGCATCATTGAAAAAGCCTACTTGGCAGTTGTCTTTTCTTCTCAAAAGTTGAGACCTTGCATGCTTGCTCACACTACATGACTGGTTGCCAAAATTGATCCATTAAAGTACTTACTCAATAAGGAAGATCTAACAGGAAGGTTAGCTAAGTAGGTCATGATACTAGTGAGTGAGATATTACATATGATGAAAGAAAGGCTATCAAAGGATAGGTGATTGCTAATCAATTAGCATAAGCACCTATGCAAAGTTTTATACCATTGAATATCAAATTCTCCGATGAATCAATTCTAATGCTAACACAACAAACTTGGGTGATGTTCTCTAACGGCTCCTTCACATAAAAAGGATTTAGTGTTGGCCTCTTATTTATAACAATATATAAGTACTCATTGCCTAAGGTGTACAAGATTCTATTTCCTTGGATCCCTGATCAATGACATGAAGATTGTAGTTGAATGGAGAGTAAACGAATTTAATATCTTTGGCAATTCATAACTTGTAATTAACTAGGTCAATAATGCCTATCAAACAAAGGATGAGGAGTTGATACCTTATAAATTAATGGTTGATGATCTAAAGAAATAGTTTTCTAATGTCACTTTTCAACAAATTCATCAGGCAAACAACAAAGTGGTAGATGCAATGGTTACTCTCGCTTTCATGCCATAGATGCTTGAAAATGATTTTTGACACAAATTCTTGGTGTAGACATTACTCTACCCTACTTATAATTTACTTGAATCCCAAATGATCTATTATATTGTAGGACACAACTCATCCCACTACCATCATATCTACTTGTACTTACATGACCAAATAATTCTAGACCATCTAACCCAAAACAAAAAAATCACCTTATCTGTAGTGCTTTATAGTATTTTATTATTGTTGATGACTTGTTTAGGAGATAACTTGAAGGAACACTCCTTAGATGTCTAGAACTCGATGTACATGAGGGAATTTATGGATCTCACTCAAACAACTTGACACTAGCTTGTAAACTTATTAGAATTGGTTACTATTGGTTGAATATGGAGCAAGAGGCAATTAAATATGCTAGGTCCTAAAAAAAATGCCAAATTTGTGGAAATCTAATTCATACTCTAGTCAGGGAGCTAATTCCATTTATCACACTATGCCATTTCAATAATGGGCCTTTGATCTATTGGGTCAGATTCATCCATCTTCTTCAAATAGACACAAGTTCATTATTACAACTATAAACTACTTTACTAAATGGGTAGAGGCAGTCCCTCTCTCTACAACAAATGGAAAAAATGTAGCTTTATACATTATGAATTACATCATATGCAAGTATGGTATACCACCCTCCATCATTATTGACAATGGGGGACAATTAAAAAATAGGATCTTTCAAAGTTTACAATCAAGCAGCATTGGTCTTCTATTTATTACCCCTAGGGTAATGACCAAGATAAAGCATCCAAAAAGGCTCTCCTTAAGATCTTACATTGCACAATTAACAAATCTAGAAGGGACTAGCACTTTTAGATTAATCTAGTTTTATGGGCTTATAAAACAAGCATCCTAACTCCAACGGGAACAACACTCTTTGCTTTGGTATATGGAGTTGATGTTGTGCTTCTAGTTGAGGTCAAGATTTCTACTTTGAGAATATCCAAGAAAGGCCTCAATACTGATGATGATTATAGAATATCTGATCATTAAGAGCTAAAATTCTTAGATGAACATCGACAAGTGGCATGTGATTATCTTTGAGCTTATCAGTAGCGTATGTCTAGAAGCTACAACAAGAAAGTTAAGCCATGTGACTTCCAACTCAGTGATCTTGTTCTAAGGGAAACCCTAAGAATCAATAACAATAGATATAGATGTAGCAACTAGAAAATAGGTTAAATGAATAACATACTATGAGAAAATCATAAAACTTAATCAACATACATTAGCACTCACTAGTCTACCATGAAAGCCAAACTAATAAAGAAAGCAATAGAAACCCCCTCTTTCATTTGTAGCTCCCATGTCCTTCTTTCTTCTCCAAATGATGTAGCTCCAAAGTTTCCTATAGGGCACACAAAATTGAAGAAAAAGCCTATGATATGGATAATTCCACAAGAATAGTTGAAGTTGTGATTTGAATGTGAGAGCAAGAATGCAAAATGCAAATAAGTAGGGACTCAAAGACTCGAGAATTTGGACCTAAAGACTTCCAAGATTTCCAAGGATTGGAAATGAGAGAAAGAGTGTCCATTTTATAATGGGTATCGAGGGTGAGGGCATTGGATTTGTCACCCATAGATATGTGATTTGGCAAGAGATTCCTTTAAGAATCAATGATGCATATGAAAAAATATGCAAATTGTAAGATTTTATGATACATGAAAGTCAAACTTGGCTAAATGTGGAAGAGAATCTATGATGCATCATAAGACACCTCAACCCACTTAAAGCCAAGATTCTATGACAAATATGTCAAATAGGGACATGCGTAAGAAATAAGAATATTTGATTATGACAAATCTTAGCCAAGTGTCAAAGGAGAATCTGTGAGGTCTCATATCCAAGTGTCATGATGATGCAATATTTTATGGAATATTTGAATTAAAAATTCTTTTATTTCACAAAATAAGAATTAGTAGAAAATGGAATTAATGATGGAAAATGGAACTTAGGAAATTAAGAATTTCCATGGTTTGTGAATGATGAACCAATTAATTAATAAAATTAATTAATTGATGATGATAATTAGGATGCATAATTATTAATAATGATAGGATTAAATAATGGGTTATTTAATCCTATAGAGAAAATTAGTAAATGATTGGCCAAAATTGACTAAAAAAATGTGACTGTATCCTTTGATGAAAATGTGATGATGATGGATATCGAATAAGGTGATGAAAAGTAGACCAAAGCCATGGTTAGATTGATTGATTGAAGTTGATAACATGCCAAGGAAACATGACATGAATTGGTTGATATGTAACATTTAACCGACATTGTAAATGCTACAGGATTGAAATTGATTGAAAAGGTTTGATCATAACAACATCGACGGACATTGTCAATATTATTAAAATGGTTGATAATGCCATGATCCAATATTGAAAGCCTCAATAATGTGAAATATTGGATGACATGAATGATAGTTTGACCTAGCACTGATAGCCACGACAGTACTAACGTTAGATTGATAAGATTGATAGGTTGATAGGTTTCAAGGGCACTGAAAGCCCCAACAATACCTAGAAGCTGGATAAATGATGATTGATTTGAGATGTTTGATATGTTCTAGGTTGATTAGGACTGATTTTGAGTGATTCTAAGTTGATTTGGGGTTATTCTGAGTTGATATGAAATGGTTTCAAGTTGATTTGATATGATTTTGAAATGACATGAATTTGATGTGAAAGAGGATACAAATGACAAAGTATGATCAATTTGGCCAAAAGATCAAAGTTAGTAGAATGAGAAAATGGGACAAATTAGTATGAATAAGTGATGAAATCGTATATATGAACCATTTTTGAGCATCTACATTTTTCCCCTCTTTGATACACTGTGATTTAGAACGTTGTGTCAAAGAATAACTAGTGAGACAGCCAAAACATGCCCTAGTAGGGATGATATATATGGGTGCCCCATCAAGAAATTGACTAAGATAAGCATATGATAATTCAATTTTTTGACAATGAGAAGACAAAACCATAGCAACTAACAGAATGAAAATGTGCGCTAAAATGTGAAAGTTATGAGGCCCAGAGTGCAGAACAGGATCAACTAGGAGCCCGAGAGTGATTGCATGGGTGATCACTCAAGAAAGACAAAAAATGATAAAAATGATAGTTCATTTTTTCCAAAATGAAGATACAAATTGAACACAACTGACGGATTGCAAATTTGAGTTAAAACACAAAAGTTATGGGCTCCAAAGTGCAACATAGGGGCTCCGGGAGCAGTTCTGGTCATCCTATTGTCCCAAGTGCATGAAAAACTCAACCAAGTGCATCAATTATGTAGTTGGTAAGCCCAAGTGCATCATGAAAGTACCAAGTGAATCAATGATGCACTTGGGAAGCCCAAGTGGACTCAGAGAGAGCAAGATGTGCCCGAGAAGGCTCTAGGGGCCAAAATCAACATGACAGGGGACAACCATGAGCCCAAGAGTAGTTTTAAGTATTACCACTCCATAAAATGAAAAAATAATGAAAATTATAGCTCATTATGTTCATAAGAAAGATATGAGTCCAACACAACTGATGGTTCATAAATCAGAGTTGAAACGCAAAAGTTAGGCCCTCTCGAGTGCAACATAGGGGCTCCGGGAGCAGTTCTGGGTACCCTAGGTCCCCAACATCAATAAAGTAGTTGGAATTCCCAAGTGTGTTAATGATGAAGTTTGTATGACCAAGTGTGTCACTAACATAGTTGGGAACCCCAACTATGCCCTAGGATGTTTCAGGGCTCCGATCGGGATCTGAATGGTGCTGGATTGAGCTGAAACTTGGTACGAGTTAGCATAACCCTAGGGGAATGTTAGAAACATGATAAAATGTAGTCAAAGGTGGTCAATATTCTAAGAATTTGGTCAAACATAGGATAGATGCAGGTCAAACTTGGGTAAATGCTAACATAAAATCGTGCAAAGGGCTCGAAAGGGTGCAAATAGACTCGGAAGGACTCAAAACTTTGCGTGCATGCCCAAAATGATGGAAAGATGTCATAACATGAGTGAAATCATCAAATGGATTCAAATTTGGTCAAAAATGGTGAAACAAATGTCAAACTAAGGTCAAACCAGGTGGAAAGTCAAAAAAAGTTGATTCATAGAGTAGGATGATGCAGGAATGCATGAAAGCTAGATGAAGATGATTTGGTGAATCGGAAGACATGATCATGGTGATGGATGAGGAGATGAATTGTAGAAGAATGAGGAGATGAGATGAGGAATTATTAGTATGATGGGAAGACTTTTTCTTTTAGAAAGTGCACTATATGTCAAATGGAGCTTTATTTTGATATGGCAAATGGAATGCAACGCATCATGGCATAAAGGGCCAGAGCGCTAATGCAAGCCTTTTGCATAAACAAGCACGATGTAGACAGAGAATGAAATTTTCCTTCCTAAGGCATATGTACATGCCTCAGACTCTCAAAGGTACATTGTAAAAAAATAGAACAAGATGACCATTAACCATCCCGACCACTCTCATAGATCAATTTATATCAATGAGTAGCATAGGGACATGATCAAAGAAAAACAAAGAAAAAATAAATCACTCACTAAACAACGTGATCCAATAGCTATTCTTGTCCATTATTACATTCTTTTTAATGTTTTAGGTTTGTAGATATTGTTTGACATGTTGATAATGTGATAATTCTGATTGTGGATTCAGTTGATAAGTTCATAGTGACATGTTGGATTGATTGTTGGTTCACGTTGCTCAGATATTGTGATTGTCTTAAAGGCATAGTGCTTTGGGTTTTAGTATGCAAAGTGTAAGTGTGTACACAAAAGGGATGGTTATCCATAGTGAATATGTACAAGGTTTATTACAAATTTTTGACAAGTTTTGTAATTTTTAGGGTTTTGGGGATATTTGATGTTTTTGTGTTTTTTTTTTTCTTCAGGACATTGTGTGATTTTTAGGATTTTTTTAGGATCGTATTTGAATTTTTAGGATTTTTTCAGGATAGTTTTATGATTTTTTAGTGATTTTTTTTTAGGACATTTTATGATTTTTATAGATTTTTTAAGGATTATATTTGAATTTTTAGGATTTTTTCAGGATCATAGAAGCATATACAAGTGTTAGCTGCAATCTACTATGTGATAGGTCCACTAGATAATAAGTGCTTAGGGATATGCCCCCAGTTCAAATTCAAACTTGTGCACCATGTAGGTAATATGCCCCCAAATAAGATGAAAACTATGTAAAAAGGTCAATGATAGAGTGCATAGTGACTGGTAATGCTTGATAAGATAATAAAGGACATTAACTAGTTCATGAGCCATGATAAGGGACCAAGGATGTCTTGCAGTATGAAGGATATGATCAAGGAATGACAAAGGGGGAAAAGACTAGATGGAATCCTAATAGATGGAGGAGCAAGAATTGATTACACATAGCACCTATTTGCTAGGTTTTCACCATGGTACTTGCCCAAAGCACATGTTTCCCAGGTTTTCACTTTTGGATGGAATTTTTCTCTTGACTCAAATTTTCGTGCCAAGACACCTATTTGCCAAGTTTTCATCAAGGCATCCATTTTTTCATGACTTTTTTCACTTTTTTCTTTTTCTTTTCTCATGACTTTTTGCTATTTTTTTGATATTTTTTTAGGACTTTTAGATGGAATCAAGAATGTCACTGATAAATGCTAAGAAGATATCTATTGTTGGTGTTGCTAGCTGATGAGTTCTAGATCCATGATTGACCATAACTATGTATAGATTTGTTTTGAGTCTGTAGCTAAAATCAAACCACCAAAAAGGCCTCGAGATATACCATCATGTACCGTATGTAAGACAATGTTTGTCTCTTGCAAATCAAGGCATTTGAGTGTAATTGGTTCAAAGGATGTTGTGTATGGAATATCACTGATGATGACATATGCAAAAACTTTTTGGATAAAGATTTGATCTTGGGTGTTGGGAAAATTAGGTAGCTAGATTTGGGGATAAACAAATGGATGGAAGGGAGGGTTGGGAGGGTTGAGACCAATGACCTTCCACATGAATGCTGATTGAGAGAGCTCCAAAAGACTTTGTGGCATGTTGAATGTTGGAACATTGATATTCATGGCATCATATTTTTCATCTTGTATCCTTGGGAGCTTCTTAGATTTTGGTTTTTCACGGTCTAATGGCTACTTTCAATTTTCACCAAGAGACTTATGCTTGCTATCTTTTTCTCTTTTTTCTTTGTAACTAGAAGGTGGAGTTGTCTCCCAAAAATATGCCAATGTGTTCTCTTTAGGAGAAACTACTTCTTTATGATCTTCAGTCATAATGCCTTCAAAGTCTATTATAAGAGTGTTATCATCATTGAATTGATCAAAAATTGCTAGTCCACATTGGTCCCAATCCAATAGTCTAGGATAACTTGAGGGGATGTCATCATCAGGGCTGAATAGGCTTTGGTGAAAGTTATGGATATGGGCATTAGATTATGTTGTATCATTGGGGTTGTGCTCAAAAGGGAGAGGATTGTTGGTTTCAGGTGGGATATCCTCAAATGCCTTTTCATTGTTTAAAACATCCATAGTCTTACACATAGGTACTGTAGTACTAGGAGGACCTATTCGTAATGGTTTAAATCCAAGCCCCAAACTAGGAGGTCATCCTTTTGTAGTGATAGGTTCAATGATTCCTTGTTTCTAGGATCCAAGACCGCTATAGCCATCATAGCCTTGTTTTTGCATGATAGTAAACCCAAGTCCATACTTGCTAGGAGATATCAAAGTGGGTTCTCGTTCTGCTTTTTCTTTCTCAATACATACAGATGTATTCTCATTGATAGAAGTGGCATTTTGTGTACTGATGGGAGAAAGTGGTGACTCCTTGATGTGGGATACATGAGACAAAAAGTATTCTCCAAACCCATTGTCGTCAATCTTCATCTTTTCCTTGGCCTTATTGAGGAGTATATTAGCATCCACATACTTAGAGGAATTTGTGGGTTGTGCTTCATTATTTGTTGGGATTTGGTATGTAGTAGCATCTCTTAGATTAGCACAAAATTGGAAAGGATCTAGATCATTAGGGATGGTAACATCCACATTGTCATATGAAAACTTTAGACATTGATGATATGTAGAAGGGACCACCTTCATAGCATGAAGCCAAGGGCATCCTAGTATCATGTTGCAATTCATTTCGATGTCTAGGACATGGAGCAATGTGTCTTCAGTAGCTGGGCCAACTCTAGTAGGTAACATGATGATGCCCTTGGAGAAGCATTCACTCTCGGACAACCTGAGAGGAAAGAAACCTGTTAGGACAACTTGGTCGTTCCTGCTAGTAAACCATGCAATGGGAGGTTCCAAAGACAAGATGCAAGAATGCAAATGTCTCAAGGAGTTCCTCAAGAATGCAATGCAAATGAAGATTAAGCTAGAATGAAATGCAAAGTGCAGCTATGCTAAGCATGTATGAGAGTGTTACAATCCAAATATTAAGCTATGTGAGATAGATTATTGCAAAATAGAAGCTAAACTAACATGCAACATGAATCTAAGCTAAAATGTTATGGTATGAGAGAATGTAGACAAGAAAGAGAAGTTCTCCACAAAGCTCCAAAGAAACCTGTTAGAAAACCTGCAGCATAACAATATTCAAAAGATGGATTGAGGGGGAAAGCTCTCTCCCTTTTAAAGATGTATGGACGGTGGAGATCAAGATGAAGATGGTGGATGATCAACGGTGGAATTCGAAAATAGGAGTGATCCATGTGCACACACAAATCAACCAATAGAATATAAGTTGACTTGTCATATAAGACAAAAGTCACAAAGCCTTTTCTTTTAATTGAAAAATAGAAAAAAGACTTTATGTGTGCACTTTAAGTGGGTTAGAAGAATGGGGTCTTTTATTTAATTAAAAGGGGACATGTTCTTTTAATCAAATAATGAACTTAGGATAGCATAGTCAAACTATAGGTTATAATCAAATAAATTGATTATTAGCAATTTGGCTTAGGTAAGTGATTAAATTAATTTAGCCAAAATGTTGAAAAGGGGGCTAATAGTCTAGATGACCATTTTTAGGTGATTACATTTGCCCCTCTTTGACTAATGTGTGATCGATCTGGGAACACATTATGTCAAAGAAAATCGAAGCCAAGTAGGCGATGATAGATATAGATGTCTAATTCCAAAGAGTGAAATGCAGAAATAGATAGCAAGTCCTGAATGCACAGCCTGATAGCAGTAGTACTGAACACTAGGAAGAGATGATGTTAGAATTCAAGAAGAATACTAACACTTAGAAAAGCAGATAGAGTGAGAGCAAGTGAGAAGATCAAACAAATGCTCCTAAGCAGTGATAGAGTATTTCTGCCCCCTCGGGATCGAAATTGAAATGAGGTAAGGGGATGCAAAAATTGGCTAGAAATGAGAAAATTAGAATATAGCAATGTCCAAGATGACAGATAGATGATTAGAACTCAAGCATGACTATTAGAAACTGACAAAATGCCCCAGTTTGACTAGAGTTGACCTTGAAGGATATAGCATAAAATTAGGTCAAATCTAGTAGAAAGATGATTTAGATGTGAAATAGTGAATTGAAGTAGATATGAAGTATGGAAATGATGAAGTCATGAATAAATGAAGATGCCCCAGTGATGATTCAAAGATTAGACCTCAAAAGGTCAGCTAACTGCTCAGAAGAAAGTAGAATTTTAAAATACAATTTTGACCATCAAGATGAACTCGAATTTGGATTTCGATCCCGAAAATGAATCTAGGACATCAAAATTATTTAAGAGGTCAAAACTTTATATAATGTGATGATAAGATAGAAAAGAGATGAAGTGAAAGATTAAGAAGGTGAAAAGACATGAACAAGAAGAAAATAAAGAAATATATGAAAGGAGTTAGCTGATATGTCCACAAAAAGATGAAGAGAGAGCTCTCCCCATATGCAAGAATGCAAGACTAAGCTAGAAAATGAACCTAAAATGCAAGCTAACATGCAAAGTGGTTTACCAGCAAGAAGTGCATAACATTTAGACTCTTAATTTCATCATTGAGCATTTATTAGGGACATCATGAGATCATACAACCATCACTAGTATAACTATGAGGATATGAATATGATCGATATTAGATAGGTATGTGGAAATCCAATCTAAGCATCAGAGACATGTAAGTCAAGATAACTACACGATTAGATTCCCTAAGTTTAATTTAGCAAGATTACACCTGTATCAAGGCATAAGCGCCATGATAAACCCTGAGTGCGATCTTGCAAAACAATCAAGGATGATACATTTATAAGTCAAAGTGTTGAATAGGACAAGCATGAATGCTTACAACACTATAGACAAACAAAAGTATACCCACAAGCAGAAATCAAGAAAATATGTCCCATGCCCCCAGTCTTCTAGTCAATGACATCCTTGAAAGACTATTAGGGAGGGAATACATGGCAAAGAAATCATCATAGACAGCACACAAAATAGATAAATGTCAGCATAGCTCAGTCGTTTAAGTGTTAAAGTGCGTGTGTGTAAGTCACTTGGCCATTTCTTCCAGACTTGATTCTAATAGTGAGATATCGCGACATCGGAGACCGTAGTTAAACTATCTGTAAAGTGTTAAAAAACACTTGATGTCAAAGTGGGGGAAGTGTTGAGAAACACTATTTTGTGAGTTGTCAAAGAAACCCTAATCCACAAGAATACCTCAATAGGCTAAGTAGCTATGCCCCCAAGATGAGGACAAGAAACAATTCCAAGCTAGGAAATGTGTAGCAAAGTGGATGATTGAGATTGATAGACATAGGTGCAAGGGTTTCAAGTAGCGCCTGTTTCCAAGTTTTCACCACTTTGACAGATTTTTTTTTTTTTTTGGTGATACATCAAAGTGAGGTTTTCACTAAGATGATCATTTTTTCAGGACATTTTCTGATTTTTAGGATTTTTTCAGCATCATATATGATTTTTTGGATTTTTTAGAAGGTTTTAGAGATCACTAGTTCTCAAGCAAGATCACATCATTTTCTCCCAATGTCTAGCAAGGTATAGGATATGATGGAGCAACAAGCCAGTGGATAAGCAAAGATGGATGAAAAAAAAGTATGAAGCAAGTGAAAGTGATCCTCAAGGACTGACTCCTCAAGAGTACCCAAGCTAGGGAAAGAGGTGAAATAGTCATATGAAGCATGTTTTGGATAAGCAATGGAAGTAATGAGAAAGATAGCATGTAGGATAAGTGGTGAAGCCAATGAGAGAGATATCATGAAATGTGTAGTCCAAAAGAGTAGCCATGTCAAGAGACCTATGAGAACCATGTTTCATTTATTATGATCAAGACCAAGGGGTCAACGAGATAGTATAGCAATGGGATAGAGCAATAAAAATAAAGCTCAAGATGGAGGCTATGAGTGAATGGGAGAGCACAATAGAAAATCTGGTGGATAAGACAACCAATATGCAAAGATAGCTCAACATTGTCAAGATCAAAGAGAGAAGAGGGGATAGATGGATGGTGAAAGAATTACGCATGATGCTTGTTTGCCAAGTTTTCATCATGGTACTTATCCAAGGTGCCATAAGAAGTAGTTTTCACCATAGGATAAATTTATTTCTCTTTAATTTTGCTACCAAGGTGCCACAAGAAGTAGTTATCACCAAGGCACATTTTCATTTTTTATTTTTTATTTTTTGCTTCTTTTTTTTGAATTTTTAGAAAGAGCTCAAGCTGTTTGTAGATAGTGCTCCTATAGAAAAGATAAGTCATGATAAGCCGAGACCATAGAAAGGTATGCTCAAAGATGTTGATAGGGTGATGAAAGAGAAATGGTAGTAGGAAGAGTATATGGAGAATAAGAGTTCATGTATAGAAAGGAGGTGTAAGCTTTAGAGGATTTCATCTGGGTAGCTAAAATGTTGGACAAGATCAACATTGACACACACCTTGAAGGGTATTGGAACAATGGAGGAATCATGGATGAAATAGCTTGAGATTTAGATGTATGAGGTGGTAGAAAAGATTTGGAAAAAAGTGGAGTGGAAGGCTTTGGGATATTTTTAGGAAGATTTTTGGAAGAAGATGGAATAGAAGCCTTTGGAAGCTTGAATGTCAACTTTGAAGTATTTTCAATATTCAAGTCTTTTAAAAGAGACTTGGGAATCCATATAGCTTTAGATTTTCCTTCGGATACTTCAAAGCACATTTCTTCAATAATGGGTTTAGGAACCCATATTTTCTTTGGTTTAGCTCTTTGAGTAGTGGACCTTTGCGGTCTCTTTTGTGCATTCTCTTTCTTAGCATTCATATGTCGATTAGATGGGACATAGTGATCTTTCTTTTTCAATGGATTCTTATGTTTATTCTCACTTCCAAAGAACTTGGGATTTGTGGATGAATAAGGCTGATATGACTGGTTTAGGTGGATAGATGGGTGAAAAGTCATCAAGGATGAGTGTCTTTGTTGATCTTGAGGAATGATGGGAGAGCTAGGGAATGAGCTAGGAGTGAATGTAGGAGATGGAGGAACATAAGGCCCCAAAATGGATGGAAGGTTTGAATACTTTAGCTTAGATGGATAAGGACCAAGGATAGATTTAGAAGATGCAAAGGGATAGTGGGAAGGGATATCAACATCTTTAGAGTGAGCAACATGGTCAAAGCCATCAATAGACTCATGAGTACCTTTGATAGGAACAACATTTTTAATAGAAGCACTTGAAGCTTGAGCATAATTTTGAAGTGGATATGGAGAAGTAGAACATGAGGGGATCCTTTGATCTTGACAAGTAGCTTTGGATAGCATATGAAGAGAACTTTTCTCATAATTTTCAGTAAGCTCAAGGGAGATAATGGAAGTGGTATCTTCATCATACTTAGGAGGTGGACAAGTTATAGGATATGGAGGGGAAAAATCTTGAAAGAGATGAAAGGGTGCTTGATCTTGATCTTTCTTGACATTTATAGCTTTTTATTTTTCAGAGTCCTCTTGACATGGAGCCACTTCTAAGGACAAGGGAGAATGAAGAGTGAGTGGAGTAGTGTTTGGATTAGGCATAGTAGTGCATGAAGGTTGAGGATGTTTAGGATTAGTAGCATGGAAAAGGTTTGTAGCCAAGTGAAGGTTAGCTTGAGTTTCTTTTAGAGGTAGCCCTTGAGGATACACGTAGTCTATGTGGAAAGCATTTGGTTCCTTTTTTGATAGAGGCATGTTGGAATGCTTTGAAGTGTTGGGAGATGCATGAGTGTTGGAAGAAGTGGAAGATGTAATGGAGCCACTACTAGACATAGGTTCATCAATGTAATCTTGCTCAAGAAAAGTATCCTCATTGCATGAATGATTAGAGGTATCAATAATTCCATTATCAATAAGATCTTGGATTTTATGTTTTAGCTCAATGCAATCTAAAGTAGCATGGTCATTAGATCGATGATAGGTACAATAGGTATCCAAGAATGGATTTCCATATGAGCTAGACTTTGGTAACATAATGATCTTATTCCTAAGAAGTTTTTGCAAAATGTCATCATAAGAATCTTCCAAGGGAGAAAAAGTTCTATCAAAAATATGTCTAGGATCTTCTTGTTGTTTCTCAAGTGAATAGAATGCATCCATGTCTTCATTATTATCTTGGTCAAAGATAGGTCCATCATGAAATTTTGGCATAGACTCAAGTGCTTGTTCTCTACAAAGGTCTTTAGATCTCGAAAATGAAGACATTTGATGTCTTGAAGTAGAGCATGTAGACCTAAAAGAAGAGGATGACCTCAAAGAAGGTGACTCACATGCATGTAAAGACCTTAAGGAAGATTCATGTAATGATGCAATCTTCTCCTCTAACCTTTTCTCAAGTTTAGACTTCATTTCTATCATACGCTTAGAGAGATGAAGGTAAGAAAGATCATTTGTCTCTTCTAGTTCTTTGTATTGTGCATATAGATCTTGAAACTCTTTAGTGACATGGAGGATATCATGATCATCTAGATTTGGTTGAATTTTGGTAGCATAAGGTTTAGATCCCATAGTTTTAGATGCAAAGCCAAGCATAAAATAGTCTAGAAGATAACTTGATGTTGAAACTATAGGAGGTAGAGTGTTCACTTGCCAAGATAGTATAGAGAGATTAAAGTGACTTGTCAAACAATATGTCCAAGAAATTTACGACATGAATGACTCAAGTCAATAGCTAGGCAAGATTCCCAAATAGCCAAATAGATAGAGCAAGCGGGGTGACAAGTGAACAACTCTCCAACCCAAGAGTGTAGTCAAGAAATCAAGACAACCATTTCAGCAAAAAGATAACTAGCAAGTGGACATAGACCATGAAGATAGAAAGACCAAGAGCGCTAAGACCAAAGAGCCACTTCAAGCATGTTCAAAAACTAGAGACATAGCAAATCAAAGTCAAAAGATGAGACTCCCCTTAGCAAGCAACAAAAGAAAAATGTTTGCATTTGATGTTTTGACTTGGTTGACAAAGTTTGACAATAGTTGATAGCATAGCAAGTTTGATGTTCAAAAGCAATTTCTTTCCAAGCAAGATAGTGACACATGGAGTAGTCTTCAAACAATCAAGCAAGGGACAAAGCAACCTTGCATGATACAAGCATATGTGACGTCTCAAAAGAATTCCCTAGAATTATCGTCATGTGTATGTTCAAAAGATTTTCACAAGTATACCACATTCGAGAACACATCAAGCAATATCTACCTTGAAGTCATGGTTCATTACTCAACAACTTGGCCCACGCTTGATGCTCTTTCACCTCACACCAAGTGGTTGCCCACAAGAGATATTGGCTTTGTCATGGAAATGCCATAAGCATAACCAAGGGAACACATATGGTGAGTGTAAATCTTGGGGTGATCCGGGTAGTCCACTAGGATCAATCCTTGCACCAAGAAGTTGAGCGGCTAAAAAAAAGGTAGTTACAAACTTAGAGTTTTTAGATCGGGCTTCCGTTCATAGTGTTCCTCTTGCTCCCAATTACGGGACACCTCACCTTGCGATGAGTAACCGATCTCGCGATCACAAGAGTACCTTAAGCATTCTTGCCTAGTGATCTCCCTATGGTCGAAATCCCATAAGCAATCACACTAGGCAAAGAAAAACACTACGTCTACCAAAGTTTTGTGTCCTTGGTAGCCTTGAGTTTATAGTGGGTTGGAAGAGCCAGGTAATCAGCTTGTTCCCACTTGGGTCATTCCTCTCAGGTGTACACTCGAAAGTGTCCCACTCTAAACCCTTCTATTCAAACGATTCCATAAGTTCGGAATGCTTGGATGCCGGCTTAGAGCTCCCTATCCACGGAGTGCAGGAGAGTGTATTTCAAGTTCAAGGGCTCTCAGATGAGCCTTAGAGATACTCTTCTTGCTAGTAAACCATGCAATGGGAGGTTCCAAAGACAAGATGCAAGAATGCAAATGTCCCAAGGAGTTCCTCAAGAATGCAATGCAACTAAAGATTAAACTAGAATGAATATGAAAAGTGCAGCTATTCTAAGCATAGATGAGAGTGTTACAATCCAAATATTAAGCTATGTGAGATAGATTATTGCAAAATAGAAGCTAAACTAACATGCAATATGAATCTAAGCTAAAATGCTATGGTATGAGAGAATGTAGACAAGAAATAGAAGTTCTCCACAAAGCTCCAAAGAAACCTGTTAGAAAACCTGCAGCATAACAATATTCAAAAATGAGGATGGATCGAGGGGGAAAGCTCTCTCCCTTTTAAAGATGTATGGACGGTGGAGATCAAGATGAAGATGGTGGATGATCAACGGTGGAATTCGAAAATAGGAGTGATCCATGTGCACACACAAATCAACCAATAGAATATAAGTTGACTTGTCATATAAGAAAAAAGTCACAAAGCCTTTTCTTTTAATTGCAAAATAGAAAAAGGACTTTATGTGTGCACTTTAAGTGGGTTATAAGAATGGGGTCTTTTATTTAATTAAAAGGGGACATGTTCTTTTAATCAAATAATGAACTTAGGATAGCATAATCAAACTATAGGTTATAATCAAATAAATTGATTATTAGCAATTTGGTCTAGGTAAATGATTAAATTAATTTAGCCAAAATGTTGAAAAGGGGGCTAATAGTCTAGATGACCATTTTTAGGTGATTACATTTGCCCCTCTTTGACTAATGCGTGATCGATCTGGGAACACATTATGTCAAAGAAAATAGAAAGCCAAGTAGGCGGTGATAGATATAGATATCTGATTTTGAAGAACGAAATGTAGAAAAAGATAGCAAGTCCTAAATGTACAGCCTGATAGCAGTAGTACTGAACACTAGGAAGATGATGTTAGAATTCAAGAAGAATGCTAACACTTAGCAAAGTAGATAGATTGAGAACAAGTGAGAAGATCAAACAAATGCTCCTAAGCAGTGATAGAGTATTTCTGCCCCCTCGGGATCGAAATTGAAATGAGGTAAGGGGATGCAAAAATTGGCTAGAAATGAGAAAAATAGAATATAGCAATGTCCAAGATGATAGATAGATGATTAGAACCCAAGAATGACTATATAAAAAAAAAAGATAAAATGCCCCAGTTTGACTAGAGTTGACCTTGAAGGATATAGCATAAAAATAAGGTCGAAATGAGTAGAAAGGTGATTTTAGACATGAAATAGTGGATTTAAGTAGATATGAAGTATGGAAATGATGAAGACATGAAGAAATGAAGATGCCCCAGTGATGATTCAGAGATTAGACCTCAAAAGGTCAGCTAACTACTCAGAAGAAAGTAGAATTTTAAAAGACAATTTTGACCATCAAGATTAACTCGAATTTGGATTTCGATCCCGAAAATGAATCTAGGATGTCAAAATTATTTAAGAGGTCAAAACTTTGTATAATGTGATGACAAGATAGAAAAGAGATGAAGCGAAAGATTAAGAAGTTGAAAAAGACATGAACAAGAAGAAAGTAAAGAAATATATGAAAGGAGTTAGCTGATATGTCCACAAAAAGATGAAGAGAGAGCTCTCCCCATATGCAAGAATGCAAGACTAAGCTAGAAAATGAACCTAAAATGCAAGCTAATATGCAAAGTGGTTTACCAGCAAGAAGCGCATAACATTTAGACTCTTAATTTCATCATTGAGCATTTATTAGGGACATCATGAGATCATACAACCATCACTAGTATAACTATGAGGATATGAATATGATCGATATTAGATAGGTATGTGGAAATCCAATCTAAGCATCAGAGACATGTAAGTCAAGATAACTACGTGATTAGATTCCCTAAGTTTAATTTAGCAAGATTACACCTATATCAAGGCATAAGTGCCAGGATAAACCCCAAGTGCGATCTTGCGAAACAATCAAGGATGATACATTTATAAGTCAAAGTGTTGAATAGGACAAGCATGAATGCTTACAACACTATAGACAAACAAAAGTATACCCACAAGCAGAAATCAAGAAAATATGTCCCATGCCCCCAGTCTTCTAGTCAATGACATCCTTGAAAGACTATTAGGGAGGGAATACATGGCAAAGAAATCATCATAGATAGCACACAAAATAGATAAATGTCAGCATAGCTCAGTCGTTTAAGTGTTAAAGTGTGTGTATTTAAGTCACTTGGCCATTTCTTCCAGACTTGATTCTGATAGTGAGATATCGCGACATCGGAGACCGTAGGTAAACTATCTGTAAAGTGTTAAAAAACACTTGATGTCAAAGTGGGGGAAGTGTTGAGAAACACTATTTTGTGAGTTTTCAAAGAAACCCTAATCCAGAAGAATACCTCAATAGGCTAAGTAGCTATGCCCCCAAGATGAGGACAAGAAACAATTCCAAGCTAGGAAATGTGTAGCAAAGTGGATGATTGAGATTGATAGACATAGGTGCAAGGGTTTCAAGTAGCGCCTGTTTCCAGGTTTTCACCACTTTGACAGATTTTTTTTTTATTTTTTTATTTTTTTTGGTGATACATCAAAGTGAGGTTTTCACTAAGATGATCATTTTTTCAGGACATTTTCTGATTTTTAAGATTTTTTAGAAGGTTTTAGATATCACTAGTTCTCAAGCAAGATCACATCATTTTCTCCCAATGTCTAGCAAGGTATAGGATATGATGGAGCAACAAGCCAGTGGATAAGCAAAGATGGATGAAAAAAAAGTATGAAGCAAGTGAAAGTGATCCTCAAGGACTGACTCCTCAAGAGTACCCAAGCTAGGGAAAGAGGTGAAATAGTCATATGAAGCATGTTTTGGATAAGAAATGGAAGTAATGAGAAAGATAGCATGTAGGATAAGTGGTGAAGCCAATGAGATAGATATCATGAAAGCGTGCAATCCAAGAGAGCAGACATGTCAAGAGGCCTATGAGAACCATGTTTGATTTATTATGATCAAGACCAAGGGGTCAACTAGATAGGATAGCAATGGGATAGAGCAATAAAAATAAAGCTCAAGATGGAGGCTATGAGTGAATGGGAGAGCACAATAGAAAATCTCGTGGATAAGATAGCCAATATGCAAAGATAGCTTAACATTGTCAAGATCAAAGAGAGAAGAGGGGATAGATGGATGATGAAAGAATTACGCATGATGCCTGTTTGCCAGGTTTTCATCATGGTACTTATCTAAGGTGCCACAAGAAGTAGTTTTCACCATAGGATAAATTTATTTCTCTTTACTTTTGCTACCAAGGTGCCACAAGAAGTGGTTTTCACCGAGGCACGTTTTCATTTTTTCTTTTTTTGAATTTTTAGAAAGAGCTCAAGCTTTTTGAATGTAGATAGTGCTCCTATATGAAAGATAAGCCATGATAAGCCAAGACCATAGAAAGGTATGCTCAAAGATGTTGATAGGGTGATGAAAGGGAAATGGTAGTAGGAAGAATATATTGAGGATAAGAGTTCATGTATAGAAAGTAAGTGTAAGATTTAGAGAATTTCATGAGGGTAGCTGAAATATTGGACAAGATCAACATTGACACACACCTTGAAGGGTATTGGAACAATGGAGGAATCATGGATGAAATAGCTTGAGATTTAGATCTATGAGGTGGTAGAAGAGATTTGGAAAAAAGTGGAGTGGAAGGCTTTGGAATATTTTTAGGAAGATTTTTGGAAGAAGATGGAATGGAAGCCTTTGGAAGCTTGAATGTCAACTTTGAAGTATTTTTAGTATTCAAGTCTTTTAAAAGAGACTTGGGAATCCATATAGCTTTAGATTTTCCTTTGGATACTTCAAAACACATTTCTTCAATAATGGGTTTAGGAACCCATATTTTCTTTGATTTAGCTTTTTTAAAAGTGGACCTTTGTGGTCTCTTTTGTGCATTCTCCTTCTTAGCATTCACATGTCGATTAGATGGGACATAGTGATCTTTCTTTTTCAATGGATTCTTATGTTTATTCTCACTTCCAAAGGACTTGGGATTTGTGGATGAATAAGGATGATATGACTGGTTTAGATGTATAGATGGGTGAAAAGTCATCAAGGATGAGTGTCTTTGTTGATCTTGAGGTATTATAGGAGAGCTATGGAATGAGCTAGGAGTAAATGTAGGAGATGGAGGAACATAAGGCCCCAATATGGATGGAAGGTTTGAATGCTTTAGCTTAGATGGATAAGGACCAAGGATAGATTTAGAAGATGCAAAGGGATAGTGAGAAGGGATATCAACATCTTTAGAATGAGCAACATGGTCAAAGCCATCAATAGACTCATGAGTACCTTTCATAGGAACAACATTTTTAATAGAAGCACTTGAAGCTTGAGCACAATTTTGAAGTGGATGTGGAGAAGTAGAACATGAGGGGATGCTTTGATCTTGACAAGTAGCTTTTGATAGCATATGAAGAGAACTTTTCTCATAATTTTCAGTAAGCTCAAGGGAGATAATGGAAGTGGTATCTTCATCATACTTAGGAGGTGGACAAGATATAGAATATGGAGGGAAAAAATCTTGAAAGAGATGAAAGGGTGCTTGATCTTGATCTTTCTTGACATTTATAGCTTTTTCTTTTTGAGAGTCCTCTTGACATGGAGCCACTTCTAAGGACATGGGAGAATGAAGAGTGAATGGAGTAGTGCTTGGATTAGGCATAGTAGTGCATGAAGGTTGAGGATGTTTAGTATTAGTAGCATGGAAAAGGTTTGATGCCAAGTGAAGGTTAGCTTGAGTTTCTTTTAGAGGTAGCCCTTGAGGATACACGTAGTCTATGTGGAAAGCATTAGGTTCTTTATTTGATGGAGGCATGTTGGAAAGATTTGAAGTGTTGGGAGATGCACGAGTGTTGGAAGAAGTGGAGGTATCAAGAAAACCATCACTAGACATAGGCTCATTAATATGATCTTGCTCAAGAAAAGTATCCTCATCACATGAATCATTAGAGGTATCAATAATTCCATTATCAATAAGATCTTGGATTTTATGTTTTAGCTCAATGCAATCTGAAGTACTATGCTCATTATGTTGATGATAAGCACAATAATCATCCAAGAAAGGATTTCCATAGGAGCTAGACTTAGGCAACATGATGATCTTAGTTTCAAGAAGTGTTTGCAAAATGTCATCATAAGAATGTTCCAAGGGAGTAAAAGTCCTCTCAACAATATGTCTAGGATCTTCTTGTTGTTTCTCAAGTGAATAGCATGTGTTCATGTCTTCATCATTATCTTCGTCAAAGATAGGTCCATCATGAAATTTTGGCATAGGCTCAAAGGAGGTATCACTTACTTGTTCTCTAAAGAGGTCTCGAGATCTAGAAGATGAAGACATTTGATGTCTTGAAGTAGAGCATGTAGACCTAGAAGAAGAGGATGACCTCAAAGAAGGTGACTCACATGCATGTAAAGACCTTAAGGAAGATTCATGTAATGATGCAATCTTCTCCTCTAACCTTTTCTCAAGTTTAGACTTCATTTCTATCATGCGCCTAGAGAGATGAAGGTAAGAAAGATCATTTGTCTCTTCTAGTTCTTTGTATTGTGCATATAGATCTTGAAACTCTTTAGTGACATGGAGGATATCATGATCATCTAGATTTGGCCAAGGTTTGATAGCACAAGGTTTAGATCCCATAGTTTTAGATGCAAAGCCAAGCATAAAATAGTCTAGAAGATAACTTGATGTTGAAACTATAGGAGGTAGAGTATTCACTTGCCAAGATATTAGAGAGAGATTAAAGCGACTTGTCAAACAATATGTCCAAGAAACTTACGACATGAATGACTCAAGTCAATAGCTAGGCAAGATGCCCAAATAGCCAAATAGATAGAGCAAGCAGGGTGACAAGTGAACAACTTTCCCAACCCAAGAGTGTAGTCAAGAAATCAAGGTAACCATTTTAGTAAAAGGATAACTAGCAAGCATGCATAGACCATGAAGATAGAAAGACCAAGAGAACCAAGACCAAAGAGTCACTTTAAGCATGTTCAAGAACTAGAGACATAGCAAATCAAAGTCAAATGATGAGACTCCCCTTAGCAAGCAACACAAGAAAAATATTTGCATTTGATATTTTGACTTGGTTGACAAAGTTTGACAATAGTTGATAGCATATCAAGTTTGATGTTCAAAAACAATTTCTTTCCAAGCAAGATAGTGACACATGGAGTATTCTTCAAACAATCAAGCAAGGGACAAAGCAAACTTGCATGATACAAGCATATGTGACGTCTCAAAATTTTTTTCTAGAATTATCGTCATGTGTATGTTCAAAAAATTTTCATAGGTCTAGCACATTCGAGAACACATCAAGTAATATCTACCTAGAAGTCATGGTTCATTACTCAACAACTTGGCCCACGCTTGATGCTCCTTTGCCTCACACCAAGTGGTTTCCCACAAGAGATATTGGCTTTGTCATGGAAGTGCCATAAGCACAACCAAGGGAACACATATGGTGAGTGTAAATCTTGGGGTGATCCGGGTAGTCCACTAGGATCAATCCTTGCACCAAGAAGTTGAGCGGCTAAAAAAAGGTAGTTACTAACTTAGGGTGTTTAGATAGGGCTTCCATTCATAGTGTTCCTCTTGCTCCCAATTATGAGACACCTCACCTTGCGATGAGTAACCGATCTCGCGATCACAAGAGTACCTTAAGCATTCTTGCCTAGTGATCTCCCTATGTTCAAAATCCCATAAGCGATCACACTAGGCGAAGACAAACACTACGTCTACCAAAGTTTTGTGTCCTTGGTAGCCTTGAGTTTATAGTGGGTTGGAAGAGCCAGGTAATCCGCTTGTCCCCACTTGGGTCGTTCCTCTCAGGTTGTCCGAGAGCAGGCCCTCTAAAGGATTCTAACTACACAAAGTGGATCAAATTTTGGAAGTCAAGATTTCTGGTTCACCACAAGGGTGAAGAGCATACTCTCCTATTCCAATCATTTTCTCCCAAACACGCCAAGAAGATTCAGTTACCCCTTGCTTTTGAAACCAAATGGCAAGTCAAGATTTTTGATTCACCACAAGGGTGAAGAGCATACTCTCCTATTACCAAAAGACTCCAATCACAAGTTTTATGTGCTTATGAAAAATGAAAAATTATTCAATGCCACACATGAAAACAAAAAAGCAAGAAATTTGGGTTTTTATGCTTTGGGCAGCCCTGCAAACAATCGTTAGTAGCCCTTGTGCATTTGAAGCTTTGACATGCGTTCTTTTTATGCAATGTTTCAAATTTTTTCACAAGGATGGCAACCTGAAATCACAACTTGTTAGCAACAAAAGTTAGTGTGAAATAACATAAAAATCTGCAATAAAAAGTGGTGAGTTGCTTCAAAAATCTAATTTATCCTCCAACCAAGTACATGCAAAGAAAGTGCAAGTTAATCACAAATGCTTTCATTTTTACTCTTTAGTTTTGACCTAGTCAACAAGATTGGACTTTTTTTCTATGATTTCGTATCCAAAAATGAAAATAAAAAAAAGAGACCCCTATTAAAAATCAGAGAGCTTTTCAAAAATGCAAGAAATTTTAAAAAATCTCTTCATTTGCTCCCTAGAGATTGATTTTGTCAAAACAGGCCAAATTTATCAAATCGAATTTTTTATCCTTAATACGATCTCACAATTTAAAACACAAAGAAAGAACCCCCATTATAATTCAACAAGCTTTCTGAAAATGTAAGTTTTTCCAAAAAATGCACTGATTTGCGATCAAAAACGGCTTTTTATGAAAAATAAAGAAAATATCATAACTTCCGAAAATCACGTCAAAATGCTCTAAAAATTGGACTGAGACATTTTGAGCATATACCCAACTTGCAAACAAAATTTTAGAACCAAATTCTAAGCGGTTTAAAAGATATGATCAAATTTTTAAACCAACTAAGTTTTTGGCCTTCAAACCAATTTACTTATGGCTTGGCCTTAAAACCAAAGTGAAAATTCTACAAAAGCATTTGATTAGACCCAATATGCTGCTGTAAAAAACCAGAGATAAGAAATGAAAGCAAATGGAGCTGAAAATTTGATTCAAGCCCCACGGTGGGCGCCAAAAATGTACACTCGAAAGTGTCCCACTCTAAACCCTTCTATTCAAACGATTCCATAAGTTCGGAATGCTTGGATGCCGGCTTAGAGCTCCCTATCCACGGAGTGCAAGAGAGTGTATTTCAAGTTCAAGGGCTCTCAGATGAGCCTTAGAGATACTCTTCTTGCTAGTAAACCATGCAATGGGAGGTTCCAAAGACAAGATGCAAGAATGCAAATGTCCCAAGGAGTTCCTCAAGAATGCAATGCAACTAAAGATTAAACTAGAATGAATATGAAAAGTGCAGCTATTCTAAGCATAGATGAGAGTGTTACAATCCAAATATTAAGCTATGTGAGATAGATTATTGCAAAATAGAAGCTAAACTAACATGCAATATGAATCTAAGCTAAAATGCTATGGTATGAGAGAATGTAGACAAGAAATAGAAGTTCTCCACAAAGCTCCAAAGAAACCTGTTAGAAAACCTGCAGCATAACAATATTCAAAAATGAGGATGGATCGAGGGGGAAAGCTCTCTCCCTTTTAAAGATGTATGGACGGTGGAGATCAAGATGAAGATGGTGGATGATCAACGGTGGAATTCGAAAATAGGAGTGATCCATGTGCACACACAAATCAACCAATAGAATATAAGTTGACTTGTCATATAAGACAAAAGTCACAAAGCCTTTTCTTTTAATTGCAAAATAGAAAAAGGACTTTATGTGTGCACTTTAAGTGGGTTATAAGAATGGGGTCTTTTATTTAATTAAAAGGGGACATGTTCTTTTAATCAAATAATGAACTTAGGATAGCATAATCAAACTATAGGTTATAATCAAATAAATTGATTATTAGCAATTTGGTCTAGGTAAATGATTAAATTAATTTAGCCAAAATGTTGAAAAGGGGGCTAATAGTCTAGATGACCATTTTTAGGTGATTACAGGTAACATGATGATGCCCTTGGAGAAGCATTCACCATCATCATAAGATTTTATTGTGATTCTTTGAGAGGGATCCACATCATCTTTAGAATAACCCAAACTTTTGACAACCTTAACAATATAGATGTTCAGTCCTGCTCCTCCATCTATTAAGACACATCTAACTTTGGCATTATGGATGAAGACTTCGAGATGAAGGGGATCATTGTGATTAGGTTTTTCATTAGGAACATCCTAAGGGGAAAAAGTGATATGTAGTGATGCAGATAGGCTCCCAACCATGGCTTGGAACTGGGTAACATCAAGGTTATCTGGGACTACTGACTCTTTAAGGGCTTGATCCAAGATCTTTTAATGTTGGGGAGACACACATAGTAGGTCCAAGATGGATATTTGTTCAAGGGTCTTGCTGAGCTATTCAACAAGGCTATAATCAAATGAAGAAAGAGTAGTAGGTCTACCAGGGGGTGTAGGTCTAGTAGAAGTAGTAGGTCTACATGGAGCTCTAGGTAGGGTGATCTTGGCATGACGTGTAGTGATAGCATAATGAGGGTCCTTAGCCTTCAAAGTGAATGTGGATATGCAGGAATCTGACTCATTAAAATAGTTGACAGTGTAGTCATATCCCATGCACATGTAATTCACATTAGCCTGTGAGTTTGAGTTTGAACTGGAGGGCTTCTCTTTGTCATGATTACCCAAAGGATCTTTGAATATGGTGTGGTTAGAGTTGGATGCTAATAGTGATGGATCAACCAATAATGTCTTGTATTGCATGTTTCAAATGGTATCACAATGAAGTCCTATGTCCTTTGGTGCAATGGTAATCAGAATACTTTTTGTCATCCCACCAATCTGCTTTAGTCAATGGTTCATCTTTGATTCGTGGTAACTGCAGGAAGTTATTACTCAATAATTATTGTAATGAAGTCTCAAGAGGTATCCCTAATAGTGTGAATTTTCTATCCTTGGTTCTAGAATGTCTTTGAGGTTTTTCTTGTGTGGAAGTCTCAATTTTCTATTTTTGAGGTGTCGTTTGATTAGGAGTTTGTGAATTTGTGGGGTTTGCACCTTTCAAAGTTAGTTGAGGTTGTGTTGTGCTAATTGTTCATGCATCCACAATGCCATCATTATTCACATTCTTGTTTTTGGAGAAAATATTTGGCTTGTCATTAGAGGAACTGGTGTTTGTGTTTTCCTTGTTTTTCTTGAGGATTCCCTTACGAATAAGAGCATCTTAAATACTAGCCCCTTTTTTCATCAATTTAGAAATTGTTCTTGGACTCTTGATTTTGAGTTCATACATTAAGTTTAGGACCAAGTTTTCAATGCACAAGTTTACCTATTGTTCTTCAAGAATATCTAGTGAGCATTGACTGACTAAGCTTCTCCAACGTAGTAAGAATGTGATAAATGGTTCTCCTATCTTCTGTTTAGTTGAGCATAAATCAGAAAGTGTCACTTCATTTGTAATGTTAAAGGAAAAGTGGGATATGAACTTGTCTGCTAGCTTTGACCAAGATTTGATATTACTGGGAAAATTGGAGTACCAATCAAGTGCAGGCCCACCTAGAGAATGATGGAACAATCTCATGAGGTAAGTGGGCTCATCACTGAGTTTGGTACATGAGGCACAAAATTCTTAGATGTGATCAATAGGGTTTCCTTTTCCTCAATATTTTTCAAACCTTGGAGCCTCTAAGTGTTTTGGGAATGGAGGCATATACAGACTTTTGTCAAATGGATTAGGATGTAGGTCCCTTTCTATATATAGAGCCTATTTCTTTTGGACTCCCAATGCCTTGACTTTGTTGGAAAGTTGTTTGAATTGTTGTAATATCTCTTCATTGGGATTTTGTATGATAGTCTTTCCTTCAAGTCCTTTGTGTCTATGAGTAGATCGTTTGCTATGGTGAGAGCTATGTCTACTCAGTTTTGACATTTCTATGTCTAATGAGTCTGATGAAGTGTCACTAGGTGGTGGAGGCATGTTGGTACCTTGAAGATAGAAGGGTCCCTATTGTTGGGGAACTTGTTGTGGCATTTGATGTGGCACTTGTTGTGGGATTGACTGTGATTGTTTTACCAAGTGTCATTGTTGTGTCATGTGTGGCAACTACTGTTGGGATACCTCTGTTGGTTGTATGTGAGACCATGTATGTGAGTGTTGTTGTAGAGGTATCTGTTGAGGTTGTTGTGGCACATGTTGTTGTTGTAATAAATGTTGTTGGTATGCAATTTGTTGCTCAAGGTTTCTTTGATATTCCATTTGTTGTTTGAGTTGTTCTTGTTGTTTAGCAAATATGGTTTGTTGTTGTTGGAATTGTTGCTGAAATTGTTGTTGATAATTTGTGTGTAAGTCAAGTGGGTTCACATGGGACTGTGTCTTAGGAATGTTGGATGTTTGTCCCACTTGAGGTTTTTTTCATTGTGGTTGATGTTGTTGGGGTAGTTGGTTATGTCTTTGAGAAGTGATCATCATGTTGGTATTGTTGCTTTGGCTCCTTTGTGTGTTAGAGGTTCCTCCTTGTGAAATCATATTGACTTGACTATGAGATGTGTTCTTATTGAGAATGGGTGTGATGTCAATAAGGCTTTTCCTTTGCACCTCAATAGGGATTGTTGTAGTTGATGTTGCACATAGTGTACTTGTGGAAGGCTCCATAACATTTGATGTCACACAACTTGGTAGAGTTAGGAGCAAAGGCGCACTTTGTTGATTTGCCTCGAAAGAAGGTATGTCTGGCATCCCTAGAGCACAAGTCCCTTTAGGTGCATCTTGTTGTTGCATCATGTGACTAAAATCAAGTCCTAATTTCCTTTTGGGGTGTATAGGAATTGGTGGTATTTCGTCAAACAAGGGGTTAACATTGATGTGTTCAAATGTACTTTGGAGGATTTTGATGGTTGATTCTTGATGGGACCTTATAGGTGCCTTTATCATGTTTGAAAACTCCAAAGGTTGTTTTCCCTTATCTAAGTCCAAATTGATGATGGGTTGTATGTTTTCAATAGTTATGTTGGTTTGATGTTTGGACTTAGGTCCTTCCATGTTTGGGTTAAATTTGACAATTTCTTGGGCTGCCAAACATTTGAAGTTCTTACAAATTTTTTTGTCTTGACATGTTCTATCCATTTCTTCATCAGTGATGCCATAGTTAGTGTCAAAGTCATTGCTTAGGTGTACAATACCTTTTTGTATGTTTGATGTGTTATAGTTGAAGGTACTTATGTCAGGTTGGCTGAATTTGAAGGAATGTGATTGTTCATCCTTGGGTGTGGTTCATACACTTCAACCTCCAGGTGGTATTGGCATGGATATAGGTTCAAATTCTGGACTCCACTGAACCATCCCATGTGTGGGGGAAGTATTTGGAGGAAATCTCATGGTAGGTGCATTGTTTAAGGTTTGTTGTGTCATAGCTTGATTATGGTGCTCTTGTTGATACATGTTTAAGGGGTCTACAAGTAAAGGTTGTGATGCCTCAATTTGTTCTTCATCAATGGTTTGTTGGGTTTTCTTACTCTCTTTTTTGTCTTGGATGAGGTTTTGGTTGTGCTTGTGCCTCAGAAAACAAAGGCTGATAGAGTTCCTTGGGTCTCTGAGCTGATTGTGTCCTAGTAAGTGCTGGCATGACACCTAAGAATGCAGATGCAATGGAGGGAAACCTAAATGGACTTTATGCCTCCCAAGTGTGCACCTAAACTACCAACTACACCCTAAAAATACCAACTCCGCACTTTGAAGTGAGCAATTGGTAAAATAGGGTTGCGATTGGTAAAAGAGGTCAAAACTTGATAATTAAGATGTGGGTATGCAAGATATGAGTATTTTTGGGATTTTTAAGTGTTTAGGGATGTTATGCAATGTGAGGATTCTAAAAAAATTAGGTTTTTGACATGCAAAGTGAAAATGTCTTAGGGATATTATGCAAATGCAAGCTGATGTTTTGAGGGTATGCAAAATAAAGGTTAGGGTTATGTTTTGGACTTGGTAATGACACTAAAGGTAGGTGTATGTAAGGTAGACTAATAAAAGGATGGTTTCCAAGGGTTAATAATGACTTTTAGGATGTGCAAAATGAGGGTAAATGATCAAGAAGGCAATTTGGTTGATGGATAATCTGATAGGGTTTGGTAGTGAGAATGATGCTAAGGTTTGGATTATGCAAGATGAAGGGGATATACCACTAGGGTAAGTCAAAAAAATGTTTGGGGATGCTAGGGATATGCTTATGCTATGACAAGGGTATATGGAAAGTTTTGAATTTAGGTGAAATCTTTTAGAAAGTATTTTGTCTAGGAGTTTAACCTTATGATAAAGGACTTTAGATCTTGACCAAAAAGTTATAAAAGATGAAAAGATCAAATTGATAATAGATGAAAAGGTCAAATCTATCAAGACATAGACAAATTTTGACCAAAGAAAATGATAAGAAAAGATAAAAAGACTAGTCAAGATCCATTATCCATCAACACTAGGAGATACTCTAAGACTCATACTTTGTCTAGATTTTTGACTAAATTCAAAGGTTTTGGGGGTTCAAAATGATGTTTTGGGGACTCAAAATGGTGGTAATGCTGAGTGGATATGTAATATGGACAATGCCTATGATGAAAAATGGGATTTTGGGTGCAAGATGCAATTTTGGGTCAAGTACAAAATAGGGAGGTGTAGAGGCTCCTAAATGCAGTTTTGGGGTCCTAAATTGCAGTTCGAAGGCCCAAAATGGTCTTGTAGGTACCCAAGTGCACCCTAAAAGTTCCAAGTGCACTAAAATAGTACCAATGACATCAATGATGTATTTGGGGCTAGTTTGGGCACAATTGGTAGTTTCTGGGCATAGTTGGTAAGCTAGGAAGAATGTTTGCTGGTCCTGAAAGGTATGGTTGCCAAACTGATATGCCAGGAAGCTAAGATGTTGGGGTTGATGTTAGGATGGGTTGGGAGATGAAAAATAGAGGTTATGACCTAAGGTATGATGTCCTAAGTGAAGGTAATGAAGACTAGGTGATGCAAAATGTAGATCTGGGCAAGCTAATGCAAGGGGAGCTAACCAAGTACCTAAGGACACTGTTGAAACCCCAAAATGCTATTTGGAATCCAAAAATGGATCTAAGAGCACCAAATGCACCCAAAAAATTCCTACTACATCAATGATGTAGTTGGTAGTTTCAGGGTGCAGTTGGTAAACTAGGCTGAAACTAAGGCAATTCTGGGAGCTATGATTTCTAGGTTGATGTGACAAAGAGGTAAACAATAGGGGACAATGTTAAGACCAGTATTAATGCTCAAAATGATTGTTAGGACACCTAGAAAGATGGATAAAGTGGTCAATATGATGAACAAGTGTGCAAAAATGAAAGGTGGTGAATGCAAAGTGCAGATTTTAAGATGGGAATGCAAAAGACTAAGAGAGGTAAACTAAACCTAAATAGATGTAATACAAAAGGTAATAGATACTAAATGAGGACTAAAAGATGAAATATGAAGTCTATATGATGCATTAATGAGGCCTATACTAGGGTGAATTCAAGTGAATTCTATGCAAGTGTGAGATCTACATTTTGCCAAGCATGTTTAGGAGCACAAGTCACCATGTTTTCCAAGGTTTGAGTGTGTTGAACAAAAGTTTGCAAAGTGAACATGGGCTGAAATGTTTTGACAATCTGTGATGTTTTGACAAGGTTCAAGGTGTAAATTTGAATGTTGTCTTTATCTTGATTATGTTTTACACACACAAGACACATTAAGACAAGAATAGCTGTTGTTAAGAGTGAACAAACATGCCACAACCTAGGCTTTTAGTACTGTATCCACTGAATTCCTACTTGAACCAAAGTTTAGCCATGCTTATCCAGAGAAAAAAATCTAGGATCTTGGCACCACAGGCTCCCCCTTACAGTGCACTCACTTCTTGGGGCTACCAAGATCTACTTCCCAAGGGGTATGACTTCCCAAGGGACTATTGCCTCTACTAAGGATCACGAGAATGTAGGATGTCTTCACGGGCATGGGTGACCCCTTGAGCTAGTGGATAGAAAGGATTTTGGACACTAAAACATGATTTTTAGCAAGGGCATTCTGTTTGGCAAGTGAATGATAAAATTTTGCAGAAGGTCTCCTAGCCCTGAGAATCGAGGTTTGATGCACCACAAAGGTACTGGAGTATAGCTATCACACAGTAATACCGCTAACACAGCTTTCACAGTAATCAAATTTTATATAAAGGTTGGAATGTTGACCTAGCTTTGGCCTATTACCACTTTGAGGTGTTCCCATGGCATACCCAATATCAAGTATCTTGGTCCAAGGTAGGCCTACTATGAAAGTTACATGAATTTCTCTTACAACCAAGATCCATGAATGACGAGGAGAGAGAATACATCCAATGTAATTCCTAGGGATTTAAACACTATAGACACACTAGGAAGAAAAGAAAAAGTTCATTTTAAGCACTAAACAAAGTGTTATCTAAGCTAGAAAATCCACACACATAGTTTTGACAGACACACAAAGTCTTCAACAACATCCTGCAAAGCACACATTAGTAGTTTCTTATGATCACATCTTCATCCCACGATTGCGACATGCTGCAAGTAGACCATTAGTAACACAAAAATAATCTAATCTAAGTTCTAGAAGGAAATGGAAACCTTATGTGTAGATTTTGATTGATGTATGTGCTTACTATGGACCAGGTGTGCTCTGACAGAGCAAGTGGCACCCCAGAAGGCCAAAATGGCTCAGAACACTCCCAAGTGTGCCTAGACAGTGCAAACTATGTCAATGACATAGTTGGGGCCTAGTTGGGTGCAGTTGGTAGTTTCTAGGTGCAGTTGGGAGTCTAGGTGCAAAACTATGGGGAAATGGTGCCTAATGAAGACCCAGAAACTAAATTTTTTTGACACCTATACTACCAAGTGCGCCCAAATACTACCAAATGTGTCAATGAAATAGTTGGTAGTTTTATAATGCATTTGGTAAGTTAGAAATAGCAGAAAGGGGTTTTGGTGGCTTCTAGGCTCCTAAAACTACTCTTAGGAGTCCCAAGTGCGCCCTAACAGAGTAGAGTGCACCCTAGGACAGCAAGTTTACATAATCTTTCTAATTAATCTAGGTGTGAAAAAGAAGAGTAGATAGTCATTATACTTGTGTTGCATAAAAATGTAACTAAGGAATAACAATAAGCAACTAATGCACATTCCTACATTATCATGCAAAACCTCATAATATGAAAGATGACATGTAAATGAACAACATGAAAAAAACAAGAGTACTAATGACATCAAAATAGCACTATGCAAACCTCATGAAACCATCAAGTTTAGATGTTTTCATTGCTCATGGGATGTGGTTGCTCACAAGTCCAGATACATAACACTAAGGTAGATAGTGCTTTTTTGAAAATGAGGAGAGGGCTCTCCTTTTATATGAAAATGGATGCAACAGATGGCTAAGATTGAATGCAAGATGGAGGGCTAAGATCCCTCAGGATTGATGAGGTGTCAATGAGGTGGAGGACAAGTAGACTCCACATGAATTAGGGTTTTGACCTTTCAAAGGGGGCAATATGCTCACACATGTGTGAGCAACCTCTGATGGTGACATGATCAATGAGGTGTGAGAAGCATGGCTTCTCACACATGTGTGAGATAACTTGATTCTCATGCAAGAGGACAAGTGTGCAAGAGGTGTGATAAGGATGGCTTCTCACACATGTGTGAGACACCTTGACTCTCGTGCAAGAGGACTAGTGTGCAAGAGACATGCAAGACATGAGGGATAAGGAAAGTGTGAACATCTCTCACACATGTGTGAGAACACACTTAGGATTAAGAGGTGATTAGCTAGGATGATTATGCAAAGCAAGCATGATTAAGGAAGTGGGTAGGTTTAGCATGATGGGTTAGGTAGGCTAGTGAGGTTAGGTGAGGGTTAAATGTAGGAGCCATGTGTTCAAATAGGATTAAATGTAATATTTAATTCCTAGTGAGAATTAGGAGGGAATTAATTAAGTAAATGACATACTTAATTAAAGTGAAATGGGTTAGATGCAAGTGGGAATAGGTTAGAATTTAAATAAATCTTAGTATATTTAAATCAAGGTAAGGCAAATGATTTAAATAAACCTTAGTTTATTTAAATTAGGGTAAGGAAAATGTACTTAAATAAATACAAATTTATTTAATTAAGGTAAGGGAATTAAATAAATAATGAATATTTATTTAATTGGCTAGGAACGGGTTTTGGAAAAATTTAGGTGTCTACATTTTTCCCCTCTTTGATATAGCATTAGTAATGTTATATCAAAGAAGAATAAAATATAGTGGCTGAAAGGATAAGATTAGTAGTGTAATGCCCCAGTCATCGAAGGATGAGGAAGGATGATGAGGATGGAAAGGTATGCCCCCTCGAGAGGACATGCGGGTTAGGAGAACATGGATGTTCTCTCGAAATGGAAGGGAGTTATGCTGCAATGGTATGAACAACCTAAGTTTGATATTGTACTCAAAACTATGCACCAAGGTATGAGGAACCAAGATGACAATGTGTCAAGTACGTGAAAAAGGGGTCAAATACAACCATATGTCTTATGAAACCATGATATGGAAGACCATGATTCCTGGGACAATAGGATGCAAAGACCATGATAAATGCAAGAAATGCTAATGCATACAACTAATCAAGCAATCATGCACAAGAAACCAAAAGCAAACCAACATTTTGCCCCTAGTCAAGCTGAAAACCCATGAATGGATTGATTGATGATGATTGATTAAGGATGGTAAAGCTAATGCTAAGCACAATGCACATCCAAGGATTGGGAAGGATTCATCCCATGATAATGATGTTTGAATATAATAAATGGATTATCAGCTGATTGGGTCAAAGTGAATGTAGACACCTAAATTTGTCCAAAACCCATTTCCTGACCAATTAGATAAATATTTATTATTTATTTAATTACCTTATCATTTAATTAAATAATTTACATTTATTTAATTATATTCCCCTTTCCTTGATTTAAATAAACTAAAGTTTATTTAAATCTTAACCTATTCCCCTTGCATCTAACCCCTTTCGCTTTAATTAAGTATGTCGTTTACTTAATTAATCCCTTTCCTAATCCCACTAAGAATTAAATATTGCATTTAATCCTATTTGAGCACATGGTTCCTACATTTAACCCTCACCTAACCTCACTATCCTATCTAACCCATCATGCGAAACCTACCTACTTCCTTAATCATGCTTGCTTTGCATAATCATCCTAGTTAATCTCCTCTTAATCCTAAGTGCGTTCTCACACATGTGTGAGGAATCCTCACACATGTGTGAGAGATGTTCACACTTCCCTCATCTCTCATGTCTTGCATGTCTCTTGCACACTTGTCCTCTTTCACGAGAATCAAGGTGTCTCACACATGTGTGAGAAGCCATACCTTCTCACACCTCTTGCACACTTGTCCTCTTGCATGAGAATCAAGTTGTCTCACACATGTGTGAGAAGCCATGCTTCTCAGACCTCATTGATCATGTCACCATCAAAGGTTGCTCACACATGTGTGAGCATATTACCCCCTTTGAATGGTCAAAACCCTAATCCATGTGGAGTCTACTTGTCCTCCACCTCATTGACACCTCATCAATCTTGAGGGATCCTAGCCCTCCATCTTTCATTCAATCTTAGCCGTAAATTGCATCCATTTTCTTGTAAAAGGAGAGCTCTCTCCTCATTTTCAAAAAAGCACTATCTACCTTATTGTTATGCTGCTGGACTTGTGAGCAACCACACCCCATGAGCAATGAAATCATCTAGACTTGATGGTTTCATGAGGTTTGCATAGTGCTATTTTGTTGTTCATTTACATGTCTTCTTTCATATTTTGAGGTTTTGCATGATAATGTAGGAATGTGCATTAGTTTCTTAGTGTGTATTTTCTTAGTTACATTTTTATGCAACACATTTTGGCATGCTCGGTGGGACCCATGTCCCTGGTTTCATTTCAAAAATTTGCAAATAATCTTGGTTTAGTTGTAAAACATCGCATTTTCATCTCTAAAGGCCGC
Source organism: Cupressus sempervirens (assembly GCA_028749045.1). Taxonomy (NCBI): domain Eukaryota; kingdom Viridiplantae; phylum Streptophyta; class Pinopsida; order Cupressales; family Cupressaceae; genus Cupressus; species Cupressus sempervirens. Next base: position 268,172,516 of record CM053788.1, on the reverse strand, counting down.
AGCATCATCTTCGATTGTCGTCTGCACATACTAGTGTCTTCGCAGACCAGTGTCTTTGCCTTTTAGCATCTCCACAGTGATTCAAAATATTCTTGCTTTTCTGCTTAAACCATTCTGTCATCTCTATTTCTAGTTTGTCATCTCCATTTCTAGCCCGTCGTCTGCATCCTTAGTTCTGTCATCTGCGAAGTTAATCTATCGTTTGCATTGTGGGATAGAACTATTTTGTCATCTCTGAGTTTTCACATCTTTGATTTTCACATTGTCGTCTGTGTCTAAAATTACTTAGTCACCTATCATCTATGAGTTTCAGCATCTCCGTAGTTTGGCATCTTCAAGTTTTGTCGTTTGCACATTTTGGCATCTGCACCTGTATTCTAGCATCTCCGCGTTTTGGTAGAATTGTTCAATTTTTAACAATAATTTCCACTTACTAATTGACTTGCAGGTTTTAACTAACAGTTTTCATGCAGAGAAGTAACCTTAAAAATATTAAAAAACAAAGCCAATAGTAATTTTAATCACTAAAGGAGATTTGTAGTGATTTTTATCACTTAAAAAACTTAAGGGCTAATTGAATTGTATGGATTAAACACTTTCATTTGAATGCATGAATGTTTAGATTAGCCCACATTTGGACTTTGGTGCTTAAAATGGACATGAATGTTTAGATTAGCCAACATTTGGACTTTGGTGCTTAAAAAAGACATGAATGCTTAGGGTAGAAGACACCTTTGGATTTGGTGCTTAAAAAGAATTCACACCATCTTGAATGCTTTAAAGGATAATGGACATGTATGCCTAGGCTAGACAATATTTAGAATTGGTGCTTAAAATGGACATGTATGCCTAGGCTAGATCACATTTGGGTTTGGTGCTTAAAATGAAGTCATACACTCTTGAATACCCTAAGGTAAATTGACTTTATTTCTTGCATTTTGTTCTTTTCAACATTTTACTTTCACGCACTCGCTTTACTTTCTTGTTGACGAACTCGCATTTTCATTTACATTGGCGCTATTTCAAGTTGGAAAGAACATTGTATGTTTTAAACATGTGTGTCTTCAAGTAGATTACATAACCTAAAATTTTATTGGGAACGAACGCGTGTCTTTTTGAACCTCGAGGCCACTTACGTATTCTCTCCCCTCGCGCCTTCGGGTGATCTTGGGTGCACAAGAAATAAGTCATCTTGTTTTTCTTTTTAGGAAGCCTACTTGGAGATTTCATCACCCCTTGGGATGACCTCAACTCCAGCGTTCTGGTGGAGTATAAAAATTGGGAGGTGAATCAAAAGACACCTCTCTTGGAAGTAAAATATTATCACGCTTGGCTAAGCCCCAAAGAACTTTATACCTTTGGGAAGTGAAGGAGGAGATTTGGGTTACTGTCTCCCTCTGGCTATGTGGTAGTATTTTCTTTCATCTACATATTTGGGCCTCATGTACCTTGCGTATATTGAGGACACCCTCTAGTTGAGCCTTGTACATCCTAGTCACAACCTTATAGGTTTGTTGGTGTGTTTGACGTTCTTGAGTGTTTGAAACACACTTGCCTTGTACATATTTCTTTGTTTGATTTTGCATCTTAAACCTAAAAATCCAAAACATCATAAAACATAAAATCCAAAAAAAATCATAAAACTTAAAAAATCAAAAACAAATTTCAAAAACAACAAAAAAAAGTCTTGGTTTAAGACCTCTTAGTCAAGTTGTCCACATCACTTCCCCATCACATCTTCTTTCCATCCAAGTCATCACCCTCATCCATCTAGTCTTCATCATTCAAACCATTTCCTTGATGTCTTAATCATCTCCATTCATCTAAATCATTTCCTCATCATTCAATCTCATTCGTAATCTTCATCCTAGTCATGCTTCATCATCATCCAAATCCAATTTCCTCTACCAATCTCATGATTCATTCTTAATTCAATCCTCCACATCATCATTCTTCTAATCCAACCCCTTGTCAAATTCATTCATTTCTAATCAATTTCTAATTTAATCCATTTACATATTCCTCCACAATCAATCTTCCTAATTTCATTCATGTCTTCTTCTAATTCAATCTTTCACCAATCTTCTACTTTGGTCATAGGAGCATTTTCATCAACATTGGACTTTAATTCAAATCCAGTATTCACTTGTTTGCAATATCATAGGGTTTTTATTAAATCAAATCAAACCCTTATCCATATCATATCCAATCAAATCAAATCAAATCAAATCAAATCAAATTCAATCACATCAATATAAAGTCATATCTAATTCGAATCGAATCAAAGTCCAACATTCGCTCCTAGTCCCAAGTTCATATTTCCTTCATCATCAAATCTTTCGTCGCTCTTCTTCTAACATCTATGGATTTGAATTTTCTTAATCAAATGGTTGACAATCTTCAAAGAAAATATGGAGTTACACCTCCCATTCAACCTGCATCTCAAATCGATCCTCAACATTTCATATCCAACTCTCATCCATCTCATGTTCATTATTCTTCTACCTTTGACAAGGGAAATCCACCTCATTATCCTTACACTACATACACTTCTATTCATAGCCCAAACACTTCCTCCTACACAAATGACCTTGCCATGGAAATGGAACAATTAAAGAATTATCTCTTGGCAAGCCAACAGCAAGAGGCCACCTTCCATGCCATGTGTCCTCTTCCCCCATGTTTCGAAGATCCTAGTCCTCATGTCCCATCCAACCCCAACCCTCCATACAATCCCCCACCCATACTTACACCTTCCCACAACCATCATCCTAATCCTCCAAAAACATCATCCCCACCTCGTAAGGGGTTTTTCTCATCATTATTGGCTAAGTGTAAAGAACAAGATAAAGTGAGCCAAGCACCCAAAGTTCTTCCTCAAAAGCATGACATTATAGATGCCTCTTCTCCTCTAGATCCGAGCATTTCTCCATCCCATCCTTTCCCTATCCCTCAAGATCCATTTATCCCTCCTAGTGCATGTCATGATTCCCTTCCTAACCAAGATCAAGACATTCCATGTACCACGCACATTACCAATTCCACTCCATCTCAAGAGTTAGCCTCCATAGCTCCTCTGCTTCATGAAGATTCTCCTTCCACTCCATCCACTCATATTCCTCCATGTCAAGATCAAGTCAATCCATCTCATGGTTTCATTCCCTCCCCTCCATTATGTGATCCTATTCCATCTCATGATCCACTCATTCCGCTTCATGATCCCCTTCTAAGTCAAGATCAAAGTACCCCTTCATTTCCCTTTCATGATCCCACTCCATCCCAAGATCCTATTATCCCTCATAATCCTCCACATGATCCTATCATACCTATCCAATCCACTCATGAACCCCATACACCTGGACTCGTATCTTGTGTTGAATCGGATAAGTATCCCATTAAAGAAAACATGGCTCAAGATGTTGGTACATCTTCCACTTCTTCCAACCCCACAATTCCTCCATCCAAACCTAAAGCTTTCCATCATTCATCTTCCAAGTCCATTTTAGGACCTTATATCCATATTCCCCTTCCTTCCTCACTTCCATCCATTCTAGGTCCCTATATTCCACCGCTAAACGCTTCACCCCTTCCATCCATTTTGGGTCGCTACATACATCCATCTACCATATCCATGTTTTCCCCTTCATCCGCTCATGCTCCTAATAAAGATCAACAAAGGCACACGTCCTTGAATTCCTTCCAATGTTCACAATCCATAAGCTCTCCATCTCATTTACCTTCATGCACCCATACCATAGCCAATGGAAGCAAATTGGATGCTAAAGAAAAAACAAATAATGACAAAAATCCACAAAAATCCAAGGATCAACATGTCCCCTCTAAACGACATGTTCAAGAAAAGAAAAATCTGATCCAAAGCAAAATCGCAAGGCCGCAAAGGCTGAAAATCAAAAATGCAAAAATTTTGTGGATACCAAAGCTACTTAATGTAGAAATGAATCTCAAAGAAAGATTCAAAATGACATCCAATTTGGCTAATCCAAAGGCTTCCACATCCATTTTGGGTCCTTATGTACCCAAATCCACCATCCTAAATCCATCATCTCCTTCATCCATTTTGGGTGCCTATATCCCAAAATCCACTCCTACATATCCTCCAAAATTTCCTCCTTTCCATCACCCTTCAAGGTGTGTGCCAATGCTGATTTTTCTACCTCCTTCATCCAATCATTCACAAGCCTTCCAACCTAGCATCCATCAACCATATCTTCCTCCCACTCCCTCCACCCCCTTAATTCAGCCTTTTTCATAAGTCATTTTTCTTCCATTCACTATCCTACCAACATCTATGAGAACATAATACAAATTCCTTGAAAAGAAAAAAAAAGGAAAAGATATCAAGGGATACCATCCATGTAAATAGATTCTTGAGTCCTCCCTTTTTCTCCATTGTCTTCAAATTCCACTTATCCCTCCATTCACTTTTCCTCTTCCACTTGCACTCTATACTGGGGGCAAGCTCCATGCATACCTCTTCCTTGCATACCTTCCATGCTTCCATCCACTATTCATTATCCGTTTCCATCTTTGATCTTGACTTTCATTTTCCTTTCATCCATCCATATGCACTTTCCATGTCCCTTTCTCCTTATCCACACATTTTCCTACCTCTTTCCATCCACTTTCATATATTTAATCTTGACATCCTATCCATATCTTCCCTTCCATAGTTCTTGTCATGTTCATTTCATCCATTTTTCCATCCATAATCACACATATTTCCATCCTTCTTTCATATGTCCTTGATCTTGGTTATCCCATACCTTTCCTCCACTTCATATCATTACCCCTTTTCCATACCCTCCCTCCCATATCCCATATTCATTCCACTTTCATTTCCATGCTCATGATCACTATTAGAGGCACACTATCAAAATGTTCATACATGCTTTGGAAGAGCACATGCCTTCCCGTCCTCCATACACTAGCCTTCATTCCATCTATCCATTTTCATGCATCCTCTCCCACCAAATTTTCTTCCATTTTCCTATCCTTGGTATGGGGCATTTGGACTCCTTCAAAACATGATCTTTGGCCTCGCATTTTTTTTGCCACCATATCATTTGGCCCCTTATATCCTTTCACTATTCCTTGCATCCACCAACATCACGTTGCTTTTCCTCCATTTACCATACCTTGAACCTCCCTTGTCATTGGTTCCATTCTATTCCTTCTCTCTCACATTCATTCAATCCATTCATTTTATCCATTCTCTCACACATTTGTCTAATCAATTCATTTCTATCCATTCTATTCATTCATATCACATTCAATCTAGCTCTTCCACTCAATTCAATCAAATTCATACTTCAATCAATTTTTAATTCTTCTAATTCTTTCACATCAAATCTATTCTACTCTCATCATTCTTTATCCTATCAACATCATTCTTCCAATCTCATCCACATTCATTCTTCTATCCATCATAAAATCAAAAAAGCAAAAAAAAAACAAATATCACTCCTGCAATCAATACTAATCCAATCAATCTAATCTTGCAATCTTGAACATCAATCCTTAATCAATTCATCAATTTGACACGATTAGCTGATAATCCATTAATAATATTCAAACATCATTATCATGGGATGAATCCTTCCCAATCCTTGGATGTGCATTATGCTTAGCATTAGCTTTTCCATCCTTAATCAATCATCATCAATCAATCCATTCATGGGTTTTCAGCTTGACTAGGGGCAAAATATTGGTTTTCTTTTGGTTTCTTGTGCATGATTTCTTGATTACTTGTATGCATTAGCATTTCTTGAATTTATCATAGTCTTTGCATCCTATTTTCCCAGGAATCATGGTCTTCCATATCATGGTTTCATAAGGCATATGGTTGTATTTGACCCCTTTTTCACGTACTTGACACATTGTCATCTTGGTTCCTCATACAGTGTTGAGTACAATATTAAACTTAGGTGGTTCACACCATTGCAACATAACTCCCTTCCATTTTGAGAGAACATCTGTGTTCTCCTAACCCACATGTCCTCTTGAGGGGGCATACCTTTCCATCCTCATCATCCTTCCTCATCCTTCAATGACTAGGGCATCATGCTACTAGTCTTATCCTTTCAGCCACTATATTTTATTCTTCTTTGATATAACATTACTAATGCTATATCAAAGAGAGGCAAAATATAGACACCTAAATTTGTCCAAAACCCATTTCCTGACAAATTAGATAAATATTTATTATTTATTTAATTATATTCCCTTTTCCTTGATTTAAATAAACTAAAGTTTATTTAAATCTTAACCTATTCCCCTTGCATCTAACCCCTTTTTCTTTAATTAAGTATGTCATTTACTTAATTAATCCCTTTCCTAATCCCACTAGAAATTAAATATTGCATTTAATCCTATTTGAGCACATGGCTCCTACATTTAACCCTCACCTAACCTCACTATCCTATCTAACCCATCATGCTAAACCTACCTACTTCCTTAATCATGCTTGCTTTGCATAATCATCCTAGCTAATCTCCTCTTAATCCTAAGTGTGTTCTCACACATGTGTGAGGAATCCTCACACATGTGTGAGAGATGTTCACACTTCCCTCATCTCTCATGTCTTGCATGTCTCTTGCATACTTGCCCTCTTGCATGAGAATCAAGGTGTCTGAGACATGTGTGAGAAGCCATACCTTCTCACACCTCTTGCACACTTGTCCTCTTACATGAGAATCAAGTTGTCTTACACCTCATTAATCATGTCACCATCAAAGGTTGCTCAAACATGTGTGAGCATATTTCCTCCTTTGAATGGTCAAAACCCTAATCCATGTGGAGTCTACTTGTTCTCCACCTCATTGACACCTCATCAATCCTAAGGGATCCTAGCCCTCCATCTTTCATTCAATCTTAGCCTTCTGTTGCATCCATTTTCCTATAAAAGGAGAGCCCTCTCCTCATTTTCAAAAAAGCACTATCTACCTTATTGTTATTCTTTTGGACTTGTGAGCAACCACACCCCATGAGCAATGAAATCATCTAGACTTGATGGTTTCATGAGGTTTGCATAGTGCTATTTTGTTGTTCATTTACATGTCTTCTTTCATATTTTTAGGTTTTGCATGATAATGTAGGAATGTGTATTAGTTTCTTAGTGTGTATTTCCTTAGTTACATTTTTATGCAACACAATACCCTTCCAAGTGAGCTCCTTCCTTGCACCTACAAGCACAAAACAAGAAAACCCAAGTTAGATATGCATGTTCACGTCGGGTTCACCAAATGTAGCAACTAGAAAATGGGTTAAATGCATAACATACTATGAGAAAATCACAAAACTTAATCAACATACATAAGGACCCACTAGTCTACCATGAAAGCCAAACTAATAAAGAAAGCAATAGAAACCCCCTCTTTTGTTTGTAGCTCCCATGTCCTTATTTATTCTCCAAATGATGTAGCTCCAAAGTTGCCTATAGTGCACACAAAATTGAAGAAAAAGCCTATGATATGGATAATGCCATGAGAATACTTGAAGTTTTGAGTTGAATGTGAGAGCAAGAATGCAAAATGCAAAGAATTAGGGACTCAAAGACTCAAGAATTTGGACCTAAAGACTTCCAAGATTTTCAAGTATCGGAAATGAGAGAAAGAGTGTCCATTTTATAATGGGCATGGAGGGTGAGAGCATTGGATTTTTTGCCCATAAATATGCGATTTGGCAAGAGATTCCTCTAAGAATCCATGACGCATATGAAAAAATATGCTAATTGTAAGATTCTATGATGCATGAAATTCAAACTTGGCTAAATGTGGAAGAAAATATATGATGCGTCATAAGACACCTCAACCTACTTAAAGCCAAGAATCTATGATGAATAAGCCAAATAGGGACATGCATAAGAAATAAGAATATTTGATTATGATAAATATTAGCCAAGTGTCGAAGGAGAATTTGTGAGGTCTCATATCCAAGTGTCATGATGATGCAATATTGTATGGAATATTTGAATTAAAAATCCTTTTATTCCACAAAATAAGAATTAGTAGAAAATGGAATTAATGACGGAAAATGGAACTTAGGAAATTAAGAATTTCCATGGTTTGTGAATGATGAACCAATTAATTAATTGATGATGATAATTAGGGTGAATAATTAGTAAGAATGATAGGATCAAATTATGGGTTATTTAATCCTGTAGAGAAAATTAGTAAATGATTGGCCAAAATTGATTAAATAAATGAGACTTTATCCTTTTATGAAAATGTGACGATAATGGATATCAAATAAGATGATGAAAAGTAGACCAAAGCCATGGTTAGATTGATTTTTTGAAGTTGATAACATGCCAAGGACACATGACATGAATTGGTTGATATATAACATTTAACAGACATTGTAAATACTATAGGATTGAAGGTTTGATCATAATAACATTGACGGACACTGTCAATATTATTAAAATGGTTGATAATGCCATGATCCAATATTGAGAGCCTCAACAATGTCAAAGATTGGATGACATGAATGATATTTTGACCTAGCACTCAGAGCCATGATAGTACTAAGGTTAGATTGATAAGATTGATAGGTTGATAGGTTTCCAAGGCACTGAAAGCTGCAACAATACCTAGCAGCCAGATAAATGATGATTGATTTGAGATGTTTGATATGTTCTAGGTTGATTAGGACTAATTTTGAGTGATTTTGAGTTGATTTGGGGTGATCCTAAGTTGATATGAAATGGTTTCAAGTTGATTTGATATGATTTCAAAATGACATGAATTTGATGTGAAAAATGATACAAATGACAAAGTATGATCAATTTGGCCAAAAGATCGAAGTTAGTAGAATGAGAAAATGGGACAAATTAGTATGAAGAAGTGATGAAACCATAGATGTGAACCATTTTTGAGCATCTACAATAGAAAGGGAAGTTTGAACCCAACTAGCTTAGTCCATACAAAGTAACTATAGTGTTTGGATTTGGTGCCTAACAACTTTCAACAACCAAGGGAGAAGCACTAAAGGAGCCCATCAACACTCTCCATCTAAAGTGGTTCTACATCTAACATACTTTCAAAAGCTATTTGTACATACTTAAAACTTGTAAAAAAATCATTATTTTGGTGAAAACCTAGCAATAGGTGCCTTGGTAATACCCAAAAAAGTGAAAAATCAAAAATACAAAAAAAAATCAAAAAAGAGAAAAAGAACGAAAAAAATTCAAAAGCAAAAAAAAGTACCATTGATGAAAACCTGGCAAATAGGCATCATGGTAGCAAAATGATAATCTCTTCCAAGAAGGTGAAAACCAAGTAAATAGGTTTGATGCAGGAGCATCCAGAGGTATAAGGGCAATCCTGTGTCACCCAAAAAATGTACTTAGACTTAGTTTCTATTTCATGTGTTTTCATTTTTGGGCACCCATTTGGGTCAAATAAAGGTTCCAACTGTCACAGTTCAACTATCAGTGTGCTAGAAAATCTTGAAAAAATAGGAGCATGCAATTTTGCCATCATTTTGGTGACCTAGAAGGTGTGAATTGGCCAAATGAATGTAATTGTGATTTAGAGCATTCCAAAAAAAGAATCAGGTCAAAAGGCCCCACAGTTTGAAAGTTATTATAGTTTTTCAGGTTTTGGAGACCTCCTAAGAATGCTTCAAAGTCAGGTTATGAAAATTAAATGACCTCAAAAAGGGCCAAAAAATGGGGGATGAGTAAAGCTTGTCCATAGGGCTATAGAGTGCTTTGAGAGCTTTTCAAAAATGTAAACGGTTCTTCAATCGGAGCTACAGTTCAAAAGTTATGCCTCCCGAAAGTTCGGTTACCGTTTCTGGATTCTTCTAAATTTGCACCGACTTCTAATGCAGCTTCTGGAACCTTCTATTTGGTTGGTGGATGCCTACTAGAACTTTCTAGAATGTACTCCTAGTCCTTAACCCTCCGAGGTCTATTTAAGGAGATTTCTGGCATTGTAAAAGGCAGTTCAGAGTGGAGTTTGAGAGAAGGTACTGAAAGGAGAAATTATCTCCAGATTTATGCTATTGTAAGCCCTTAGGGCATGTTTCAAAGTTTATTTTCCTATACTATTTGTACTAGCTTATTTTCTTAGTTAATATAATTTTCCCTTTCTGTTGTGCCCATTTTGTTCTTGGGTTGTGTCCCCATTAAGTGGTATCAGAGCAGGTTTTCCTGAGTATGTAGACAGAGCGCCGACTATGAGGCAGTTTACACCAGGACTATGTGGTTGTGGGATCGAGTTAGAAGATTCCTCCATGAAGAAAGCATGGTGGAAAGGCCAGAGCTATTAATCTTGAGGAGGTTAGAGCCATCCAAAGGTAGGTGCAGGCATTGCAAGAGGAGCTCCATAGAGGAGAAAATGTTGTCGCAGGTGACGACAATGAGGATGACAATGAAGAAGAAGTAATGGAACTAGAAGGGGAATTTGATGGGTAAGTTTTGAATCATGTAGAGGAAAGGCTTTTTAGGGTCATTACTAAGTTTGGGAAAAGACCTACAATTGAAGTGGGTGTATTTTTAGGAAATTTGAAACCAGATGAGTTGATCGATTGGATTAATGAACTAGAAGAATACTTTGAGTATGAGGATATAAGGGACCCAGATAGGGTTAAGTTTGCAAAGGAAAAACTAAAAGGCCATGCCAAAATTTGGTGGCAAGAGGTTCAATTGGAAAGAAACAAAAGAGGAAAGGAGAAGATCACAAGATGGGATCGCATGGTGGACAAATTGAAGAAGCACTTCATTCCTGTGGACTACGAGCTTGATTTGTTTAAGAAGATGCATGGGTTAAAGCAAGCAGGAAGATCAGTCCAAGAATATACAGAGGAATTTTATCGACTCTTGATTAGAGCGGGGCATGCAAAAAAAAATAAGGAGAAGGTTGCTCATTATATCAGTGGGTTGCGACCTAGCATCCAGGAGGAATTAAGTCTGGTAAGAATGACCAGCGTTGAAGAGGAATACCAGTTTACCCTATGAGTTGAAGAGAAGCTAAATAAAAGGTTTGAAGGAAGAAAAAGAGGGTGTGGTCAAGGAGGAAGGGGAAGTGGTAGGTCATCTGGAGGCCGCAATGAAATCCAAAAGAAAAATGAAGATGAGGGTACTAGCAAGAACCAGAGGAATGAGGGTTTCAATCGCTCCCGTGACCAAGACTTTGGAAATCAGAGAGGAAGAGGTAGAGGACATGGAAAAGGAAGAGGAGGCTTCCATGGTACCTATTTCCATTACAATGAAGAAGGTCATCGTGCCTTTGAATGCCCTTAATGACAAGGAAGGACAGATAGGAGAGCTGAGGGCCAAGCTAGGGTTGCTCATGTGGATGAGGATGCACAATCATCACATTCAGAGGATGCAAAAAGAGGAGAGACCTTGGTAAATGAAAGAGTCCTACTAAGCAATGAGATTGAACTAGGACAACGGAGGAGTTTGTTTCATACCAGATGCAAGTGTGAGGATAAATGTTGTGACGTGATCATTGATGGTGGTAGCACTGATAACTTGGTATTAGAAGAGATGGTCTCTAAGCTGAAGCTCAAGAGGGAGAAACGCCCCCAGCCCTATCAAATTGCTTGGGTAAAAGATGATCATAAGGTCCTGGTAAGTGAACAATGTTTAGTAAAATTCAAAATTGGGAGTTACCATGATAAAGTTCTCTGTGATGTTATTTCGATGGATGTTTGCCATCTATTGTTGGGTAGATCATGGCAGTTTGATAGACATGCAGTGCATGATGGACATGCAAACACATACTCTCTGACAAAGGATGGAGTTCACCACAAATTGAAGCCCATGAAAAAGGAAGGTGAAAAGGTATTTAGCAGTGCTAGGATTTGTCTTGTTGATGGAAGAAAGTTTTTAGATAGCATGAAACATCAGCATATGTGCTATGCTTTGATTCCTATTAAAGATAAAGAAGGTAGTAGTGAAATACCACTTGAAGTTTCAAATTTACTAAGGGAGTTTGGAGATATTATCTCTGATAATGTTCTAGATGGATTGCCACTAATAAGGCAAATCAGTCATCAGATAGATCTGATTCCAAGAGCTAGTTTGCCTAACAAGGCTGCTCATAGGATGACTCCTACTGAAACAAAGGAGCTAAATAGATAGATTTAGGAGCTATTGAGGAAGGGCTTGATTCGAGAGAGCCTGAGTCCATGTGTAGTACCTGCAGTACTTGCACCAAAAAAGGATGGAGAGTGGAGGATGTGTATAGATTCTCGAGCTATAAATAGGATAACCATCAAGTATCGATTTCCTTTGCCAAGGATGGATGATCTTATGGATTGCTTGAGTGGAGCTCAGTTCTTCACAAAGATAGATCTCAAGAGTGGCTATCATCAGATATGGATTTGAGAAGGAGATGAGTGGAAAAAAGCTTTCAAGACCAAGGAGGGTCTTTATGAGTGGTTAGTCATGCCCTTTGGATTGACGAACGCCCCAAGAACCTTCATGTAGCTCATGAATGAGGTACTTAAGAAGTTCTTGGGAAAATTTGTTATTGTCTATTTGGATGATATTTTAATTTTCAGCAAGATTTTGGAAGAACATTTACTGCATATTCATAGTGTCCTTGAAAGGCTAAGGGAAGAGAAACTATTAATTAATCTGAAGAAATGTATCTTTGCAAAAAGGGAGTTAGTCTATTTGGGGTTTGTTATATCACCTGAAGGTGTCAAAATGGATCCAGAGAACGTAAAAGCCATCTTGGAATGGCCTACTCCAAGGTCTGCTACTGAGGTAAGATCATTTCATGGTCTGGTTAGTTTTTACAGGAAGTTTATTAAGAATTTCAGTGGCATATGTGCACCCTTAACTGATACAATAAGAGGGGATAGAAAAGAGTTCAAATGGACTGCAACAGCTATGAGAAGTTTTGAATTGCTGAAGAAGAAGGTAACAGAACAACCTGTATTGGCACTTCCAAATTTTAGAAAGGTTTTCTAGGTGGATTGTGATGCCAGTGGCAGTGCTATTAGGGCTTTATTAAGCCAAGAAGGTAAGCCTATTGCATATTTTAGTGAAAAATTGAATGATACAAAGAAGAAGTATTTTGTTTATGATCAAGAATTCTATGCAATAGTTCAGGCCTTAAAGAAATAGAGGCATTATTTATTGCCAAAGGAATTTGTTTTGTATACTGATAATCAAGCATTACAGTACCTAAATAGCCAAGGTAAATTGAATCAAAGGCATATGAAGTGGGTAGAGTTCTTGCAGAGTTATACATTTGTGTTGAAGCATAGAAGTGGAAAATCTAACAGGGTTGCAGATGCACTAAGTAGGAGACAGTTGTTGCTTACAGTAATGCAGGTTGAAGTAGTTGGGTTTGATGAACTCAAGAATTTGTACCCTGAGGATCTTGATTTTGCTGAAGCATGGAAAGCTTTTAAAGAACCTGTTGTTGTAGATAGAACCAAGTGGTTAGACTATTTGATTCAGGATGGCATGTTGTTCAAGGGTAGTCAATTGTGCATTCCAAGGAGTTCCATGAGGGAAAATCTGATTAAGGAGAAACATAGTGGAGGGATGGAAGGAAATTTTGGTCAAGATAAGACCATTGCCATTCTTAGAGAACATTATTTTTGGCCTCAAATTTCATAGGATGTGAAAAAATTTGTACAAAGTTGCCAGGTTTGTCAAGTTGCCAAGGGGTTTAGTCACAATACTAGCCTATATCAGCCATTGCCTGTTCCATCAAGGCCATGGGAGGACATAAGTATGGATTTTGTTCTTGCATTTCCAAGGACACAAAGGGGTAATGACTTAGTATTTGTGGTGGTTGATAGGTTCTCCAAAATGGCACATTTCATTCCATGCCACAAAACTCATGATGCTGTCCATATTGCAGACTTGTTTTTCAAAGAGGTGGTAAGACTACATGGTAAAATAATTCCTTAGAGCATCTATCAACTTTTTATAAGGGATCAACTTGTCATCCTTTATTTGATATTCATTATTCACTTGGTTCACAACCAGTTGAGAATCCCCATAGATGTGTAGCTCAGTTATTCGCCATTCAAGGGCCATTTTGATCCCATTTGTTAATGCTTCATACTCTGCAATATTGTTTGTACATGGGAACAATAATTTGTAGGACTTTGGGATCGTATAACCATGAGGGGAAACAAACAACACCCCTGCTCCTGCTCCATTCTGTGTATGGGATCCATCAAAAAACATCTTCCATGTTCTATCAGTAATGTTCATGATCGAGGCATCTAGAAACTCAATTTGCATAGGTGCTAGATCTTCAAGTGGGAAGTCAGCCAATTGGTCAGCTATGGCTTGTCCTTTGATTTCCTTACGCTCAACATACTGAATGTCAAATTCGGAAAGAATCATCATCCATTTAGCAAGGCGACCAGTAAGTGCAGCTTTACTTAATAAATATTTCAAAGGGTCTATCTTGGCAATCAAGTGAACTGTATGGGCCAACATATAATCTTGAATTTTTTGGGAGGCAAAAACTATAGCAAGGCATGCCTTCTCTATACTTGTATAATTTAGTTCATAAGACACTCTCCTTCAAAATGTCACTCCTCCATATCCTATGTCTTATCCACCTCCTAAGTATGATGAAGATACCACTTCCATTATCTCCTTGAGCTTACTGAAAATTATGAGAAAAGTTCTCTTCATATGCTATCCAAGGCTACTTGTACAACCTTGTGATAAGAATCTAGGCTAGAGTGGGACCCAAACATCCTCGCAAACAACCTTGTGATAAGAATCTCGAATTTTCTCAAACACAAACGACCAACGTTTGGCACAACCCACTTTATAGTTTTGAAAATCCATTTGGTACACCCTTTGAGACACCCCAGGATACGAGTGGTATAGTCACTATGGTGCACCCTAATGAAATTAACCATCACTTAGAAGAACAAGCACGTGAAACCTAAAAGGCTTTGGAGGCTATATACGCTAGGGAGAGAGAAAATCAACAAGTTGAAACTAACAATCAGGCACGTTATGAAGGATACAAAGGAACTTTTCCTCGAAATCCTTTTGAGAAAAATGATGGTAATCACATGCCTCCAAGGACTCCTAGAGCTGCCACTAGCACATGTCTTTCACCTAAACCATCTCATCATGATAGTGATGAAGAAGTAACTAGCGAAGACGTGATCAAATTTCAACAAGATGGCTTCGCCCAAAAACTAATGCTCAGAGCTTTAGAGGAAAATGGAGACCAATACTTCCGATACATGGCAGCTAGGGGATGGAAACTCCTTCAAGGTTTTAATGTTGAACATATTATTCCAAGACAAGAGCCCACTGAGGCTGAAATCTTAAGAGAAGAAATACAGGAACTAAGGAAACAATTTGCACAACTATAAACTTCAAAAGAGCCTCCTAAGACATCATTTGTTGAATCAATTTGTGCTCTTCCATTTGATAGGAGTCTATACATGCTGCCATTTCCTAAGGATATAGAGGTTCCTAAGTATGACAAATACGATGGAAATGGTGAGCCTCATGACCATGTGAGATATTTCTATGCTATTAGCATGAACTTTATGCATGAAGACACCTTTCTTATGCATTTGTTTCCTAGAAGTCTAAGAGGACAAGCTATGGAATGGTTCACAAAATTAAGTCCTCCTCTTAAAACATTTGACAAACTTGCACAATGCTTCATCCAGCAATATTCATACAACATTCAACATCCTATGACTATGCTAGACTTATGCAACATCAAACAAAAACTAGGAGAATCTTTTGCAATATACCTTCAACGATGGAGATCTTTATACTCTCGATATCCTCGCCAAGTGCCTGAGGCTGAAAAAATTGACATTTTTGTCAATACGCTTGTACCTAAATTATACTTTGATCTAAGAAAACAGTTATTCACATCCTTCAACGCCATGGTAGAAAGTGCATATCGCATTGAGGATGTTGCTATGAAAAGAGGTGACATTGCCATAAACAAGGATAGAGTTAACAATGGAAACTGTAAAGACAAAGGCAAACCTTGGAACAAAAATAAGTATGTTGTCAATGATGGAGTAGTAGACACTCCTAAGATGAAGGAGCCTACATTTAACCTTTCCAATACCATCTATGTAGCAAAGCAACAAGAAGATTCAAAACCACAACCCTTTGACAAAGGCTCTAAATTTGCGAAGAAGCGATGTGTTTACACACCTATGGTCAAATCTTATGAAGTGGTTTTAAAAACCTTAATTTCAAACAAATTGGTTACCTTACCAAACAACTCACATCCTTACGATCCACCTGTTAGACCTCCATGGTGGAGAGAAGATCATACTTGTAGCTATCACCAAAGTAAAGGACATAACACAGAGAATTGCTTCAAACTCAAAGATGTAATTCAAGACCTCATCAAAGCTGGAAAATTTGTTACAGATGGCCTTGTTAAGAATACTGATCATAAGGCTTTCCAAAAACCATTACTTGAATATGAAAAGGGTGAGACCTCAAGGGTAGCTACCAAAAAGAATCATGACGCCAAAATCAGTTATGCTTACGCTAACACTGATAATGTTATAAGCATGCTTGAGCCCGTTGAATACATATGTATGGCAAGCTCCAACAATGACAACTGGCCAAATTATGACGCTAAAGATGAACGACCAAGAGTGGTCTTAAGGACATGATCCACTCCTCAAGATCATACTGATACTAGACCCAAGGTGGTACTCTGAGTGGCTAAGTCTTCATCTTCTCAGGGTGAACCACTTAACACTGTCACTAGGGGGCAATCTAAGGTTGTACTAAAAGTTGATAATGATCCTAAAAATGCTTCATCATCTAAGCAACCAATTACTTCCAAGATCTCCAACTATGATCTTGTTAGCCAACTGCAATGCACACAAGCACAAATCTCCATTTTTGAATTGCTAGAGTTATCTCCTTTGCACAGGGATATCCTTGAGAAAGCTTTACGTTTTGCCAATGTTCCCACAGGTATTGATGTGAAACAATTCCAAGCTATGGTGAACCACATCTCCTCGCCCCACTATCTCACCTTTTCTGAAGAAGATGACCGAGCTCTCAGTCATCCCCATAACCTTGCTCTTCATGTCAAAGTTCAAATCTTTCATACCCGTGTTCGTCGAGTCTTGATAGACAATGGTGTAGGGTTAAATATCATTTCGTTCAATGTAATCCAACAATTGGGCATGTCTGAATTTGCCATCGATCCTAAGCACAAGATCACTATAAAGGCCTATGATGAGGTTGAAAGGCCTTCTAAAGGTCTAATTGTACTTCCAATTAGAGTTGGTCCAGTTGAGAAGAATGTCATTTTCCAAGTCTTAGACATACCACTTCCATACAACTTGTTGTTGGGATGACCATGGATTCACGATATGCAAGCAGTACCCTCTACATACCATCAATGCATTAAGTTCCCTTTTAATGGTACTAAAGTGGTTGTCCCCGGTGACAACTCCATGTCTATCAACACATTATCTGCTACCAAAACGCTAGTCCCACACAATCGCTCTTCTCATGAGCTAGCACCATCTTTCACAGAATGTGAACAAAAGCTGAAAATGATGAGCCTTGGTATGGGTGAGCACACTTTGGACTCTATTGCTGCCTTACCAATTTCCCCTCGGTCTTATGGGAAACCAACTATTGCAAAGAAGTCTTTTGCTTCTACTATGACACTTTTTGGAACTTTTGTGCAATCTTCCATACCAATCGAAACAGAGAAGGAAGAACAAGCCATTAGGGACTGGATCTATAGAGAAGAGGAAGACGAGGAGGTTACAATGACTACCCCTATTTCTCCCAAAAAATATGGAAAAGGCTATAAATTTTTGACAAAAATGGGCTACTAGGGCCACGGGTCCTTAACTGGTTGTAAGAACTCTCTAGTTGAACCTTTAAGTCACACTCAAGGTCGTGATGCTCGAGACACCACTGGTCTAGGCTTTGGGCTAGACAATAATACACCAAACTGTGATTGAAGATTACTCATGTCTAGTGAATCGGAGGATGATGACTCTCCCATAATTGCTACTACTGCACAAGACGAAGACTTTGTTCCTCTCACTTCCCTCCTTTGGGGAGAAGAAATAGTTACTGCTAATAATGAAGAAGCTTCTACCTCCCAACAACAGGAACAAGAAGAGTCTACTTCTGAGGACATAAATAGAGGACGAATTAGGCAGAATATTGCTCATCTCATAAATAGGGGTCAAAGTACAGATTCTCATGAGTATGAGTGGGAAAGCCTCTCTGATGCATCTTGCGAGATACGGGTGGATGTCATTCATGCCTATGCAACCCAACCCGATGTAATTGAACGGTCTAGTATGGGGTCGGATGAGTTTGACTCACAACATGTCTCAATGGATCACGCTAGTTCCTCTAGGACTATTCCTGAGCTGGACTCTTTTGCGACATTTTCTATAGGCTCAACTTCACAGGTCACTAGAGATGACTCCTTCCATATCAATCACATTGAAACTTCTCCCTCACTCTCGCTAATTTACCCAGATCTCATAGATTGGTCTATCCAAAATCAAAGACCTGAAATACGATCTTTCCAAAATGACTATGAGATCGCTTGTTATCTAAATGCAATTGAACCTGTCATTTCTTCCACCAATGAACCCACGGTTAACATGACAGAATCGGATATCAAGTACCTCAGTCAAAAAATTAAAAGGAAAAATAAGCGATCAGACGGCAAAAACCACATTGTGGCGGTGTCTGACCCTCAAAAAAGTAAAAATAAAGGCGTATCTAATGGTGAAAACCTCTCTGAGGCACCTGCAGATGACGTACTTGGTAGTTTGCCAAGCTATTTCCAGGATAGATCTTTAGTTCTAGTCAAACCTACACAGCTTATCAACTTGGGAACAGAAGAATGTCCTCAGATTATCCATGTAGCTCAATCTTTGTCAGACGAAGAAAAGACACAGTTTGCTCAATTCTTTCAAGACAAGAAGGTCAACTTCGCATGGACATACTCTGACATGCCAGGGCTTGATACAGATCTCATCATGCATCACTTATCAATATCACCATATGTCAAGCCTATCAAATAGAAGTTGAGAAAAATGCATCCACATGTGGCCCTACTGGTCAAGACAGAGTTAGAAAAACTATTGAATGCAAACTTCATTAGGGCCATCGATTATGCCAAGTGGATTTCCAACATTGTACCTGTCTCCAAGCATGACAAATCCATACGAGTTTGTACTGATTTTAGAGATCTCAATAAAGCGTGCCCCAAGGATGACTTTCCACTACCAAACATTGATATGATAGTGGACATGACTGTGGGTTATGAGATGTACTCGCTCATGGATGGATTTTCTGGGTACAACCAAATAAAAATAGCTCTAGCAGACCAAGAAAAGACAGCCTTTACATGTGCATGGGGTACCTTTTGCTGGAATGTCATGCCTTTTGGGCTCAAAAATGCTGGTGCCACATATCAAAGAGCAATGACAACCATCTTTCATGATATGATGCATAAAAACATGGAAGACTATGTTGATGACACATTGGCAAAATCAAAGAAACGAGACACACATCTCAAAGACCTTAGTTTGATATTGGACCGTATGGAACAATTCCAACTTAGGCTGAATACAAAAAAATGTGCCTTTGGTGTCACTTCTGGAAAATTGCTAGGTTATATCATTTCAGCAAAAGGCATTGAGGTTGACCCTGAAAAGGTCCAAGCTATCATGGATATGCCTCCACCAAAGACTATCAGTCAGCTTAGAGGTCTACAAGGATGGCTACAATCCATAAGAAGATTTATCTCTCAATTAGCTAATAAGGCTCAACCTTTCAATAAAAATCTACATAAAGGATCTACCCATATTTGGAACAGTGACTGTCAACAAAGCTTAGACCAAATCAAAGGCTACTTGGCAAAACTGCCAGTTTTGATGCCACCCATTCTGGGAAAACCTTTGATTCTGTACATTTCAGCTATGGATTCTTCTCTAGGAGCACTCTTAGCCCAAAGTGATGAGACGGGTAAAGAAAGAGCCATATACTATATCAGTCAAACTTTGGTGTCTTATGAACTAAATTATACAAGTATAGAGAAGGCATGCCTTGCTATAGTTTTTGCCTCCCAAAAACTTCAGCATTATATGTTGGCCCATACAGTTCACTTGATTGCCAAGATAGACCCTTTGAAATATTTATTAAGTAAAGCTGCACTTACTGGTCATCTTGCTAAATGGATGATGATTCTTTCTGAATTTGACATTCAGTATGTTGAGCGTAAGGCAATCAAAGGATAGGCCATAGCTGACCAATTGGCTAACTTCCCACTTGAAGATCTAACACCTATGCAAATTGAGTTTCCAGATGCCTCGATCATGAACATTACTGACAGAACATGGAAGATGTTTTTTGATGGATCCCATACATAGAATAGAGCAGGAGCAAGGGTGTTGTTTGTTTCCCCTCATGGTTATACGATCCCAAAGTCCTACAAATTATTGTTCCCATGTACAAACAATATTGCAGAGTATGAAGCATTAACAAATGGGATCAAAATGGCCATTGAATGGTGAATAACTGAGCTACACATCTATGGGCATTCTCAACTAGTTGTGAACCAAGTGAATAATGAATATCAAACAAAGGATGACAAGTTGATCCCTTATAAAAATTTAATAGATGCTCTAAGGAATTATTTTACCTTTGTAACATTCCAAAAAATTCCTAGAGCAAAAAACAAGGCTACTGATGCTATGGCCACCTTAGCATCTATCCTCCAATTACAAGAACATGAATCGCGATTTGAGTTCCTGGTGGAAGAATTGCGTCATCCAGCCTATGATTCCTCAGATAACCAGGTGATCTACACTATTGTGGGTCACTATTCCTCTCGCTATGCAGCTATTTTCTCCTACCTATGTGATCAAGTTATTCTCAAAACCCTCACGCGCAACCAAAAATGCCAACTCCTTCATAATGCTTCACACTACACTTTGGTCTCTGGTGACTTGTATAGGAAGGGTCTAGACGGAACGTTGCTTAGGTGTTTAGAGCTAGAAGAGTCCGAGAAGGAACTTGTCAAAGTCCACGATGGCATTTGTGGGGCACATTCTAATGGCTTTGCACTTGCCCAAAAACCACTTAGGACGGGTTATTACTGGCCCACCATGCAAGCTGATGCTGTGTGCTATGCAAAGTCCTATCAGAAATGTCAGCTCCATGGGAACTTGATACATGCTCCCGAGAGAGAGTTAATCCCTTATGTGACATATTGTTCATTTTAGCAATGGGCCTTTGACTTGGTAGGAAAGGTTCATCTAAGCTCATCCAACGGTCATAAATTCATCATCACAGCAACGGAGTATTTCACTAAATGGGTTGAAGCTATACCATTATCTGCTGCCACAGGAAAACATGTTGCCCTATTTATATTGAATCACATCATTTGCCAATATGGTATCCCATCCTCTATTGTTACGGATAATGGAGGGCAGTTCAAAAATAAGGACTTAAAATAGCTATGCAAAAAGTTTCAAATTAAGCAACACTGGTCCTCCATTTACTATCCCCAAGGGAATGGCCAAGCCGAGGCCTCTAATAAAACACTGCTGAAAATCCTACACTGTACAGTTCACAAGTCTGGGAAAGATTGGCACTTGCAAATAAATCTGGCACTTTGGGCCTATAGAACCTCTATTCATAGTCCTATAGGGGCTACACCCTTTTCTCTAGTCTATGGCTCTAAGGCTGTTCTCCCATTAGAAGTCGAGATACCTTCTTTGCGTGTCTCCTTACATGGGTCAATAACCGATGAAGATCATAGAGCTATGCGAGTACAAGAATTAGAGACTCTGGATGAACGGTGCAAGGTTGCTTTTGATCACATGAGAACTTATCAGAAGCACATGTCTACACAATATAACAAAAAGGTTCAGCCCCGTGAGTTCTAAGTTGGTGAACTCGTGCTTAGAGAGAATCCCAAAAATTAGCAAAATCGAGAATAGAAAAGGAAATTTGAACCTAACTGGTTAGGTCCTTACATTATCACAGCAGCATTTGAGTCTAGTGCTTACCAGTTGTCTACTTCAGAGGGTGAAGAACTTGCAGAACCTATCAACATCCTACACTTAAGAAGTTCTATACTTAGAGGCTTGCTGCTCACTATCTTGTATATATCTATGAGCCTGAAAAAATCCTAAAAATCAGAAAATGTCCTAAAAAAATGATCATCTTAGTGAAAACCTCACTTTGATGTATCACCCAAAAAAAAAAAAAAAAAATCTATCAAAGTGGTGAAAACCTGGAAACAGGTGCTACTTGAAACCCTTGCACCTATGTCTATCAATCTCAATCATCCACTTTGCTACACATTTCCTAGCTTGGAATTATTTCTTGTCCTCATCTTGGGGGCATAGCTACTTAGCCTATTGAAGTATTCTTGTGCATTAGGGTTTCTTTGACAACTCACAAAATAGTGTTTCTCAACACTTCCCCCACCTTGACATCAAGTGTTTTTCAACACTTTACAGATAGTTTACCTACGGTCTCCGATGTCACGATATTTCTCACTATCAGAATCAAGTCTGGAAGAAATGGCCAAGTGACTTACACACACGCACTTTAACACTTAAACAACTGAGCTATGCTGACATTTATCTACTTTGTGTGTTGTCTATGATGATTTCTTTGCCATGTGTTCCCTCCCTAATAGTCTTTCAAGGATGTCATTGACTAGAAGACTGGGGGCATAGGGCATGTCTTCTGGATTTCTTCTTGTGGGTATACTTTGTTTGTCTATAGTGTTGTAAGAATTTATGTTGGTCCTATTCAACACGTTGACTTACAAATGTATCATCCTTGACTGTTTTGCAAGACCGCACTCAGGGTTTATCCTAGCGCTTATGCCTTGATACAGGTGTAATCTTGCTAAATTAAACTTAGGGAATCTAATTGTGTAGTTATCTTGACTTACATGTCTCTGATGCTTAGATTGGATTTCCACATACCTATCTAATATCGATCATATTCATATCCTCATAGTTATACTAGTGATGGTTGTATGATCTCATGATGTCCCTAATAAATTCTCAATGATGAAATTAATAGTCTAAATGTTATGCGCTTCTTGCTGGTAAACCACTTTGCATATTAGCTTGCATTTTAGGTTCATTTTCTAGCTTAGTCTTGCATTCTTGCATATGGGGAGAGCTCTCTCTTCATCTTTTTGTGGACATATCGGCTAACTCCTTTCATATATTTCTTTACTTTCTTCTTGTTCATGTCTTTTCACCTTCTTAATCTTTCGCTTCATCTCTTTTCTATCTTGTCATCACATTATATAAAGTTTTGACCTCTTAAATAATTTTGACGTCCTAGATTCATTCTCAGGATTGAAATCCAAATTTGAGTTCATCTTGATGGTCAAAATTGTCTTTTAAAATTCTACTTTCTTCTGAGCAGTTAGCTAACCTTTTGAGGTCTAATCTCTGAATCATCACTGGGACATCTTCATTTCTTCATGTCTTCATCATTTCCATACTTCATATCTACTTAAATTCACTATTTCATGTCTAAAATCACCTTTCTACTCATTTCAACCTTATTGTTATGCTATATCCTTCAAGGTCAACTCTAGTCAAATTGGGGCATTTTATCAATTTTTATATATAGTCATTCTTGGGTTCTAATCATCTATCTGTCATCTTGGACATTGCTATATTCTATTTTTCTCATTTCTAGCCAATTTTTGCATCCCCTTACCTCATTTCAATTTCGATCCCGAGGGGGCAAAAATACTCTATCACTGCTTAGGAGCATTTGTTTGATCTTCTCACTTGCTCTCACTCTATCCACTTTTCTTTGCTCTCACTCTATCCACTTTTCTAAGTGTTAGCATTCTTCTTGAATTCTGACATCATCTTTTCCTAGTGTTTAGTACTACCACTATCAGGCTGTACATTCAGGACTTGCTATCTATTTCTGCATTTCACTCTTCGGAATCAGACATCTATATCTACCACTGCCTACTTGGCTTCGATTTTCTTTGACATAATGTGTTCCCAGATCGATCACGCATTAGTCAAAGAGGGGAAAATGTAATCACCTAAAAATGGTCATCTAGACTATTAGCTCCCTTTTCAACGTTTTGGCTAAATTAATTTAATCACTTACCTAATCCAAATTGCTAATAATCAATTTATTTGATTATAACCTATAGTTTGACTATGCTATCCTAAGTTCATTATTTGATTAAAAGAACATGTCCCCTCTTAATTAAATAAAAGACCCCATTCTTCTAACCCACTTAAAGTGCACACATAAAGTCCTTTTTCTATTTTGCAATTAAAAGAAAAGGCTTTGTGACTTTTGTCTTATATGACAAGTCAACTTATATTCTATTGGTTGACTTGTGTGTGCACATGGATCACTCCTCTTTTTGAATTCCACCGTTGATCATCCACCATCTTCATCTTGATCTTCACCATCCATACATCTTTAAAAGGGAAAGAGCTTTCTCCCTCAATCAATCCTCATTTTGAATATTGTTATGCTGCAGGTTTTCTAACAGGTTTCTTTGGAGCTTTGTGGAGAACTTCTATTTCTTGTCTACATTCTCTCATACCATAGCATTTTAGCTTAGATTCATGTTGCATGTTATTTTAGTTTCTATTTTGCAATAATCTATCTCACATAGCTTAATATTTGGATTGTAACACTCTCATTCATATTCTAGCATAGCTGCATTTTGCATTCTCATTCTAGCTTAATCTTCATTTGCATTGCATTCTTGAGGAACTCCTTGGGACATTTTCATTCTTGCATCTTGTCTTTGGAACCTCTCATTGCATGGTTTACTCGCAAGAAGAGTATCTCTAAGGCTCATTTTAGAGCCCTTGAACTTGAAATACACTCTCTTGCACTCTGTGGATAGGGAGCTCTAAGCCGGCATCCAAGCATTCCGAACTCATGGAATCGTTTGGATAGAAGGGTTTAGAGTGGGACACTTTTGAGTGTACACAAAGGAGCATAGTTTCTAACAAATATACTAAATTTGTGGGGTATTTCTGGAGGACATTGTGGAAAAAGTTAAGAACCGACTTGAAATTTAGTTCCACGCATCACCCACAAGCTGATGGCCAAACAGAAGTGGTAAACAGAAGTCTGGGCAATTTGTTGAGATGTTTAGTTGGGGATAAGCCCAAGGGATGGGATTTGATTCTACCACAAGTAGAGTTTGCTTACAATAACTCTATAAATAGGAGTACTATAAAATCACCATTCCAAATTGTATATGGGAATCGCCCAAGGACTGCACCAGAATTGAGGAAGATAGAGCAAGGGGAGAGGACAAGTGCTGAAGTGGAAGAATTTGCTGAACATATCAAGCATCTACATAAGGAGGTTCAGGCACACATTACCAAGATGAATCAAGAGTATAAAGCTAGGGCTGATCAAAGGAGAAGACATAAAGAATTCCAAGTAGGGGATCTAGTCATGGTGCACTTATGAAAAGAAAGATTTCCAGCCGGTACTTACAACAAGCTGAAAATGAAGAAATTTGGCCCCTGCAAAATTTTGAAGAAACATGACTTAGGAAATGCATATGAGGTGGAGCTACCAGATGGTATTCACATTTCTCCCATTTTCAACATTGTAGAGTTAACAGAGTATCATGATGATGGTGCAGATGAGGAGCTGGTGTTAGAGCCATGTCTGATGCCTGCTTCTAAGAAGGAGGAGATAGAAGACATTCTAGATCATCGTGTGGGTAGGAGTACCAGAAATAAGCAGTATGAAGAGTATTTGGTCAAATGGAAAGGACGACCAATCAAGGACTCAACTTGGATTTCAGCAGATGAGGTTTCCCATTTGGGATTTCCTCTACCATTCATAAAGTGACAGGGTCACTTTTCAATCTACCCTGGGTGTCTAATGCAGGAGCATCCAAAGGTATAAGGGCAATCCTGTGTCACCCAAAAAATGTACTTAGACTTAGTTTCTATTTCATGTGTTTTCATTTTTGGGCACCCATTTGGGTCAAATAAAGGTTCCAACTTTCATAGTTCAACTATCAGTGTGCTAGAAAATCTCAAAAAAATAGGAGCATGCAATTTGGCCATCATTTTGGTGACCTAGAAGGTGTTAATTGGCTAGATGAATGTAATTGTGATTTAGAGCATTCCAGAAAAAGAATCAAGTCAAAAGGCCCCACGGTTTGAAAGTTATTGTAGTTTTTTGGGTTGTGGAGACCTCCTAAGAATGCTTCAAAGTTAGGTTAGGGGCATTAAATGACCTCAAAAAGGGCCAAAATATGGGGGACAAGAAAATCTAGTCCATAGGGCTATAGAGCACTTCGAGAGCTTTCTGAAAATGTAAACAGTTTGTCAATCGGAGCTACGGTTCAAAAGTTATGCCTCCTGGAAGTTTGGTTACCATTTTTGGATTCTTCTAGAGTTGCACCAACTTCTAACGCAGCTTTTGGAACCTTCTATTTGGTCAATGGATGCCTACTAGCACTTTCTAGAATGTACTCCTAGTCCTTAACCCTCTGGGGTCTATTTAAGGAGATTTTTGGCATTGTAAAAGGCAGTTCGGAGTGGAGTTTGAGAGGAGGTACTAAAAGGAGAAATTATCTCCAGATTTATGCTATTGTAAGCCCTTAGGGCATGTTTCAAAGTTTATTTTCCTATACTATTTGTACTAGCTTACTTTCTCAGTTAATATAATTTTCCCTTTCTGTTGTGCCCATTTTTTTCTTGGGTTGTGTCCCCATTAAGGTTCCTCTTTTTTCAAATGCTACATCTTGTAGTACATCTTTTGGCTTTTGTATAGTTGTTTTCCTGCTTTAGTTTTTTGCTTTCATTTATGCATCTATAGATTGAAACTTGTCATGGTCTTAGGGGTAACATCCTATAGTGTCATAGCACATCTCTTTCATGTCAGTCACTAGTTGTTCTAAATACATATGCCCACTATTGGTTGATTTACTATAAAGATTCCTCTTGAAGAATATCTCTTTCACGTTAGTCACCAGTTATTCTAATTGTGTGTGGCTATTGTTACTTGCTTCACTATAGATATTCCTCTCAAAGAAGATATCTTTCATGTTAGTCATCAGTTGTTCTAACTATTTCTATCTATTGTCACTTAGTTTCTTATTGAGATTCTTCTCAATGAAGATTCCTCTCTGAAATTAATCACCAGTTGTCTTAACTAAATTTGTCTACTATTGTCCTCCTATTGAAGAGATTTCTTTCACATGTGTTCTAAACATTCACACTTGACATTAATCCTATAACACAAAAACTAAATTAAAAATGTTGGATCTATTTGAAATATGCTGAGCTTTTCTTTGTTTTTTTTTTCTTTCACTTTATCATTTCCCTTTGAGCAACTAGAGGATGTCTCTTTTGACTAGAGAAGTGAGGAATGGGGCATGATCTTTTCTTTGCTTTCTCTTTGATGGTTTAGTTCTAATGATCTGATACATCCATATAAAAGGGGTATCCACTATAAGAGTCTCTATCTCATATTAGATGGTCATGTGTACCTCAACTCATTTTATATGGACTCCTCAATGAGGTTGGTTATTTTCCTTTGTTTTTTGAGTGAATTCTCTTTGCTATAGTCAATACTGAAACTCATCCTACTAAATGAACATTTTGGTCATTGCGAGTATACTTAACATAGTTCCATCTTAGGTTATGAATGCAAGGGTCATTATATGCAAAATCTTTCCTAAATACTCAGCATAAGAAGGATCTCTCATGTGTTTGGTGTGTTTGCACACAAGAAACATTCTAGTCATCCTAGAATTTATCCTTTGATGCTTATGTTAGCTTGCTACATTAAAAGGAACAAATGTTCTAGTCATTCTGGATCTTGTGCCTTAATGCTTACATTTAGTTCTGACAAAACTAAGACATATGTCATATTCATATTCTCATTATTGCAATGTCAGTGCGAATTGTATGATATTTGTGGGTCTAACTAAACAATTAGTGATAATAATTTTATGAGTTCAGTAACTAGACCTTGGGATGCATCTAGCATAGGGTTGTATTTCATACTCCACTTACATAAGGGCATACTTTTATCACTACTTTATTTGCATCTTTAGACATGAGAGATTGTTGGTTTCTCCAAGATATCATGTTTCTTCATTACTACACACACAATCATGTCCTTAGTTTGTCCTCTTGACTTTCCTGGGGTACCTATCACTGATAATCAAATTGAAACCTACATGAGATGTTAGTTCATTTATATTTTTCATTCAATCAAATCATATCACTAAACATATCATGTATGATAAACTATAAGAGAAATAATGACACATGCACAGATGCTCAAATCAAAATATCTCATATATATAAATCATTCCAATGGAGTCAAGTGTAAATTGATACAAAAATATATGCTACTCACGAACTTTTAATCTAAAAATGATACAAAATGGTGTTGGCACACCAATCACTACATAGCCAAAACAAAATTGATAGAGAAAACAACTAATTTTGTGCCTCTTCTACCCCCACAAGTGGAGGAGGAGGAAGGGGTAGAACATCTGCTCTAGTTGGTGGCTGTGCATCTCCTAACTCTCTTGCATACTCTAAAAATTGGGGCACCTGCTCTAGTGCATCTAGAAGTACCCCAACTTATGTTTTGTAATAGTAAGCTACTTTCACTGACTACAACATAGCCTCATCATGATGTTGCTTCATCTACTCTTTCATCTCATAGTTCTCCCACTCTAGATCTTCCAATCAGGTGTCTCTCACTACAATCTATATCTACAAATCTCCCAGCTACTACTGTCTAGCTCTCAATCTATATTTCTCTCTCCTCAAGATATCCTATGTCTATGCTAGGATATCTCTACCTAGTGGATAAGGAGTAGGTTGATCCTACATCTCCTCATCACCCACTCTAGGTTTGGCCTATTGAGCTAGTTTCTCATCTGCTCATGGCCTCTATGTATCTTTGATAATGGCACCCGAAGTACCTATCTCACCTTGAGGACATCTATGACCTATCCCACTCTCATGAGCATAGATTTTATCCCATCCAATGAGGAGGGATCTAACCTTGTCTTGTACCCTACCTAGGTCTCTCCTATTATGGCTCCTATTGTGGCTACTACTATG
This sequence comes from Cupressus sempervirens, assembly GCA_028749045.1. Lineage (NCBI taxonomy): Eukaryota > Viridiplantae > Streptophyta > Pinopsida > Cupressales > Cupressaceae > Cupressus > Cupressus sempervirens. Next base: position 268,143,410 of record CM053788.1, on the reverse strand, counting down.
GTGCCTACACTTGTTGTATAGGTACTACTCTCAACACTAAATCTATAAATTGTGGGAGAGATGATTCACAAAATAATCCCTATATGTTGGATTCATCCCCCCATTTGCAACTATAGGAATGTAATCCCAACATGTTAGGGTGAGGGAGTGTACATCAATCATAGACTTCCTAGGGTCTAATATGATAGACTACTCATGCTCCACCTCTAAGGTGAAGCAGGCATAGGTGTAGTACTCCTATAATATATCATGTGACCAACCATACCATCACCATAGACATGTCAAAGAGAATCTCTCAATCACCTGGATTGAGTAACCAATCAATGGTCAAGAGGAAAACATATGTTTGAGCTCTACTCAAGCATCATCTCACACCTTTATCTCTCTCCATAGATTCCATACTATTTCTATCAAGTCATCAAGTTGACCTTGCCACTACTTAGTCTTACCTAGAGTTTTCTGGGTCATCTATCCTTGATATCTACATATGCAGGGCTCATGGTCCTACCTCATGTCTATGCAGATAGGTCTCGTGATGGGAAAGTGCTCTCATGCTAGAATGTAAAGTTTGGCTACCATTCTCTTCTTCCCTCGATACACTACCTCATGTATCTCATGGAATATATGGGCAACATACACTGACTCCATCCAAAATGTGTTGTCTCCTCTAGGATTCATGTCCCCAACCACACTCCAATCCATGTTGGCTTCTGTAAGGCATTAGAAAGAAACTCAAGAATATAACAAGTACTACTCCCAATTTGTTAGTGGGACCATACATTTGCACCAACTCCTCTCATGTGATGGCTCTACCTATGATGAGATCCTCCTAGAAGATGGCTCTTAATGCCAATATATTCAGTCTCACCTAAGTATTGCACTCAACTTGTGGCCCATGGAAGGGTATCCATAAAATCCTATAGATGTCCTTAGGGGTGACTATCTTCTCTCCAAGAGGCAAGTGGAAAGTGTTTGTCTCTGAATGGAAACACTCTATAAGTGTAGTCAATAATATATGATTCACCTATATATTGGGGATATCACATAGATGAGATAATATGAGTGAATCAATTTATGCTAGCTTTGCATCATCTAACTAGTGGATCAGTGCTCTGAATGGGGGATAGTGCAATCTAAATGAGATGTCTAGAAAGCTAACCTATAAACATGAAAAAAATAAGAGCATAATTAGTATTAGACATGTGCAACATCATACTATCTCTAAATGCACTAAAACCTATTGAATGCATACAAAAATGACTGACAAAAGTGCAAAATGACAACAAAAAGATCAATTTTTTGACAATTTTTCCACACATTACTAGATTTCCACATGAAATTTCACTTCCTTGCACGAGATTTCATTTCTTTGCATAAGAAACATCATTGTAGCAAACAAAGATACAAGGTTATCGAGGGTCTCTTGTATGAGAGATGGGTTCCTCCCATACGAGAAAACCCAATGCCTTACATAAAGAAGTACCCTTTTGGTCCTCACATGAAGAAGCCTATAGGCTTGTGCAAAAAATGAAGTTTATGTGCGACACCCTAGTACAAAAAAGTTTGAAACACTCAAAAAACTCAAAAAAATCATCAAAATGTGTGAAATTTTCAATCAAGAAGAAGTAATTGACTACTCACTAGAGGCTTGTAGTTCACTGGCTGACTATGTCAGCTTGAATGCTCAAATCAATGAGTATGCATAGTGACCACCATTTTCCTCCTGAGAGCTCTATTCTTCACAAAAGACAAAGCTCAAATGATTTTAAAATGACCTTTTGGGCCCTTATACAGGTTTTTATTTGGACCCTTTATAGGTTTTGACCTAATTTTTAAAGTGCTTCGATTGACGTGAAAATCACCTCTGGCTATTTTGACTACTTTGAGTTCATTTTTGGGATTGAATTTGAAATTTGACACACTTAAACAACTCAAATTCATAGTTTAAATATGATTGAATACTTGTGTAGTCCAATTTTATGATACTTTGAGAATCTTGAAATATTGTGAAATCATATCTCTTTAAATTTTCCGTTTTTTTTGGAAAATTCAACTCAAGTAAACCCTGGTTAATCTTGGTCAAACTTGATCTTTTGGAACTTGAAATCACTCTAAATCAACTCCAAATTTTCTTCATGATCTCCTATATTCTACATTCTTATGATTCTCTAATCACTTTAGTATCTTCCAATCTACTATTCTATATCACCATTCTAGTGTGTCATCTTTCAATTTTTCTCCCAAAGGGGGCAGGATGATTACATTATTAAATCTTTCAAACTAATTTCAACTTAATCTGAACATTATGTCCTAATCACTAGGGGAATATCATCACTTAGGGCACCTTTTTTTCCCCAATTTGGCATCATATGTCATCTATCTCATCTTTTGATCAACTAATCACACTTATAATGGTCCTTATCATAGTTCAATGGATAGGTATTGGGACAGTCTAACCCTGACTCATGAGGATCAAGCCTCATTCTGGGGATGATTGTATAACTCATGATTGGATCTTCTTGCCTTTTATGGACTAGTATTTAGGAGTTCTATCTAGATTCTAGAGAATTAAGGTTTGTTCTAGAGATAATTCTAAATTCTTGCTCAAGATTAAGCTTCATTTTGGAGATAATCCTAATTCTTGCTAAGAATTAAGCTCTATTTGGAGAGAATTCTAAAATTTTGCTTTCAATCACTATTTAAACAATAGGTATTGGGATAGTCTAACCCTCACTCCTAAAGATTAAGCCTCATTCTAGGGATAATTCTATGAATCATGATTAATTTGGCCAACTTCTAATGGATAGGTATCAGGGAAATCTAACCTTGACTGCTGAGAATTGAGTCTCATTCTGGGAACAATTCTATGAAGTTTGATAGTCTTTTCTCTTTCATATTAGTATCTAGGTGTTCTATATGGATCCCCTAAAGCTAAGCTTTGTTCTGGAGATAACCTTAGAAAAATCATCAATTGGTCTCTGTGTCATCAATCTCATAATCAATATCACTTCTTGATCTATATTCTTAGACTTCTAATTTCTTTGAATCAATATGCAGTTCAAACATTCATTCAAAGAGGGGAAAATGTAATACCCCAAAATTGGCACATTGGTATGTTGAACCAATTTCAGTCTATCAATCTTACTCAAAGTCCTATTGTACTAGGAAATTTTGATTCTAACAATCTCTACTTGACCTAAGTGTCAAATGTAGAAAATCCCTAATCTACATTACACACATACTTTATTTAATTCCTAAATACTAATCAAATTAGCTAAACTAAACCTATTAATTGAGTTTAATTTAATTACAAGACCTAGTGCTTTGATTAAATTAAATTCTCCCCTTTAGCTAATATACATGAGGAATTAAATGTCTTTGATTTAAATTATATCCTCATTCTAATTATTGAATTTAATTATTTAATTAGAGATTATTCATTTATGAGGTCCTATTTAACCTTTTTAAATCATATACCTTCTCCAAATTCTCTCTTCAGTTCAGAATTGGAAACTCTAAGTGGACTGGAATTAGAAAGGGAATGAGATCAGTTAACTCCTCATCACACTTAGAAGTTGCCAATTAACTCCCTTTTCACAAGGGAATCTTCTATTCTAACTGAATCTCATCTTTAATCTTGACCATTCATTCTATTTGATCTTGACCATTGATCAAATTCTAGGATTATATTTAAGAAATCCTCAACCTCCCATTTAAAATATGCACATGAATAGTATCAAACTAATGCCAAATTATTCACTCGTATATTTTCATTCATAACTTATTTACTTTCATACTTGCAATCTCATATTGACTAAATATGCATACATCTAGATTAATTTCTCTTTCTTATTCTTAGATTAATTTGCATACATCTAGCTTAAATCTTGCATATCATCTAGCTTAGAAGAAATCCTTTACACTAGTGGTCTGGTTGTTGATCTCTCAAATCTGAGAGTGGGCAACAAAATCCTATTAGTTAGAAAACAACAGATCAATTTGTAGGATCATTTTGAATGGATAATCCCATGTTTATTTTGGGATGATTCTCACATGTAATGATCATGTTGAAGTGTGGTTAATTACAAAGGCCCACAATTAACATACACACTTGGTCTTCATTTCTTCTACAACTTCCTCAAGTATCCTATTTTTCTCCTTTTCCTTACCCACCAGTATCCTATTTTTCTCCTTTTCCTTACCCATCTCCTTGGCTAACTTTTCATTAGTCACCATTTTTGTTTCACCTACTCACTCTTTTGTATTTTGAAACATCTGTCAACTATCCCAAATCTTTTGGGGCTCTAATACCACTCTAATGTAATGACAGATCTTGCTCACCAATCCTATTTGCCTTAGGGTCTTCTCTAGGCCACTTCTTTATCCTATTAGGGTTCTTCACTACCCTACCTCAAGGGGGTTCCTAACTTGACCCTCTTATCTTCAATTTGCCAATATCAACATTAGAACCAACTTAGCCATAAGATTTCCCTTGTATGTCTTCATGCACCCCTATACCTAATAACCAAATTTGATTAAAAGAAATCAACCCTAGAGAGGAAGGTTTGTTAATAAGGTTTTGGGTCCATTATAACACCAAAAAACCCTAATTGCATTGAAATCCCTATCAATTTTAAATTCTAGCACCAAATTGTCTTGATTTGGGCTACAAGGAATTAGGCCTGATTTCTTACTATTTGACCAATAACTCAAAATTTTATAAAACAAAGTTCAAAAAGGGATTCACTTCCTAATACCTTTTATGGATCCATTCAATATTTTACTGGTCTCCACTCCTCAAACAAAATGTACAATGGAGTGCTTTTTTATAGCCAAAAAATAAGGGTTTCATGGACTTTGAACAGTTTGCATAAAGGTTTACTTTTTCACCTCACAAAAATCACCACCCAAAATTGTCCTTTGGCATGGGGTCTCATCAAACTTCCCTCTTCCTCTCCAAATTATTATATTAAAGCATCCAATGCATTCAATCCACCAAAAAACTCTTGTAGTGCTCTATGTTCCCTAGCCATGCACTACTGGCTCACCTAGGGCATCACTACAAAAATAGAAAATAAAATTTACAAGGCCCAACCTTCTCCACACATATGGTACAAGAATTTATATCATCAATTCGAAGAGCCCATACAAATTCCATAGAGGAATGGTGAGTTATGACCTCATTTACACAAACTGTCTAGTTCAAAACAATGACAGTGCACAAAACTAAAGAATTTACAAAACAATGAAAAAGAACCAAACACACTAACTAAAACAACATATAATCTACCAATTACATGGGCTACCTTATTCAAAATTCACAACACTAAGTTTAATCCCTAGAAAATCCATTAGCAAGGAAATACATCAAAATACTCAAAAAACTTGCTCATTCATAAGTTGCTCTTCCTTTAAAACTACATCCAACCCTCATGACAGGTTGAGGTGTTGGAAATAATCAAGACTAGCTAGGTTACTAAGAGGGGAGAGGTGAATCAGTAACCTCAAAACTTTTGACAAAATTACTGCATGCATGAAAAACTAAAAGCACAAAATACTATGAACACAATATTTGGTGACTCAAAAACCTTCCAATTAGAAAGTAAAACTAGGGTGGGGATGATACCCACAAAAATTTAATACTATAGTATAAATTTGGCCTGTTAAGGCTTACAATGATCACTTCTGATGATTTTCCCTATTAGGAGCAATCGGGACTGCTAGGTCCACCTTGTTAGAGGTTTTATGATCACACAATGAAGTATGCACTCAGTAAAGAGATTTAAGAAAAGACTGTTAAGTCTACCCTGTTAAAGGATTTGAAGATGATTCACCTATTAGGATGAAATGGTAGATTTGACCTACAACTATATTGCTGATTAAGATCCTTGAAATTTTGATCACCTCTTTATGATAGATGTAACTTGATTGCCCCTAATTTGACCTTACTATTCACTATGCTCTGTTGCTAATTCACATTCGCATTCTCATGCATCATAACATGATAACTTCTTTCTTGGGTATGATACACTACATTACATATATACCATCCCAATTCTCATAATTACAAGGTAATCCAAAACACAAGATATAACCAATATTACTGAGTCAACACAAATGTAGAAACTCAGGCTCTAAAAGATGACTTGGTGAATTTCTAATACTCGGTGTCCACTACATTACTCGACATCATCATGCATTCAGTAGAAGTAGAGGCTCAGTCCATACTAATCACTCAACATAGTTTCAAACTTGGTGAACATTGGAGACTCAGTAGATATAGTGTCACTCAGTAGAAATTGAATTCCATGTTTACCATGCCTGCACTCAGTAAACACTACTCATCCCATCACTCGGTTAACACTAGCTTCACATCACAAGAACTAATGACTCGATAGACACTGCGAAGCTCGATAATCACTGAAATGCTCAATAAGAACTGAACTACTTAGTCTGAACTACTAGAATTTGCACTACCTGAATTCACTTGGTAACCACTGGAATGCTCAGTATGAACTGTGAAACCAAATAATCATTGAATTTCTTGGTACGAACTAGAGACTAGAAAAAGACCTCAGTAATCATACAAAATCTAAATAAATGTTGTCACTAATAACAACCAAGACTTAATTTCAACATGAGGGAGGTCTAAAATAGGTCTATAATCTCTTATCAAACCTCTTAGAGGTGGTTACAAAATTATCTAATTGAAGTTGCACTTTTTGTCACCTAAATTTGCACCCTATCAAATTACAAGAGAAATTTAATAATTTAGGCCAACATTGGAACAGCCAAAGGTTGTGGGTAACCTATCAATGGCTGAACCTCTAGATTCTAGGTTGGCTCCTTTATGGGAAATCACCTTATTGATTCTTCTAACACTACTTTCTTGCTGAGAAAAGGGTTAAGGAAGATTGCAAAACAAAAGAAATAAACTACTTCCTAAAAGGTGATCCACCAAATATGTTTAAATAAAGGTTTCAAAAAATAACAACCATTTCACCATCAATACACAAGAAAGCACTAATAAGCACTCAGACTTTATATTGGCCTACAATAGTGTTTCGCATTAAGATTTTGATTCTCACTCATTAAGAAAAATAGAGATTTTCTACTTAATAAGATGAAAATAAATCAAACACAAAAGGTGACCTGCAGACAAAAGACACTCCAGTGACAAGGTAAAAACTGAGACAGATTAACAAGGAACCTTTGGATTTACAGACTAACGTATCAAATCAAGAAGACTACACAATACCACAAAAAAAGATTGAGGCTTGAAAATCTTTTCCAAAATGAACCTGTAAAATGCTTGTCATATATTCAACTTTTCTTCAAAATAGTTACAGAAAAACACATAACAATATTTAGGATAAAATATCACTCAATACTATTTTTGAATAACTTAGAACTGCCTTCTAATGAGCTCTAAAACTCATTAAGTACCAAACCCAACCCCTTGGGTCGTATGCAGAATGATAGCCACCAAAATAGGGCTTAGAAACTTCCAAAATGAAGTCCAATAAAGTCTAAGACTTCATTAACTCATAATTGCACCCCATGACTCATCAAAACCACCCAAAAAATGCTCTAACAAGTCATAAAGAGCCATAAACCAATAGGGAAAAGTCAAATTTGACCTCCACACTTCCTCCTAAAAAGGTTCCTCATGTTTCCAACTTTAACCTTTTCAATCAAGACCATAAAATATGGAATTAATTCAATTCTTCTCTTTTTTCATTTAAAATAGAAGAATATATATTTAATGACTTATAAAATTGTCATTCAAATACATCTTCTTTACAATGTGACATATATATGCAAAAAGGAAAGAAAATAAAATAAAATTAATTACCCATAAGGTATTGAATAAAACCTTTCCCTTCTCTTAAATTAAACACAAAGTTTCAAAAACATAAAAACCCTATCAAATACCCCATGGACTTCAAAAGATCTTTCAAAATGACAAAGGGTATAATATGTTAAAGAAAACCTAAGTTATTATTTTCTCATTCTGGGATTTTCGAATTGGAAGGAGTGAGGGTTTCATCAGTCATTTTTGGTGGAAATTCGATGGTTTTTGCACTGGTGTCGTGTTTAGAGTGGACCTTCTTCACATCATTTGATCTTGATCCATTTTTGGCATTTGTTGTATCTTCCATTGTAGACGTAACTGAAGGTATGAACTTAATTTCAGTTTTTGTTTTACTATTATTGTGCTCATGCTGTCTTTTTGCTGGAGATTGATTTTTGCTAAAACAAGACACTGCTGTAGATGTAAACGTGTGACAAGAACAACATTTTTGTAAGAAAAACTCAGATGGATTTTGTATAAGTAAATTCTCACTGGCCACCTGCAAGATATTAAAGTCACTGTTATGAACACTTCTAAAACCCAAACTAGGTTTTCTTGTAGTTATATCAGCACTTAATTTTTTTCTCTACTAATTCTTCAAACCTGTATGTAGATGCATGTTGAATACATTTTATTTTTTTGTATCCCATGTTGTATTTGATGTTCTTTCCTGACCAGTTGTTATAATATACAAATTACTTTGTTATAAATTATCTTCAAAGCTATATTTCCAAACCTGAGTAGGGTTCCCCTTATTTTTTAAAATTTCATTTCCAAGGTCCATACACAGGACTTTCACAGAAACTATCATTTTCATGGATTGGAATAGGTTTACCACTGCTATTTATTGTATCAACTAGTCAAGTTTTAGCCACGAATCCATTATGAAGTGATAAATACAATCAGGTACTAGAAAGATTCTTGCCTCTGAATAAGTTGTTATACTCTTTAAATTAAGGGAGTTTATAGTGCATTGATTACAATATTCTTCATCTATAGCTTTCACTATATTTTTTTCTTGATCATAGAGGTGCTCACCTATTGCTTTTTTGCATAAACAACTAAATGTTGTAGCATGTATAAAATCCACACTTCTATCCACATTAGTATTATTGACCTTTGGAATAGATGTTTGTCAGCTCCTTTGCAAAGGTAATCTTGAATTGCATGTATATTACAAATGCACTTAACATGCTTGTTCTCTAAAGGATCCAAGGTTATATACTTTACTCGAATAGAAAAACTCCCCAAATATTAATCCTTTTTTTTATAATTGATGGATGTTTTCTCATGAGTTCCATCACAAGATTCAACCTCAAATGTGTTCTCTTTACTACAACAGACTGCCTTCTTTCTTCATAGGCAACAGTTAATTTGCACTTCTAGATTAAAAATTGTTGATTGAGTTGACTTATAGGGTTCCAACACGGGCTCGTGGCACCTATAAACAACTTCATCAGCAATTGAACTTGTTATTGATCATTTTAATGTCTCTACTTTCTACACATGGCACAAACATGTTAATAATAAAATCACTTGTATGCATTGATTTTTAGACTCTGATATTGTTGCTCCATGATTAATTGAATTCACTATTCTTATTCAAATTAGGATCATGGGTAAATGGTACAAGTGTATATGTATGTTTTGTGGAACTAGACATTGCTTAGATCCATAAGGATCTAACCTATACCCTTCTTTCTCTTTTTTGCAGGAGTTCAATGCTTAGGGAATCGGGAAGAACTGAATTTCAGCAAGGCAACCTCAGGAATGCGGGCTTAGACTAGCCTCTTCTCTGATAAAATTTACAATTTGCTAGTCACTATCAAAAACTTGCCAATGTACGCTATTATCAGGTACAGTCAACGTGACAACCACCTTAATACATTTGTTCTAGCCTTTGCTGCTGACTTCCTTGGGAACATTAAATTCTACCCCTATGGTAGCCAACTTGTGAGTGTGTCTATTTTAATTTCTTGGAATTGAAATCAGATTTATGGCATCAAAATCTTCTAACAAATCTCATACTTTGGTTCTGTAAGATTTCAATAGATTGTTCTTGGTTGTATTCAAACTCCTCACTTGATTAACCACTAACTCACTAGATCTTTAAACAATAGATACCCATCCTTCTAGCCCATTCTAGTCCATGTATCAATGCCTCATACTCAGTCGTGTTATTGGAATAGCTAAAATAGAAACAACAAGAAGAATAATACCTCTTTCCACTAGGAGATATCAGCATACAACCACCACCAGCTCTGACTTTGCTTCTAGCACCATCACAATACATGTCCCAAACTTGCTCAACTAACTCCTCATCTTGTTGGTCAGTTTCTTTGACCAGATTTGGGATTATGGCATTTGGTTCCATCATCATGTAAACTCCAAGGTCTGACTATTCAACAAGGGCTGAAGTATTTTGCATTTGGTCCTGAACAACCCATTCATCAAGAAGTATATCTAGAATACCTTCAATTGGAGTTTGACTTTCTGCCCCATTATCCTTTAATTCATTTATTATCAAGTTGGCATTGACAGGGCTAGGATTATAGGGCTCAATGTGATCTTTTGCAATAGGTTCAGACTAGATAGTAACTTTGGTGCCATACCTGGTTCTAAACAACATGTGTGACCAATCTAAAGATAAATAACCTCCTATCTTAGTAGTGAAATCATGCGAAAGACACGAGGAAAAATAAGGGGGTAGCTCAATGATGTAGATATCTTGAGGAATGGAAAAATTTGGACAGGCATGAAGAATCAAATCCAAACCCTTAACAACACCAATCATGCCTACCGATGTTCCATCTAGCTGAACAACTCCCTTTTCCAGAGGCTCATACTTAATTCCTAGCTTGTCTATAATTTTTTTAGGCATAACAGAGCTATTAGCTCTCGAATCAATCATATAGTTATGGACTAGGCTATTTCCAATGATTAAGGACACATAAAAAGGAGGTGGTTTAGATTGTACCAAATTTTGAACTGCAGGACTTTCTTCAGCATTAGTCAATATGACTTTAGCACTATCAGGACTAGGCTCACTAGACAAAGTCAAATCACTCAAAGCTGATTGCAACAAATCCTTTTTCCCTAGAATACTTAATGAATCCCACAATGACATGGAAACATTAACCTTCTTCATTGAATCTAAAATATTGAAGGTAGGGACACTTACTTTGGCACCTTTAGAAAGAGTCGCTAGATTATCAGTTGCTGGAGCAGCAGGTGGCACACTTGGTTTGGGTACATTTGTTGATTGGATAGCAGTTGGTAAAGGTTCACCCCTTAGTGAAATCCTTTGGTTGGAAGGAATCTGTTGGGCTTGATTTGTAACCATGGCTGTTGCTGGTTTATCTAGTACCGCAACTACTTTTTTTGGTATGTTGACATCTAAAGCTCTCTTTTTATTTCTCGTGTTATCTGCTATTGTGGAACCATCCTGGTTAACTCCACAAAATTCATCTTTTTGCTAGTTTAACAATGTTGTTTCAAGTTATTGCTCTACTTGATTGGATGTTGAAACCTCATTAGCTACAGCTTGATGGTTTCTTGGCATACTCTGAATCATCAGTGCCTAATTGATCATTCCATTCACACAAGTATTCTAATTGTGTGCTTGGTTACAGGGATAGCACCATTCAAAATCTTGTACCAGGTTATTTTGAATAGGAAGCATTTCCTTTGAAGTACTGGCAGAATTTGGATTATAGGGCTGAACAGGTCTATTATTGTATGCTCTTTGACCTTGATTTTGATGGAACACAGGCCTATTCCCTTGGTTTTGTTGAAACCTAGGTTGTATAGGCTATTGATAAGGCCTATAATTTTGATTTGTTGCTTTTTAATATTAACTATCTCATTACCAAAGTTCTGTAGCAAGCCTTTGATTTCTTGAAGTTCATTTGACTGAGCTAAAACATCTATTTGTAGTGCATTCTAGGACATTCCTGGTGCTGGTAGTGCTGGTACAGCTAGAATGGCCACTAAAGGAGCCACTTGCAATGGCTCTACTAAAGGTAGCCTTGGTGCAACTAGAAAAATAGGCATTGTAGGACTTGGGCCTATTTGACCAGCTTGTATCAAATTGTTTTCTACTCTTATAGCTATTTGATACGCATTTGGGAGAGTATTTCCTCCTAATGATTGAATCATTACAGTAATGTTGCTGTTAAATGCCCTTAGGAAGTATAAGAATGCATGCTCAATAGATGGCCTTATTGTCATAGGAATTCTTTCCCAAGTCTTTTGGAATTTGAAGTTGAAATCAGACACTTGCTCATGAGGAGCCCATTCGATAGTTGACAACTGCTCCATCAGAGACAAATGATCTAAGGTATCCTTGAAAAAGTCACACAAAGTTGTTCCCAGCCGGTCCCAATCTGTAATGGATGCTACAGCTAACCTTCTGTACCATTCTAGAGCTTTTCCTTTAAATGAGGTTGCCAAGAGCCTAATTGCAATATTGTCTTCAGTAACATGATGTAATGCACATAAATTAGCTATATCTTGAATATGTTTTGTAGGAGTGGTTTGTTCTTCTCCTGAAAAGTATGGTAAACTTTTCAAAGTAGCCACTGGTATGGGATCATGATGTGCTAGATTTAAAGGACTCCCCTGGTCAAATGCAGCAAAAGCTCTTACCATTTTTGCTTTCTTAGTCCTTCTTCTTTTGACCAATACTAATGGAAATGGTTGTAATAATACTGGACTTGCAAGAGGAGGAATATATTTTGCTTTTCTTGTCTTGACTAAGCTTTCTTGCACTCTGTTAGTTATTCTCCTACCTCTCCTAGGTGGTGATAGCTCACTGTATTGAAGAGATGCAGCACTGCTTCCTGTTTGGACTTTACCCATAAATTACTGCACTAAAAATGCTCATACGAAAACAACGGAGTCGCCAAGTGTGCTTATTTTTTCCTTTTGCAGAAGAATATATTGTTGAACACACCAACAACAATATCAAAAAAACACAAAAAGAAGTACCAAACTCCTTTGGTCCCACCGGGCATGCCAAAAACTCTTGTCACCTAAATTTGCACCCTATCAAATTACAAGAGAAATTTAATAATTTAGGCCAACATTGGAATAGCCAAAGGCTGTGGGTAACCTATCAATGGCTGAACCTCTAGATTCTAAGCTGGCTCCTTTATGGGAAATCACTTGATTGATTCTTCTAACACTACTTTCTTGCTAAGAAAACAGTTAAGGAAGATTGCAAAACAAAAGAAATAAACTACTTCCTAAAAGGTGATGCACCAAATATGTTTAGAGAAAGGTTTCAACAAATAACAACCATTTCACCATCAATACACAAGAAAGAACTAATAATCACTCAAACTTTATATTGGCCTGCAACAGTGTTTCACATTAAATTTTTGATTCTCACTCATTAAGAAAAATAGAGATTTTCTACTTAATAAGATGAAAATAAATCAAACACAAAAGGTAACCTGCAGACAAAATACACTCCAGTGACAAGGTAAAAACTGAGATAGATTAACAAGGAACATTTGGATTCACAGACTAACCTATCAAATCAGAAAAACTACAAAATACCACAGAAAAATATTGAGGCTTGAAAATCTTTTCCAAAATGAACCTGTAAAATGCTTGTCATATATTCAACTTTTCTTCAAAATAGTTACAGAAAAACACATCACAATATTCAAGATAAAATATCACTCAATACTATTTTTGCATAACTCAGAACTACCTTCTAATGAGCTCTACAACTCATTAAGTACCAAACCCAACCCCTTGGGTCGTATGCAAAATGATAGCCTCCAAAATAGGGCTTAGAAACTTCCAAAATGAATTCCAATAAAGTCTAAGACTTCATTAACTCATAATTGCACCCCATGACTCATCAAAACCACCCAAAAAATGCTCTAACAAGTCATAAAGAGCCATAAACCAATAGGGAAAAGTCAAATTCGACCTCCACACTTCCTCCTAAAAAGGTTCCTCATGTTTCCAACTTTAACCTTTTCAATCAAGACCATAAAATATGGAATTAATTCAATTCTTCTCTTTTTGCATTTAAAATAGAAGAATATATATTTAATGACTTATAAAATTGTCATTCAAATACATCTTCTTTACAATGTGACATATATATGCAAAAAGGAAAGAAAATAAAAAATTATTTACCCATAAGGTATTTAATAAAAAATTTCCCTTCTCTTAAATTAAACACAAAGTTTCAAAAACATAAAAACGCTATCAAATACCCCATGGACTTCAAAAGATCTTTCAAAATGACAAATGGTATAATATGTTAAAGAAAACCTAAGTTATTATTTTCTCATTCTGGGATTTTCAAAGTGGAAGGAGGAGTGAGGGTTTCATCAGTCATTTTTGGTGGAAATTCGATGGTTCTTGCACTGGCGTTGTGTTTAGAGTGGACCTTCTTCACATCATTTGATCTTAATCCATTGTTGGCATTTTTTGTATCTTCCATTGTAGATGTAACCAAAGGTAAGAACTTAATTTCAGTTTTTGTTTTATTGTTGCTGTTCTCATGCTGTCTTTTTGCTGGAGATTCATTTTTGCTAAAACAAGACACTGTTGTAGATGTAAACGTGTGACAAGAATAACATTTTTGTAAGAAAAACCCAGATGGATTCCGTATGAGTAAATTCTCATTGGCCACCTGCAAGATATTAAAGTCGCTATTATGAACACTTCTAAAACCCAAATTGGATTTTCCTATAGCTATATCAGCACTTAAATTTTTTCTCTGCTAATTCTTCAAACCCATATGTAGATGCATTTTGAATACATTTTTTTTTTTTGTATCCCATGTTGTATTTGTTGTTCTTGCCTCTAACCAACTATTATAATATACAAATTACTTTTTTATAAATGATCTTCGAAGCTATATTTCCAAACCCGAGTAGGGTTCCCCTTGTTTTCTAAAATTTCATTTCCAAGGTCCACACACAGGACTTTCACAGAAACTATCACTTTCATGGATTGGAATAGGTTTACCACTGCTATTTATTGTATCAACTAGTCAAGTTTTAGCCATGAATCCATTATGAAGTGACAAATACAATCAGGTACTAGAAAGATTCTTGCCTCTGAATAAGTTGTTATACTGTTTAAATTAAGGGAGTTTATAGTGCATTGATTACAATATTCTTCATCTATAGCTTTCACTATATTTTTTTCTTGATCATAGAGGTGCTCACCTATTGCTTTTTTTCATAAAAAACTAAATGTTGTAGCATGTATAAAATCCACACTTCTATCCACATTAGTATTATTGACCTTTGGAATAGATGTCTGTCAGCTCCTTTGCAAAGGTAATCTTGAATCGCATGGATATTACAAATGCACTTAACATGCTTGTTCTCTAAAGGATCCAAGGTTATATACTTTACTCGAACAGAAAAACTCCCCAAATATTAATCCTTTTTGTTATAATTGATGGATGTTTTCTCATGAGTTCCATCACAAGATTCAAGCTCAAATATGTATGTTTTGTGGAACCAGACATTGCTTAGATCCATAAGGATCTAACCTGTACCTTTCTTTCTCTTTTTTGCGGGAGTTTGATGCTTAGGGAACAAGGGAGAACTGAATTTCAGCAAGGCAACCTCAGGAATGTGGGCTCAAACCATCCATATACCCCCAGGCAATGGTTGGTTCCCTTTCTTATACTCTTTCATGTTCATTTGTATCATTTATTATGTTTTCTACATGTTCCTTATTTGCACAAGAATAATGAACAGGTTACTCTCACGGCCTTGTGTGAGAGATTTTGATCACTTTTTCATTCAGTACATGTTCTTTAATTCTTTAATGTATAAACTCCAAATTTAAAATTGTCATTTTTTAATACAAATAAAGAATTTTCCCATTTTATCAATGTAATGTACTTTTTCTATTTCTGAAAACACTGGCAAATGACTGCAATTGATAAATAGTAGATTCATGTTAAAAAAAAAATTCGTAGGTAATGAAATTTTGATAACAATAACATTATAACTTCTTTCTTGGGTATGATACACTGCATTACATATATACCATCCCAATTCTCATAATTACAAGGTCATCCAAAACACAAGATATAACCAATATTACTGAGTCAACACAAATGTAGAAACTCAGGTTTTAAGAGATGACTTGGTGAATTTCTAATACTTGATGTCCACTGCATTACTCGACATCATCATGCATTCGGTAGAAGTAGAGGCTCAGTCCATACTAATCACTCAACATAGTTTTAAACTTGGTGAACATTGGAGACTCAATAGATATAGTGTCACTCAGTAAAAAATGAATTCCATGTTTACCATGCCTGCACTTGGTAAACACTACTCATCCCATCACTCAGTGAACACTGGCTTCATATCACAAGAACTAATGACTCGATAGACACTACGAAGCTCAATAATCACTAAACTACTCAATAATAACTAAATTGCTCAGTCTGAACTGTGAAACCTAGTAATCACTGAATTGCTCGGTATGAACTGGAGACTAGACAAAGACATGAGTAATCATACAAAATCTAAATAAATTTTGTCACTAATAATAACCAAGACTTAATGCCAACATGAGGGAGGTCTAAAATAGGTCTATAATCTCTTATCCAACCTCTTAGAGGTGGTTACAAAATTATCTAATTGAAGTTGCACTTTTTGCAAGAAAAGTTATCATGACAATTTTTGCAATTTTGCAAAATTGTCAAAATTGGTCCAAACCCATGAAACTCCACCAAGTGCCTAGATGTGTCACTTATAACATGAAAGCATCATTCCACTCCTTTGTTAACTAATCTATCCCTCTAGATGCACAATTTTTATTCTTAGCAAGAATGAGAATAATTTGACTACACTAAGCAGCTTTGGATGACTAGGTAATAATTGAGACCAAATTAATTCTCCTAATGGTTAAGTCCTAATCTAGGACTTTCTATCCCCATTTATTCCACTAGTGGATTGGCTAAGGCCACCATAAGATAAAATTCAACTAGGAACCCTAGGTTATTAGATAGCCTTACCTAGGTGCTCCTGCATTAGATTCCAATATTTGTCAATTCAAGCTTAGTTGGTGCAAAAGGTTACAATTTTTTTTATTTGAGATTTTTTAAACTATAAAAATTTAAAACTATTCATCATGGGGCTAAAAAAAATTCTCCATCAATTTCACTTGGTTAGGTAAATGCTAGTGGAGACCTTGTTATTCAGTTGTAGCATCAAGAATGTCCTGACACATGCCATACCTAAGTATTCCCAAGGTGCACTAAGCCAACTAAGGTATTAATTTTTGTAGGATAATTTATTAGACCCTATGAGGGGTATCAAATAACTATGAAGGGCACAAGGACCATCTTGGGAAGGCCTATAAATATATAGATCAGTTTTGGACTATTCTACCTAGATTCCATTTGGTGACGCAATTTCAATTGGTGAAAAAAGTTATAATATTTCTCAATTGAAATTTGTGTAATGGTGAAATTTTCAAACCATTTATCATGATACCAAACTATCTACTTCATTGGCTCTAATTAGTCAAGCAAATTCTAGTGGAGATCTCATTTTTCTAGTGTAGAATAAAGAATGTCCTAATACATGTTGGACCTAAGTATTCCCAAGGTGCACTAAGCCAAATTGAGAAAAATATTTTGGAGGGAAATTTATAAGAACTTGTGAGGGGTATTAGAGAAATGTGAAGTATAAATAAACCATCTTGGTAATACCTAGAAGCACACTTATTAATTTTGGGATATTACACTAGGATTTCATTTGGCAACTTAATCTTGATTGGTGCAAAAAGTTGCAACGCTTCTCAATGGTGAAAATTTAAAACTATTCACTACTGTAATAAAATTATCTATTCATTTAGCTACATTTTTCTAGGAAAATTCTGGTGGAAAACTTATTTTTATGGTGTAGCATCAAGAATATTTTAGTGCATGCCAAACCTAAGTGTTCCCAAGGTGCATCAACTTCCTCCCTTGAATCTAAAACTTTAGTACATCAAATTCATCCCTTTAATATCACTTAGGATACTCTCTCAAACATGTTCCAATAATTTCATAATGCTTTCCATCATTAACGACCATTGAAAATTCTACAAAACTAGGTTATGATAGTTTTTCAACATCCTATAGCTACTAACACACAATTAAATCAATGCTTATCAAGTACATAAGGTATGGAATGTTGTCAAGCCGATAAATAAGTTATCAACTTGAGAAATATTCATCAATTAAACCTCATTACATACTCTTTCATGAAATTACAATTATACTATCACCCCTAAACAATTAAATCCATTAATTAACCATGAGACACTATTGATCAATGTGTTAGCCCTTATAGGCTTTATTGACAACTTACTCCATAGTGAGACAATTATTCTATGATGGATCTCATTACATTATTTAATGAACATAGTGGTATTATTACATTCTTTATCTCCATGAAACCCCTTAAGCCTACAAACCAACAATCCTTTATATAGTGGCCCTTCTCACCATTTTGCCTCACATTGGAAATTGCAACACATTGACTCATTTTGATTAACATTACAACTCATTGTAACTAATGGCCCTAGATATAATGATTTAAAACCTTATAGTTCATTGTAGTTAGTTTTGACAAAGTTATTAACATTTACATGCATCTAGAGGCTCTTGAAAGCTCCTAAAATATGAACATGGTCAATGAGAAATTGTAAAGAATTTATCCCACCATTAGGAGAAATTTGTGAGGGGCAAGGAAACCAATATGCCTCTCTTCTTCATTTCCATGTTACAAACTTTTAGGAGAAGAATATAGGCTATGAAGGAGCCTTGCTTTTGATTTTTTCAGTTAGTTATTTTTTTATGGTAACTATGAAATGTTCTACTTCTTTAAATGAGATTTTAATTCTATTTTATAACAAAATAAAAATATCATATAATGATAAAATATTTTGAAACACTAACAATTATATACAAAATAGATATAATTCTATTATTAATGCAAGAATTAAAATGAATACATGCAACACATGGAAACATAAGATATCCATATAATTCTATAATTCTATTATTAATGTAAGAAATTAAAATGAATACATATATATGCATATATACACACATATATACATATATACATATATGTATATAAATAAATATATATATATACATATATATACACACACACATACATATATATCTATATATGTTTACTCACACACATATTTATATATATGTATGTGTATACATACATACATACATATACACACACACACATATATATATACATATATGTATGTATGTATGTATGTATGTATGTATGTATAGGGTGTAAGTGTTCCAAGGCTTGCTTGCACTGCTACTAAGAGACCTAGCTTGTCTCTTCTAGGAACTTAGTCTCCTCTAGGTCCTAATTGGCTTAATTGATTAATTATGTCCAATTCCAAGTCTTCTCAAAGAGTTCTTAACCCTTATGTTGAACCTTGAAAGACTAACACCTTTAGATAGTACAATCCTTCACCTTCACATAGAAAGCTCTAAGTGCTACTTTCTCACAAACTCTACTCTTATTTTCAAGGGTATCCATCATCATGAAAACATTCATTTTCTTCCTCTTGGATCCATTTGGAAAGATTTTCAAGTCTTTTTCCTATCGATTTCAAGACTTAGTCTCTATGAAGCCTAATTAGGCATAGTTTCAATTAGCCCTTAACAATGAATTTTTCTTCTTGCCAAAACTTCCCAAAAAACTTAGAAAAAAAATCTCAAACTTGAGTTACCTTTTAGATTTCCTAAAATATTCTATAGGTTTTAGGGTTTGATGACCTCTGTACACTAACTTCCTATGAACTAGGGCTAAAAGGCCTAATTTTTAGGCTTAAATATAATCTTGGGGAAAACTTGTTCAAAACTTGATCTAATGGAATTTTTTTGGCTCAATCCTCACAAAGTATGTTGATATGATGAAATCTCACCTAAAACTATACAATTTTTTGTAGAATACCTCTCTACCATCCAAGAAATCTTCTCTTTCTTCTATCCTAAACCTTTAATTGGGCTCTATCTACATGCCTAGGGCTTAGTAGTAAAAATAGCTCCCAAAAATTCCATTACTCCTAATCCTGAACATATATACACTAATGAATCTCCTAGAATTGTAAGAAGACTTGGCAATAAAGAATATAACCGTTTCCACATAACCCATAATTAATCTAAAATTAAACACGGAATTAAAATCCACATGCAAGAGAATAGACAACATACCCACAAGATTGTGACACAAGATATACCCTGGGAAACCCTCATTGAGGGAAAAACCCAGCCTCCAAAAGCATCCATCATCATGTATTATTTAGCAAAAAATACCATTGCCATACAACCATGGAAGCCTTCATGGCCATAGCCACAACCGAGCAAACTATGTGAACAAGCATGAATCAACACATCCCATGCCATGCTTTCAACCTTCACAAATGCTCCCTTGGCTAACCTGTCAAGCCTTGTCCCACTCGAATCTTGCCTTTTGTCTTCTCCTTGTCACTCTCTCTCTTACAACAACTACCCTTGTGGCTGCTTATATAGTAGCAAGTCCCACAAAACCACCAAGTGGTATTACATAAACCATGTGCTAAAACCATGTGCTACCTAACCCACTAACCCCACATTTAATATTGGGCATTTAATTATTTTCCCCAATATTAAATAATTACATGAAATATTTTCACAATGTTACAATACAACTCATCAAGAATATTCCATGGGAATCTTTACATGTTGCACGTCCATCTAGGCACAACATTACATAATAAAAATAAAATAATAAAATAACAATATTATGCAATGTGTGCAACACCCATTATCTCAACAATCTCCCACTTGTTGTGTACATTGCATAGGGTCAATCCGTAGCCACATAAATGAACAAGGGAACAATCCCTCCAAGCACATCCACCATCATGGATCAAAATACACCAAGTGCTCCATCCTAGTACCTGCAACAAAATCAAAGTATCCAGCATCTCGAACATGAATGATCTCACCTCCTATTATGCCACTCCCACTGGACATACATAGAAGCCATCCAAAGAGAAAACCACCCAACCTGTCGCATTAGAAGATCATAAAATCCTATACCAACTGAAATTCCAAGCACAAAAAACCTGATCCAAAGGTAATCACATGTATCCTTAGTTGTCAAAATATCCATAGCTGAAATAGCACCCACAGCAAAGTGCCAAACCCATCCAACTATCCATACTTCAAAGGTATAACAAGTGAATCTCATATCACCGACATATCCAATCTGTAACCTGCAATCACAAGCCTCAAGAGCAATACCTGCCACATATATACCAAGAAGCTCCCACTGCAAAAGATAATGTCAAATCTATAACCAATCCACTCACAACATCTAAAAGAAGTGAATCCATGTAGTATCAAGGACATCCACAATACATAATCCAATAGCCTGCAAGAATGACTCTCATAAAAAGTCTCCAAAAATCTCCCAAATTCTCCACAACCAACAGAGGAAAGAGAAAGAAATAACCATGTCATCTCTCACATGACATACATGAGCACAAACCAGTGATCACAATCTCCAACCAATCTCAAATCCAATGTAGTCAAAACTAAACATCCAGGAATATAACCAAGACCAGAGAAACCATGCAAATCATAACCTGTATCATGTCCTTCTACACACACCTCTAGATGTAAATTGTGCAAGTATGATCTCCTCCATAAAACCCCAACAAGCAGCATCAACAACACCCAAACCATACCATATAACTAATCATGGATGTAAGCCTCTCACAAGAAGATCAAACTCATAAATGATTCCTAAAACCAAGGAATAACCATTCCTAATCCAAGGAAAATGCCCAATATAAAACCATCTCCCAAACTCAACCAGCATAACAACATATGCACATGGAGATAACCAATGCTAAACCATCTCTCAAATGAACCCTCCAGAACTAACTCATGCACCATAGCTCAAGATCCATATCCATGAAAGACATGCATAAATATAATGCACTTGAGAAAAACAATGGGCTATACCTCTCAAGTAGCAAACTGTCGAGTAGACCAAGAGTGAGGAATGAGAATGCTCATCAAGATACCCAAGTCTCCAACCAAGACTCATCTAAGAATAATCTCCTCTCAAGTCCATATCAGGTGACTGCCCCTCAGACTTCCTGCTGAAACCATCAACCGTCCCAACAAATACTTCTCTAATCTAAGAGCAATCAGCGTCACCACCGTCTCTAAGTATCCATGAGCACTTGTAACCAATCAATCCATGCCAACTCCAAATGCAACATAGCAATATCATGAAGTATCCAACTTATGATCAATGTACTCAATACCAAGAAACTAAACCAAGATCAATGTCAAAGTTCCAACCATGGCCTTAGGAACATAAACATGACAACATGATCTTACCATCTCAACTAAAGAGATAACATGCTCCATATGAACACACCATAACATGTCACAACTCTAAACACGTATCAAGAGTATACCATGACATAATAATGAAACCTTCCTCACACCAAGGATAACATTCCAAATAAAAGCATAAACCACACCTTTGCCAAGAACCCTATGAGTCCTCAAGATGCAACCATCTCCATACACCATGAAGAAAATCATCTCCACATACCAGGAAGAACCATCTCCACATACCATGAAGATAACCAAGAACTCCATGAGTCCTCAAGATCTAACCATCTTCAAACACCATGAAGATAACAAGTGCACCATGCAAATGTCAAAGACGCTTCTGCAGCAACAGGATCTAAGACAAACCTCCAACATCTGCAAACACTCAATAAATATATCAATGCCAACAACTCCCACTCAACTGTGGTACCAAGTCACCTATGGCATCATAAAATCCATCCTCTCCAAACCAAGAAGATATAAACCAAACCAGGAACTAATCCTGCACTGTCACCTCATCACTGTCACAAGCTCCCACTAAACCGTGTATCCAAGCTATCCATGACATCATGATGAAAAAACCCATCTTCTAACCATGAGAATCAACCAAGGTATCAAACCATCAAAGAACTCAAAGTGCACATCATGAGCTCCTCAAAAGAAACCAAATAACCATGATCCTCAACCAAGAAGATATACCACCATAACTGAATCAGAAATCCAGGCTAATGAACATCAAGGATGTACCTGTATAACCAATCATGTCATGCCAAAATCCATGACACCATGATCACATCCGTGAACCGAGCATCTGGTTCTCAAAATGTCCAACCTGTCAGCATAGTCAACCACAATCCTCCACCATGATTGTACCTAGTAACAAAATCTCATCCCTTCTACATGAAGATAAAATCATGTGACTTAGGGCATAGACAACCCAAATCCAAGCCACCAATCTAAATATGCATCAATAATGAAAGATCAATGGGCAAAGACAACCCATAACCAAGCTATAAATGCAACCTGTAAGTATAGACCACTTACAAACACTGCACAACTTGTAGATCCAACAAGTCATCATGCATATCCAAACCAAACACTGATAACCATATCATCATGAGACCAATCTGAAATATGAACTACACCAAATCTGAACCAATTTGTAGAGCTCTCCAAGAGCTTTTCGTTGACTACTCGAAGTCCAAAATCTGACTCCGTATGCCCAAGTTATGCCCCAATCCGTGCTCAAAATAAAGAACATCTGACTTTAGGGCTCTTAAAACCTAACAAAATTTCAAAATCACAAAACCAAACCTACACCATCTTGTAGTGCTCTAAATTAGCTTTCCAATGCCTATAAGAACTCTAAAATCCAATATTCTGAGAGAAAGTTATGGCCGTTTTACTAAGACAATCTTTTTACCATTTTCAGCACACTTTTTCATTTTTTATTTTTTTTCAGTGACGAAAAATTCCGACGGGATTAAATTTGACGGCCATCATGAGCTGAAACCAAAAAATTCTTTCATTTCCTCTGAACATGGCCAAACTAGGGCATATTATATATCAAAATTTATGGAAATGTCGACCCGGATCCAATGGTGAGGTCTATTTTTACCCAGGAGGTCATTTCTGCATGCTACCCCCCAAAACCCTCATTTTAAATGAAACATCCGAAAAAATATTTTTGTCCAACAATTTCACATGCCCAAATCTTTTAACATCCCATCATAACAGCAAACCCAAAACCCTCAGATCTGCAATAAATCATTCATATATCTTGCCCTTTCTTTTATCCTCTCATGCATTCCCATGGATTCAATCTAGGGTTACAATAATAAAACCATAGCTCTGATACCAATTGTAAGAAAACTTGGCAATAAAGAATATAACTATTTCCACATAACCCATAATAAATCTAAAATTAAACACGGAATTAAAATCCACATGCAAGAGAATAGACAACATACCCACAAGATTGTGACACGAGATATACCCTGGGAAACCCTCATTGAGGGAAAAACCCAGCCTCCAAAAGCATCCATCATCATGTATTATTTAGTAAAAAATACCATTGTCATACAACCATGGAAGCCTTCATGGCCATAGCCACAATCGAGCAAACTATGTGAACAAGCATGAATCCACACATCCCATGCCATGCTTTCAACCTTCACAAATGCTCCCTTGGCTAACCTGTCAAGCCTTGTCCCACTCAACTCTTGCCTTTTGTCTTCTCCTTGTCACTCTCTCTCTTACAACAACTACCCTTATGGCTGCTTATATAGTAGCAAGTCCCACAAAACCACCAAGTGGTATTACATAAACCATGTGCTAAAACCATGTGCTACCTAACCCACTGACCCCACATTTAATATTGGGCATTTAATTATTTTCCCCAATATTAAATAATTACATGAAATATTTTCACCATGTTACAATACAACTCATCAAGAATATTCCATGGAAATCTTTACATGTTGCACGTCCATCTAGGCACAACATTACATAATAAAAATAAAATAATAAAATAACAATATTATGCAATGTGTGCAACACCCATTATCTCAACAAGAATTTCCATCTACCCTTAGGTATTTCCCATGGATAGATTTCATGGGGGAGCCATAACTATACAAATTGGTGAGCATAGAACTGGTAAGGTCTCTAAAATAAGAACAATTTATTCAACACTCTATAACTACTTAAATCAACTTTCCTATCAAAAGATAAACTCTCAAAACTAATCAAAGAACACTATTAAATTATCAGATCAAGTCCTTCAATCTATTTCAAGGCACTGCCACTACTAAAACTCAAGAATTTTTTGTAATATTGTTGCAAAGCTCTATTCCACACTCAAAACTATTATAATACTTACCTTTTTCTATAAGATTTGAGTCTTGGATAATATTAGATGCCATGTCCATCATTCTAGGGCATGTTGGTCAACCTCCCACTCCCTATCCATTAGTGAATCCAAGGTAACTAGGCTGCATGCAATATTTGCAATAATTGCAAATGTTGTCATTACAACTTATTGACAACATTTGGAATCTTTCTTAATTGCCATCATCCTATTTATTAGGACTAGTAACCTCCAAAATTTAGATGATCCAAAACCAATAATCACCCTATGGCATCTTTACAACATCATAATGTGTTTAGAACACATTTAAGACTCTAACCTCACCTTAAGCTTCTAACACTAAGAAAATTAATCAGCAACTAACATTGGCTATTTGCGTGACCTTAGTCCTACTGGTTAACTCACTTAGCCCACATATAAAATGACCTTATAAGCTATTAAAAAAACTAATCTACTCTTCTAGACTTGGATAAAGTAAAAAAAAAGCCAAAATACTAAGACATGGAGAGGTTAGCCTAGGTGTGCTCTTACACCATCCTCCACAAAACAAAAAGATCAATCCACCCTTGGATTGAGGATGTTTGGATGAACTCCCATCTTCTCAAACTCTAATTCCTTTATCCATACTATATCAACAATCCATCTATCCATGTTTCTTTATTAAGTGTTCCTTGTATGCTTTTTGTCTAGCCTATTTGTAGACTCTAGTGTCTAATACATTATTAGCTCTTATGACTGTAGCAGTAGGTAATTGTAGATCTTCCACACATCTCTAATCACTTCATGAAGACCTTGATCCATATCTTGTTGTGGTCATTTGTAATTGAATAATTTTTAACTATTATAAATAGGATATAGTCCACTATATTCTAGCAGCTCAACCCTAAATGCATTATCACCAAACTTAGCTAAAATAGGATAAAGATCTATCCTCCTCATCTACAATTTTTTAGGGACTCATTTCTAAAGTCTTGGCTTTTTGAGATGCACTATAACCAAGACACCAACATTAAATTAAACTTTCCTACTTTCATCCACCTTGGCTTTGTGTTTTATGTTATTCTCTATTAAGATTTTCCTCATTGATTCATGTATCTCTTGCATAGCATATGCAAAGACATTAGCATATCCACTTCCTTTCACTCCATTAGTCTAATCCCTCAATTAATATACACCTCTAGGATGTAGTCCAAACACTATTTCAAATGGACTCTTCCATGTTGATCTATTGGTAGTGTCATTGTAGGCATATTCAACTTGTCCAATCAAATAGTCCCATTGTTGACCATACTCCTTAGTTAAGCACCTTAGTAGATTACCAAGGCTTCTATTGACAATCTCAGTATGACCATCTATTTGGAGATGGTAGGTTGATCCATAGGATAAGTTAGTGCCTAACCTTCTCCAAAGAGTCTTCCAAAAATGACTCATAAACTTAGTGCCTCTATCTAACACAATGTTGAAAGGAAACCCATGGATTCTCACTATTTCTTTGAAGAAAAGAGGGGTTATTTGACTAGCATCATTGGTGGTATTACATGGTACAAAGTGAGTCATCTTACTAAATCTATCTACAACCACATAGACATTGTCCATACCTTTCCTTTCCTTGTCTTAGGTAACCAAACTACAAAATTCATACTTAAACATTCCCCTGGCCTAGTAGGAATAGGTAGTGGTTGATAAAGGCCTACATTTGAAGAAGTTCCCTTGTATTTTTGACATATAACACAAATTTCCACATATTGCCTAATATCAAGATTCATCCTTGTCCAATAATAGAACCTTCAAACAAGTTCTTGGGTCTTAGTGATCCCAAAATGACCACTCAAAGCACCATTATTCTATTCGTGCATCACACTCTCTCTAATAGAGACTCTAGGGACACATAACTGATTCCCTTTAAACAAAAGATCACTTTGCAAAGTATACTCAACATATCTACTATGAAAATGATTCTTGTATTCAACACATACCTTATAGATGACTGCAAAATCCTCATCATCACCATATATAGATCTGTGAAATGATCTATTCTAATGCTCTTCAAATGAATTCCTTGGATTGTGAGAGCCGTTCTAGACAATGCATTTCCCACTTGATTGAAGACACCTTTCTTGTGTTTGATATTAAAAGTATAAGCTTCTATGTACTTGTGACTCAACTTCTCTTGTGAATTCAAAAAACTAAGTACTTGATTGTTTGAATACACAATAAATTCCTTTGGGAGAAAATATTGCCTCCATTTCCTTAGAGCTTGCACCAATGAATACATCTCAAGGTCATACAAAGAGTACTTCTTCTTGGCTTAACATAACTTTTTCAATAAAAAGTTGTTGGTTTTCCCTCTTGGCTTAGAATAGCCCCAATTGCTACATTGCTAGCATCACACTTAATGATGCAAAGCTTCTCAAAGCTTGGAAACACTAAAATGGGTTGGGTAGCTATCTTCTCTTTTAGTAACTCAAAGCTCTTGTTAGCATGCTCATTCCATAAAAAATTAATTTTCATTCCCCCCTTGATAATATCTAACATAGGAGCACAAATTGTACTAAACTTCCTTATAAATTTCCTATTGTATTGTACAAGGCCATGAAGTTGTTTTTGGAGTAGGTCAATTAATGATAGCCTCTAATTTGCTCTTGTCCACTTTTATTTTTCCATGTCATAAGACAAACCCAAGGTATACTAGCTTTTTTTTGATGGGCTCACACCTCTCCAAGTTGATCATCAACTTCTCATCATGTAGCTTCTTGAAAACAATGTCAAGATGTTCTAGGTGCTCATTCCTTGTTTTACTATAGATTAGTATATCATCTAGATATATAACTACAAGTTTTCCTATGTAGTTCTTGATAAATTCATTCATGAACCTCATGAATGTAGATGGGGCATTGGATAATCCAAATGGCATGACAAGCCATTCATACAACCCTTCATTGGTCTTGAAGGTTGTTTTCCACTAATCTCCTTCATGTATTCTTATTTGTTGATATCCACTCTTCAAGTCTATCTTACTGTAGTATTTAGCTTCACTTTAGGAAATCCATTAGGTCTTAAGTCCTAGGGATAGGGAACCTATACCTTATGGTTATCCTATTGATAGCCCTTGAATCAGTGCAAAGCCTCCAAGTTCCTCCTTTCTTGGGTGCAATTACAATGGGTATGACACATGGACTAATACTCTTTCTAATTAGGTCTTGATTTAGGAGTTCTTGTATTTGTCTTTCTATTTCCTCATTTTTTTGAGGGCTAATCTTGTAGGCTTCTTTTTTAGGTAGGGTAGCTCTTGGGATATGGTCTATCCAGTGGCTTATGGCTCTTTTAGGGATTAAGGCCGATGGTTGTCCATCACTTACGACACCTTGATAAATTTGCAACATACCTTGAATGTCCTTTAGCAACTCTTCCTTCTTGGTATCCTTGCCTTCATCTCCTTCTCTTTATCTCAAAACCAATGCAAAGCCTACACCTTTATCTCTTCCATCATTTTTAAGAACTCTTTTTCACCCACCATAAGTGCATTTGGACCTTCTTTCTTTACTTCAACATCTTCTAGTGGTGACTAAATTTTAAAATTCATATTGTCTTTCTTAAAATTATAGGATTTATTTCATCTATCATGGATATCTTGGTGATCAAATTTCTATGGTCTACCTAGGGGTAAGTGACATGCATCTATAGGTAACATATCACACAAAACCTTATCCTTGTACCTTCCAATTGAGAACTCTACCCATGCTTGTTCATTTACCAATACATGTTGGCCTTTATTGAGCCATGTGACCATATAAGGATTGGTGTGAGGTATTCTTTTCAATTTTATCTTGCTAAGTACTTCCTTTGACACAATATTGTTAGTAGGCTCTTAGTCAATGATGACTCTATATACTTTTCCCATCATCTTACACTTTATCCTAAACAAGGACCTTTTTTGGCTTGGCACTTCTTTCACTAGCTCCTTGATCAGAGTTCTCCTCAT
Organism: Cupressus sempervirens; assembly: GCA_028749045.1. Lineage (NCBI taxonomy): Eukaryota > Viridiplantae > Streptophyta > Pinopsida > Cupressales > Cupressaceae > Cupressus > Cupressus sempervirens. Next base: position 268,114,276 of record CM053788.1, on the reverse strand, counting down.
CATGAGGTTCTCCCCTTCTTCTAAATTCAATGGTACCTTAGTATGATTCTTTGCTATATTAGACTCATCTTGGACTAGGTTAGTTCCCTTGTCACTTCCTTGTGATGAACTACCTTTCTCTGGGCATCTATAGGCAGGGTGACCCATTTTATTTCAATGGTAGCACTTCATATTGAAAATTAATTTCCCCTTCCTCTTTGTCCACCATTTCTTCCTTTGGAGCTAGAGTTTCTTCCTCTACCACCTATACTTGAGCTTCCTTCTTGTTGTTCATTGAATTTCATGTCTCCTTGAGCCCTTGGTTCAAAAATTCTTCCATCATAGCCACCTCTTTGACCTCTACTATCTTTTCCTTTACCTTTACATTTGGAAGTTTCTTATTTCCTTTTAATTTTCTCTTCTATCTTCAAGGCCATTTGATAGCATTGGTGAATGGTTTTGAAGTTCACTAGACTCATTTATTCTTGAATAGACCACTTCAGGCCATTCAAGTACCTTGAAAGCTTGATGCTTTCCTCTTCAACCACCTTAGATATCAAACATAGAATTTGAAACTCCTGAGTGTATGCTTGGATATCTAAATTTTATGCCTAAGATTTTGTCTCCTCCTAAGAAGCTGAAATTCATAGTCATAAGGGAGGTAGGTCTACTTCACTTTGGTTACCATGCCTTTCCATGTAACTATATGACCTTTTCCATCCTTCTCTCTCTTAGTTTACAAAAACTTCCACCATGTAATAGGTAAACCTCTTAGCCTAGCCTTGGCTACCATAACTTTTTGTGCCTCAGAGATACCATCACATTCGAAATGGTTCTCAATGCTATCAATCCAATCCACAACTAAGTCTAGATCCATTTGTCCACTAAATAGTGCAACACCTTCCATAGCCTTGTCACTTAATGTCTTCAATGCTTTTAAGAATGGCTTGTTAAGTTTCAAGATTTGCACCCTTAATTGAACTAAAAAGGTTTAGTAACCCTTACTTAACATGGGAGTCATTTCACTATGTGAGACTGGCTAATGAAATGAAACCTCCAAGTTCTAGGTTAGCTCCTATTGGATCCTTTAGTGAAAATCTCTAAAAACTCAATGAAAACTTGTAGGGAAAAGGTAAGAAATTACTGAAAGTAAACCTAAAATCTAAAGTTTAAACTAAGGAGGTGATACACCAAAAGTGATTATGAAGATGTAACAAACACATAACAGAGAGGATTATGTAGCTGTATGAAATGAAAATAAAGCACAACTTCCTGTAAAGACTTGAACAAATGATTTATGATAAGGTTTTAGTACTGAAACGATAAAAGGAGGACAAACTAACACCTCACTTTGATTAATTTCACCTATAAACACATATCATAACCTGCAAGCAAACTTACTTTTCTACAAAAAGGTGCTGGAATGAGATAGAAAGACAAGGAACAGTGAAACATTCACAAGTTAAACCATCAAATCATTCAAAAGATGCACACAAAATTTTTAGAAAGGAAAAGGCTTAACAATGAACTCCATAGAGCATGATCACACTATTGTCACTAGTATTATATCTCCAAAATGTTGAATTACAGACCCTATAGTAAAGCTTAGGACTCAAAATGAGGTCTCAAAAACTCTATCATAAAATTAGAACCCCTCTAAAATGAGTTAAAAAACTCATTAAGTACAAAAATCAACCCCTAGGTCGAATGCAGAATAAAAGCCACAAAATTAGGGCCTAGAAACTTCAAAAAATGAAGTCCCTTAACTCATTTGACTCCACTAACTAATAACGAACCCAATGAGTCACTCAAAACTACCCCAGAATTGCTCTAACAGGTCATAAATACCTCTCAACTATCATGATGAAGTCAAACTTGACCCTCAATTATCTCCTAAAAAGACTCCTAAAGTTTCCATTAACTCCTTCATTAAAGGGCTATAACATGGAGTTAATTTAATTACTTTCTTTTGCATTACAAATAAGAAATAATATTAATGATTTATAATTTATCATTAAAATATTATTCCTTTACAATAATACCTATGCAAAAGGAACTAATTAAAACAATATCCCCCTTATTTTTTGCATTTTAAAACAACAAAATAATATTAAATGATTTATATTTATCATTTTAATATTATTTCTATACAATATTAACCTATGCAAAAACAAAACTCCTCTCACAAGGCATAAACGTAAATATCAAGTTTAAAAGGGATAAAATCCCATGTAAAGGCTATGGATTCCAAAGGAAAATACAAAATGGAAAAGGGTGTAGAAAAGATTCAATACCCTAATCTCATTTCATTTAATCATTTAGATTCTGGGAAACTTCAAAACATTGAGGGGAAAAAAAAAGGGTTTTTTGGTGAACAACCACCATGGAATACTTGCTGGAGATGTTGCAAAGTCGCAACGAGCTTGGAGGTATTTGAAGCATTTTTTGAGATTCTTCTATCTTTGGATTTGCAATGTTTCATTTCTACTTGCCGCCATGAATAATTTATTGGTTTTACCTATGCTCTGCATGCTGCTAGTTCATAGATTTACTGGCTTTTTAAAGAGGGACAAAGCTGTTGTTGAAGGTAGTTGAAACATTTTTCAATTGTATTTTCCATTGCTATTGAAGCCGCCATGCTAAAGGGTTTTTATGTATCTTATTTGCTGTCCTGAGTTTTACTAGAACTCCTATTTGCATATCACTTGTCATTTGCAATGACTGGAACTCATATGCTATTTGGGATTTTAAAATTCTTCCTAGAAGTTTGATAACTCTACCATGAGGATATTTGTTGGTCTTACCTATACTGGTTGCCATTAAAGCTTATTTGCTAAAGCTCCTTTGTTGCTTTTAAAAGATGCACATGATGTCTTCCTACTTCACTTTTAACAAAAAAAAAAATTTGAAACAGCAAGTACAATTTGCTTTTCCTTTTCTTTAATATGTAGGGTTCTTTGTGTTAGTTTTGTGAATATGAAGCTATTTCACTATTCATGATAATGAAATTTGACATTAACATCAACTTTGTTGTTAGTGGTACCATTTTGTAGCAGTGTAATTGCATTTTGAATAGACATCACATCTAATTCACTAAGATTTTCCATATAAATACTTCTCTTGTGGTCCTCTCTTACAAGCAGATTTGTTGATGTAGGCTCCAAAAGGTCTATAACTTGTTCATTGTAGATCTCCAAAAAAAATTTTGCAGGAATACTTCAGTCCTCCATTTATTCTCTCATCTTGTTGAATTCTTGCAAACAAATGCTCAATAACACAAGGTGTCAACCCATGACCTTCACTTGGATTACCATCAACTCCTTCAAGGTCTCCAAGAATGGTATGTGTCCTACCACTTCCAGTATATATCATATGCATCTTTCCTTCCATCATATCCCTCCTCATTTATAGGATATAATTCACCTTCAGCTAAACACCAAGAAAAGAAACATGGTTTGATGAACTTGTCAAACTTTACACACCATACTAGTAACAGATCCCCATTAATTCTTACCAATCTTTTTGGTCAGATGGACCTTTGTGAAATATGTGCTGAATTTATTTTCTCTATCCATATGCAAACATGAAACTATTGTATCCAACCAAAAAATTCTCAACCATAAGCACGATATCAATCACTGAAGGCTGATGAAACTAATAGGTTAAGTCCTTAATTATAGCATACTCACATATTAAACCAATCCCATTGGAAGCTTGACAAGACTATGTGTCATAGAATCTTGGAAAGAGATCTTGCATGATGGAGGGTATTGTTTGATCTATCCAAAACTTCTTATAAAATTCAACTTCATGTTGTCTTATTTGATTATTTTGTAAAGGTTTGTAAAACTGGTTTGCTTGAGGTCCTGTGTTTCCTCCTACAGCATAGTGATCAGCAACCTGGTTTATAGGAGGACACGGTAGACCATCTTCTTCCATATTGTAGGGACTCAAATTTTGAAATATTTCTTCCACACAGCTGATTGTTTACCCTTCACCTTCCAAATTTCTTCTCCACGATAATCCAGCATCTTCTTGATATATTCCTTGGTCATACATAGGATTACTATAATCATTAGGTGTAATATCTACAGCTTCCTTTGCACTACTGCAAACACTACATCATTGCTTGAATTATGTGTCTCATCACAATGAGTTTGAGCAATAGATAACTACTATTTTAGTAATTGTGGATGATCATTGTTTGAATCATGTTATAGAACTCAAATCTCTTCATTTATTTCATTGTTATAGCACCAATATCAAAGTGGGCTCTCTTATTGTTTCCTTTTGAATACATTGTGAGTTATAGCAGTGATAATGATAATTGTTTCATAAAGTTTGAGCATGGGCTTGTGACACTCATAAAACTACTCTTTTTGTGATCTGCATTTAATCTTAATTATAATGAAAGGTTTCATACTAGAGTTCATATGTCCCTTTAACATTATATTTTCTTCTTTTTCATTAAAGCACTTAGAATTTTTCCTGTTGTTTTTGTATTTATTCAAAATAAGAAGAATATGACATGTACAAGTATTGAACTATAGATAACCAATCATTGCTTAGATCGTGATGATCTAACCCCACCTCTTTCTCTTGCAAGGGAACGAATACCCAAAGCTTGTCAGATGAAGAGCTAGACTAGGAGTAGCAACAAAGGACATTTAACTAGTCAAAGTCTAAAAGGAAATGACTGGTTACCTCTGAGTCTACTTCATTGTGCTATATTTCTCTTATTTTAAATATGTATAGATGCAGTAGTCAGAATCATGGCTTGTGTGAGATTTGCATTTCCAACATTTTCATATTCATTTCATATTTGTAAAAATGAAAATTGTACATATCAATGACGATTTATACAATGAACATCATATCTCTTTTGCTCATGATTACATATATGATTTCATAATGATGAAATGTAAATAAATAGAAAATGTATGATTTTCTTCTGCAATTCTTTTTGTGATGATTCTTGAAGTAAAATTTTCAGCATGTGTAAAATTTTAGTAACATGGCTCTTTAGGAAGAATAGGGTCAGGTGTTGGTGATTCCTCCTCCAACTCCAATTCCTTTTCCCTTTCTTCTTTCTCTTCCTACTAATTGATTTTGTCTTTGTCTTGGACTTCACCCAAAAGTTATTCCATTTGAGCTAGTTTTTCCCTTAGCAACTTGTTAATTTCTTCTTGGTGCTCAACTGTATTGGATAACTTAACAAAGTTACCATGGTTGTGTCTTCTACTATTCCAATTGGTGTATTTTCTTCCACTAATTCAGTAGGCTACAACATCCACCACAAGCTAGATCAATTCAAGCTCTGATACCAATATGGCCTATGTATTCCATAGCTTGCTTGCACTACTACTAAGAGACCTAGCTTGTCTCTTCTAGGAACCTAGTCTCCTCCAGGTCCTAACTAGATTAGTTAATTAACTAAGTCCAATTCTAACTCTTCTCAAAGAGTTCCTAACCCCTATGGTTAACCTTGAAAGACTAACACCTTTAGATAGTACAATCCTTCACCTTCACTCAGAAAGCTCTAAGTGCTACTTTATCATGAAATCCATTCTTCATTGCAGGGGTATCCATCATCATGAAAACATTACATTTTGTTCCTGTTGGATCCATTTGGAAAGATCTTCAAGTCTTTTTCCAATTGATTTCAAGATTTAATCTCTATGAAGCCTAATTAGGCCTAGTTCGAATTAGCCCTTAACAATGACTTTTCCACTTTCTTACCAAAAATTCCCAAACAACTTGGAAAAATAATCTCAAACTCAAGTACCATTTTGGATTTCCTAAAATATTCTATAGGTTTTAGGGTTTGACAACCTCGGTAAACTGGCTTCTTATGAACTAGGGCTAATAGGCCTAGTTTTTAGGGATGATTGTGATCTTGTGGAAAACTTGTTCAAAAATTGATCTAATGGATTAGTATAGGATCAATCATTCCCGCTTGGAATTGTACCTTTTCCATACAATACCTCTCTACTGTGCAAGAAATCTTCTCTGTCTTCTATCTAAACCTCTAATTGGGTTCTATCTGCTTGCATAGGGCTTAGTAGTAAAAATAGCTCTCCAAACTTCCATTACTCCTAATTTTAAACATATATACACTAATGACTTCCCTAGAATTTTAATCTACCCTTAGGTATTTACATGATTATATTTCATGGGGGAGCCATAACTGTATAGACTAGTGAAGACAAAAACTAGTAAGGTCTATAAAACAAGAACAATCTATTCAAAACTCTATAACTAATAAAATCAAATTGCCTATCAAAAGAGGAACTCTCAAAACTAATCAAAGAACACTATTAAATTATTAGATTGAGTCTTTCAATACATTTAAACTTGAGAAGTTTCTATAATATTGTTGCAGAGCTCTATTCTAGACTCAAAACTATTACAATGTTTACCTTCTTTTACAATACCTGAGCCTTGGCTAATAGTAGATACCATCTCCATCATTCTAGGGCCTATTGGTTGATCTCCCACTCCCTATCCATAAGGGGATCCAAGGTAACTAAGTTGCATGCAACATTATTAGTGAAGGGATCCATGAAAAAATTATTGCACATTAAACAAGTATGAGGCATACAAATATGTTATATATTAAACAATATAGAAGGGGTAGCCTCATCAACATGAGGAAGAAAAAATTCCACACTCTGCTTAACAATTAGACTAGTTAAGGTAGTGATCTAGAGGATATTTTCATCAAAAATTGAAGTATCTCTAGATCTCTCATAATTAGCACCATGTAGAAGTTCTCAAAATTTTGAATTCGATGCAACTTGAATGGGTGAAAAAGGAGTCCATATACTTGAGTTATGGCTAGTCAAAGTTGGGTCAAACCCTAGACTAAAGGCCACTAGAAAGGCCAAATTTGGAACTCTCCAAAACTAGTTAAGGTCAACACCAATTCAAAGGTCTCATTGAGAGCTTTTCAAAAATGTTCGTTTTGTCAAAAATAGAGCCCTAATGCAAAAGTTATGCCCAGTCAAAGTTGTGGTCAAATAGGAATATCAGGGGTTGACCAAAAATAGGTGTGAAATTTTGACCATCTCCAAATTAGTTGAAAATGGCATCAAGTCAAAGGTCTCGTCGCCATGGTTCCAATACCATTTGTTTCCTCAAAAATGGAGTTCATATGCAGGAGTTATGGGTAGTCAAAGTTGTTGAGTTGAAAATTCAAATAATGACATCAATAAAGGTATAGTCAGCATGATGTGACAAATTGGGATTACATGACACTATGTGGCAAAAAAATTATGGTGCCACATGTAGGGAAAGGAAGCCACATGGCACCTTGGTGTGACATTGGTGGTGTACACGTGGCATGTCAGTTGTGCTCGCGTAGTAGTCTATGTGGTAGAAGGAGGAGCGAATATTTATTTCTACCAAAAATGTGCTTAGGTTTGAACCTGTGACCTCTAGGCTATAAGTCTTTGGCCAGTGACCATTGCACCATCGGTTCTCTTCAAAAAAAATATGGCGCACATTATATTTGAATTTCATCCCATCGAAATTGGCTATTAAAAGAACGTTGGTGGGGTTTGAACCCTTAACTAGTAGCCCATCCAAAATGGGGTGTGTCATTGTGCTATTTTAGTACATTAATATATGTTTGGCACAGTTGTTATTTGAATATTAACAAGCTACCACCAACCTTAGCAAATAAGGATTATTTGTTAAACTAACCCCATATAGTGAAGGGTACTAATGAAAGGGGGTCTATTTTGGCTGAGATAAGTAGTGTTTTTAATAGAAAATGAATTTATTATTTGGTTATTTAGTTTTAGCCTAATTTTGGCTAAATTCATGTATAAAAGAGGGGGGAGTTTTTCTTATGAAGATTCGAAAGGATTCTAGAGGGGAGATTCTAGAAGCCATTTTGAGAGCACGTTGAATGCATTTTGCATTTGATTCAGTCGATGCCAAGAGGAACGTGAGTGTTTCTCTAGTCAAGAAGAATTCTTGTAGGAGGAATAAGGACAACGTGATGTAATGATGTTCTACATCTATAGTTAAACCTTTTTAGGCAAAGTCTTCCTTGCTCTTCAGTAACCAGTCTTGCGCCTTGAGAGCCTGTATGCAAGGTGGTTCGAGTTGGGATTTGTATAATGACTTTGTGGATAGACTATAGTATGTTGTAGATCAACTTTGGGAGCATCAATAATACATCGATCACTCAGTTGAGCTAGACTCGGAGACATAGTTCGCATAGTCTAGATGAACTCTGAAAATAAATTGGTTCTCTTCTCTCTCCATTCTCTATTTCTCATGATATAAGTCTCTCTTTTTATTGATTGTGCCATTTTTAATATTTTATTTCTTTTTAGTTATACATTATACATTAAGTATTTGTACACCTTTATCCATTTTCACTAGTATATACTTGCCTAGAGTGTAAAATTAGATCAGATAGTTTGTGAGCCAGCCTCAAAAATAATATCAGGATGCTATAATGTAGGATGGGGGGAAATAGTAGGGGGGACATATGTGTAATATTTCACCCATTATACAAATGGTATATCTTGGGAAACACTTGAGCCTATGCCCTAGTTTGGTCTCATGCTCAAATAGTTCACCTTATGGTAAAGCACACATTCAGTGTACAATTTCCTTAAAAATTAAAATGGAGCATCTTGTTCACAATTTTGATAGGTTAGAATATTTTATTTTTTCATGAATGGCAACATATCAATTATGAAAAGTGGGTAGATCATGAAGATTTAGTTATGGTAGTTATACTTAAAAAATTGTCTAAGTATCATACAGTTTATCTAGCAGAATAGATAGAGTTTTTGTTTGGTGATCGTCATGAGAATATCATGGACATGTGTGAATTTAGATATAGATACCCAACATCATGATGATGAAATATGCAAGTGCACATTTTAGTATGGAAAATGTTATGGACAGATTACTAGTTACTACAGTATACAAGCAGAACAAGGCAAGATAAAGTAATGAGTATTTTGGGTTAAGGAATTATTTTATTTATGAAATAATTAATTAAATAATTAGGGGAAAAATCATAGATGTTAACCCTAAGTCAAGGGGATTTAGTTTTGTATTTTGATAATTTTATGAAGGTAGACTGGGCAGATAATTTGTAATTAGCAAGGTATAAAGGAAAGATTATGAATGTTAGGTTCAAAGTGTGTGATTGTGGAATAATGTCATATTGATGTAATACTATTTGATTCAAATTATAATTTATGATTGGAGGAATGTAAATTTTTTAATGGGCAGAAAGGACAATATTAGATATATAAGATATCAACAATAGTAAAGAGGTTTTTGTATCTATCTTTTTGTATTGAAGGAACTACATTGTGCATTGCATGTTTGGGCAATGAGCTCATCTTGTATATATTTTGTATTTGTATATAAAAACTCCTAGTAGGTTTGAGACTTCTAACAAGACCTATTCCTCCAATAAGGATTGAGATACTATACAGATGTAATAGACTCCTAATAGGGTCAATATATTTCACAAGATACTTTTGATTAGTGGATCATTTTTTGGGTTCCATCCCCACTAGAGTTTTCCCTTTGCTAGGGTTTTCATAGTTAGAAATATATGGAATTATGAGTTCTCTTATTATATGGTCATATTTATTGTTTAGCATAGTTAGTTTACTTGCTTTTGCATGTTCTAAAGTTGTTAAAGATGTCCAATCTTAGGCTAAATTTTGTGAAATATTGATCCCTCCCTCAAGATTTCTTATTTCTAACACATCCATATTATTGTGGGATGGTCTACAGCCATCCACCAACGGTCTGAAAAGTTATCATACATTACATCATTGGTGCACCACTTAACTAATAATTTACTTTTTGAGGTCAAATATTAATCCAATTTTATAATTCATAAAAAGGTTGCAAAGGCCATGTTATGTTATATTAAGGCTCATAACATGGTCATAATCAAGATCACCATCAAATTAAACATGCATGGAAACTCACCAATTAAAAGAAACATTATGTTTTGATTAAGTAAAAATAGGTTTTGAAGGATCCAAAACCTTTTACATAGCATCAAACTAAATAAGATAAGAAAACCCATGAAGAATTGTGTATCAACACCAAAAAACAAAACAAACTAAGACGAGAAACCTTAATACAAAAAATAGGAAAAGATAACAAAAAGATAGCAAAAAGACATCACCAAGACAACTACAAGGTCTTTAGTAAATCAACAACCTAATCTGTAAGGATATTTATGTTCACAGCAGAGGCCATCAACTCATCAATTTCTTTGTATTCCATAGCTTCTATCTTCTTTGAATTAGCCCTAGTGCATTTATTGGGGCTTTGATCATCTTTCATTTCCTTAAAACCTTGAATTCTCTCCTACTCCAATTTTTCCAACATATTTTTAATGTTATTCACTATAGTCTTCAAGATGGAGCAACTCTAGTTTGCAAGTTTTTTAACTACATTCTCAGTGTTGTCAACTCTGTTTCCCATGAGATGCATAATTTTCTACATATCCTTCATCATTTGTTGTAGAGCTCTATTCTTTACTTCCAGAGGTGGGACTCTCTTCATTAAAGTCTTCACTTCTTCTACATTTCCAATAACATCAGAGAGTCTATCCAAATGTTGACTAAGATTCCTCTCATCTCTAGTAGTCATGCTTAGCTAATCAAAATTTCTCTTGATATCTTGCATCTATCCCTTTATACTATTGATATCCCTTTTCATCACACCCAAGTTTCTAAGGATTCCATTCATGTACAATTTTTCATTATGGTCATTTCTCTTATTTAAGTTTTCCTCATCCATATCCATAATATCTCTTTCAATATCCACCTCCTTGATGCCTTTGTTTTCAACCTTCCCTTGAGATAGCACTTTATTACCTCTCAACTCCTTCTATTTAATCAGAGGCTCATCATCAAAGGGAATATTCATAACTTTATCAATCTTCTTCACCTTGGTTCTAGAAATAATACTAGTTTTTCTTTTGGTTTCTTTCCTATAATCTCCTCAAGATCCTCATCAATTTCTATCTCCATCTCATAATCCATCTCATTGGTCTTCCTTTTCTTAGTAGACAATCTCCTAGGTGAAAGGTTTTTCCTCTTCTTGTCAACCATCTCATCCTCTTCATAAACCTTATCCAAATCACTCCCCTTAGTATCACATTCTAGGTTTTTTTAACTAATATGGGGTCTATCTAGTTTTTTTCAATTTAAGAAGATTCATGATCAACACCAAAAAACCCTCATGGCAACCATGATCCCCCTTAGGGTTATTCTGGATAACTAAAATGGTATTATCTTGTGACTGCCTTGGGTAGAAAGGGAAATTAATTCTAACCCTATGCCTAAAATAATTTACTAGCATAAAGTGGTGCTTATAAAATGACCATCAAGGTTTAGGTATTCAATCACAACAAACATAATAAACCTCCATGGCTTGGAAATGGAATGAGGGCTAAAATAGGAGTTTCCAATTTTGACCAGCCCATTTCTCTCCTTGATCATCTCCACAAACTCATCAACAACACGATTGAACAACTTCCTATACCTATAGTAGTTGATCCCATCCATATCAAGACTGGTGGCTTTAGCTATAATGTCCTTTATGATGTTCATTCTCTATTTTCCCACCAAGATGCTTCCATTCTTCCATGTCTTGATAAATTGGTGTGTTATGGATGGATTATTGCCCTTTAACTTCTCCATGAAGCCCATAAATTGACTGTGTTCTAAAATATCCCAAATTTCATTATTCTACTTCTATTCCTTGCAACTTGTGGTCTCAACCTTCTTTCTCTTGCCACCCATATTCCTCAAACTGCAAAAGCTCCTTACAATAAGTGTCTTCATGTTTTGAATAATAGAGTTTAAGGTGGAAAACATGGGACATAATGTGGGGATTTTGGAATAGGTTGTCTAAAAACCTATGAGCCAATTTATATTATATCCTATAAGGTCCTCTAAAGTGTAAGGCCCCTTCCCTAGTACCTTATTATAAACCTTAATAACATGAATAAGGTTAGATCTAGGAGGAATGAAGGAGGTAAGATGTTGTGTTTTGTCTTTTGTGAATGTTAGACTATTACCACACACCTTATGGAAGAACGATGGTAAGAAAATCTTGGAGTCTGAATATGGCTTGATTTATAATAAACCTAAAATCTTATTAACACTGATGTATATTGTAGTCATTTTTGTGCTAAGTATCATGTTTAAATTACATTAGGTTGATGAGTTAAGACCATAAGTAATAAAGACTTGAGGTGCCATAACTTAGAAAAACTATGTCGATGGGTTCCTAATTTTTGATGACCTATTAGGATAATTAAATTGGATGGCTAGTATGGAAAGATGAATTAACACCGTTATTGTGAGTACTAATAATAATTATAGAAAGAAATTGTTATCAATTTAGATAAGGTCTACTCGGTAGAGCTTGACATGATGTAAATATAATAAGTCAATTTGTCACAGTGAACGATGATTAAGATGAAGATATAATATATTGACTAACACATAGAATGGGTTTACCTAATGAATGATTTTGAACCTATGCATACATGATTATGAAAACTTCCCTATTCCCTGACATTAGTGATTTTGAGACATAAGCCTTATCATGTAATATCTCATAATGATAATGAGCTAGTGTTAGTAATCAAACTATATTTAATTGAATCAAGTATACCAAGTTGTGATGATTACATTTTGGTGGTTTCAACCTAAGGTATGTAATCAGAACTAGTTTTCATATTGGTTGATTAAGCAATGTAGATCATCATTTGGATAGGAAATGGATTAGGATGTGGTTCAAAATTTTAGTTGGATCATTTGATTAGAAAATTAATGTTGATATACAGATTCTGACATTTTAACATTTCAAAAAAAAAAAACTTTAGATGAAAATGATTGAGAAATAAAAGTTGATCATGACATTGAGTATGTTAAAATTGATTTTTGATTATTTATGATTAAATGTGATGTATAGATTTCGATATCCTAATATTTTGAGTGTCTTACTTGAAATGACTAAGTAAAGGAACTCCATTGAATTATGTTAATATCGATTATCTAAGATTTAAATTCAAATGCATTTGTGATATGTATTTTATATGTCATCCTTGAACTACTGATGCTCAAGTTTAGTGTGCAGGAAGCAGAACAATGGAAATCTTTGGGGGAAACAAGTTCCAAATCTATGTGAACACAATTTATCTAAGGTGAATATTTGGAAGATTTAAAAGCCTCATTGTGATGTATTTTATTTCATAAATGTAAGCTTGTATGTGTGCGAAATTTTTAATCTCAAATATGCATTAGGGACATTTCTTGCTAATGTGGAATGTGCCTTTTATGTGTCACTTGACACTTGTGGATTTTGTGTGATTAATGACATATTATCTAGGGTTTGTTCATGGTAGCATTTACCCTAAGCCTAATTACCTTGTTAATGACTAAGTAAACCCACTTGAAAAAGGGAAGGATGGGTCACAATCAAAGGAAATTCGAAATTGGACTTGACTTGGGTTTTGAGGGGTCATTAGGTGGTCACAAAGTATCTTTTATGTGAAAAATGAGTTACCCATATGATACTATATCATGTTAGGGACCTAATTTTGACCATGTTAGTGCCTACACAAACTAGGGGGCCCCTTTAACCATGCATTCTTCCATCAATTCTAAATTTGAGTTGTCACATGTGTTTTCTCCCATGTTTCCACTAAGTCAAGCATAGAAAATTTAGAGGAAGACAAGTTTGTAAGAGGAAGTGGCTTGGTGTCTTTGCTAAAATAGTTAGTGGAAAGGCCTTATTAGAGAGTCTTGGACAAACTAGTGGTTTTTTCAGCCACTCTCTAAGTTTAGAGATAGTTAGGGTTTTGGAGGAAAACTAAGGGAGCTCTAAAAAAAATATCATTGCCTTTAGCTTGGACCAAGGTTGGTGTTTCAAATCATGACTATCTCTTTTAGAATTGAATAATGAACCTACAAGTATGGAGTATTTGTTATGGAAACATGCATTGTATTGTGAATCTTTGTATGTTAAAATTTGATATTATGTTGTGATGGTGTGAATATGTATTGTGTTTCATGAAATTTCTTGATTTCTTTATTGATCTCCTTGTTTTGATTTGAAAGTCAAGTATTGTTATGGTGGTGAGGGATTTACTCACCATTTTGGAAGGGAAGAGAAGTCTAGGGTGAAGGTCTTGGTTGGGCTTGAAATATAGTTGAGAACCTTGGAGTATGGACTCTATTGTATGCCATATTCATTCATATCTTGCTTTGGGGGTGATAAGGGAAAGATGGTGAGGAAAGGAAGTCAATGTAGTATAGGCTTCAAGGAAGAAATGATAGTTGGTAGTATGTTTGAAGGATGTTTGTGGAAGCCCCAAAAGGGCATGAAATTTTTTTGAATTATGAAAAGCCCCGAAAGGGCATGGAAAATTGTTTATTGAAAATATGATATGATGTGGCAAATTTCCTTTTTGAAAGCACACCTTCACCCTATGTTCAAGGTTCCAGTGGTGAACCATTGTGAAATACCCTTGGGATGGAATAGTTGGTGTTATGTGATGTGTTTCATGCATTAGCAAGTGTTGCATGTGCATAGCCCATTTGGACCTTGTTTCCCCTACTCAGTGGGTGGCTTCATGGAAGCCTAGGATGTGAGGTGAGCCTCCATGGTTCCAAGTTTTGTATTGTGTTGTAGGTTTTTAAAAAGATGATTCCTATGAAGAGATTAGGGTTTATTCTTGGAAATGTTGGAGACCAAGTGTGTGTGGAGATACAAATCTTCCATGTCATTGTAAATATGTTAGAATGTTAAGTCTCCATGGTTATTTCATTGTGGTGTAAGGAGGGATATTCTTATTATTGTATCTTGTTGAAATCTTGTAAGGAAAGATTGAGAAATTGTATATAGTTTACTTGTAAGGAAATATTCATTGTGAGTTTTCATATTATGTAAATTGATGTAAAATGGAGAATCATGTAAATGAGATACTTCTTCTTGTAAATAAATTGGTAGAAACATTCATAATGGTTATATTCATTTTTATATAGTTGAGTTGATAAAAAGCATAGATGATTGCATTGTAAGTTTATAGGTTATGCATTCAATACAATGAAAAGAAAGTATTATATTCTAATAGTCTATTGCATATGCATGGCAAAATTTTGATATGTCATTTAGTGTAGGAAATTTCATATATGTGAACCTCCCCATTTCTCAGTCACCCACAGTTGATTTTTGTTTAATATAAACAAAGAGTTAAATTTTGGGGTACCATGAAATTCAAAGGATAGATTATGCATACATGACATCAACCTTTAAATAAGAGTGATGGACCAGTCAAGTCAAAATGAAAACAAAAGATAACTTATTGAAGGAGCATATTATGCTCTCTAGAAAATGTATGAGGAAGGAAAATAAATCCTTCCCCAAAATATAGAGCAATAAAATATTAAAAATAATATACCCTAGAATTTTGTACATTAAATATTAATAGAATAAAATATATGCTAAGGGAAAGAACTTTAACAACAACAAATACCTATTCTATAAATATTGCAAATGGAGACTCATATGAGTCATGTCACCTTCATGTCACCATCATACCAGTCAAAAATAATAATATATAAAATTAAAACTTAATGGGTTATGTCAAGACAAGTTCCTACCCCCCTTAGATTTTATAGAATCCTATAAAACATTCCTCTCTGCATAGATAAAATTTAAATACAAAAGAAAAACAATATAAAATAAAACCAACTTCAAACATGGAGATAAGGGACCAAAATTAGGTGCCTATCCTGCAAGGAAAAAAGAAGACAAAGGTATCAAACATGTTACCCACCTCCCTAGGTACTTCATACCTTCATTTATGCATGAAAATATATGATGATATGTTTTCTTGGTCTGACTTTGGTCAGAACACTTCTAGGTGTCCCCATTAATGGGGCACATCAGTGCACCTTCCTAGGATGTTAGGCACTTGGGGGAAGAGTTCAGATTTAGGTTGTTAAAAAGTTAGGTAGGAAGAGTGATGTTGACCAATTACCTAGGCACCTAGGAGAGCCATGCATGATGGGACCCTATCACCTCACATCAGGAATGGGAAAAATGGTGGTGGTGGGCACTTGGGATTATGTTGGGGTAGAAAACATTGGTTGGGTGATGGAATTTTTAGGATATTTGGGGAAAGTATCTTATTAATTGGGATTATTATGATTTTTAGAAAAGCTCTTATTAAATAGGATTAATAGAATGTTAGGGTGGTGAGACCTATGATAGTAGTTAGTAAGATTAAGGTAATTAGTTGGCTTTTAGTGTTTTAAACAAAATACAAATTAATTGATTTGTTGTGAATAGACATTGAATTGTAGGATTTATTTAGTAATTACAAAATAACTATTTTATATATAGATATTTGTGGATGGGTAGGTATATGTATTAGTCATGATTAAGTAGTTGGTAATTAAGTAATCTTCTCTAGTTAGAAACACAAATTTATTATTTGGAGGAATAATCTAAGAATCATTCATAGTTAAAAGTAATGGTTCATAGTTGACAATGTAAGAAATAGAATCATAATTCTTGATTGAACTCTTATATTTCCTTATTCATCTTCATTAAATAATAATGGTATGATTTCCTGATAATGATAAAGTATTGGTAAATTGTAATACATCATAGAATTTAGAAAAAAAAAAATTAAAAATTGGGTTGTGTTTTGCCTTTTATATCTAGGCATGACATAAAGGTTGAGGATTTAGGATTGGTTTATTTTTTGAGGTGGGGGATTGGTTTTAGTTGGTTGGGGTTATTTGGTGGTGGTTTTGGATTTTTTGGAGGTGTTTGTGGATGGGTTTCCAAATCATCAAGAGCGTTTTGTGCTTGGCTTGAATACATGATTAATCATAATGCAATTACAACCTATTTTAACAAATAATAAAAAAACATAAAACCCTACTTTCTATTAAGAAAAATAAACTTCATAACAAAAGAAAACAAATTAATAATATAACTTACCTCATTGATGATTGAACAATTTTTTGGTTGCAATTTCTGATATTTGATAGTAACTAGATAGGCAATACTAACCTATGTGTTATTTATTATGAGTGTTGTAAAAAATAATGTGGATTGTGGTTTCTTTATAATAATAAATTTTGTATTTTGTATTTTTGATAATATCACATATCCAATATTATAAAAAAAATTATTAGGCATGGTAGAATGATTTTTCTTTGGCCATGTGTATTGACACCTATGCCAATTAAAAAGTCAACAAGGTTTCTAAAGGACTTTAGACGAGTGAAAAGAGGTTTTTCTTTCAAATCATTTCTTTTTAGAATACCACAATTTTGCACATAACTTTATGTAAGGCATAACTAAAGCATTTCATTATGTTAAATCATTAAATGGTTTTCTTTCATACTTAGGATAATATGTATATTTAAGTTGCACTTGTAGTAGTTAGTATGGGTCTAGAGTCTAGGTGAGTAATAAAAGCTAGATGTTTAGCACTCTCAAGTGAAAATAGTTTCTTTAAATATGGTTTAATAATTCTGGTATGCTATATGCATCCATTTCTTCTTAATTTATTTGAATCTATTAGAAGGAATGAAGGTCTATAATTTTTCATGGTGCTAATATGTTTGACAAGGTAGTGTTGGATCCTAATTTAACAGTGATTTCAACTACTAGGAAGTTGAAATAAAATGCATATAAGGGAAGCTAACTCCTATAATGGATACACTTTGCTTAGAACCCAAACCAACTATAAGGGTAAACCCCTTCTTTACTTCATGGTTTGCAAAACCTAGGCAGGTCAACATTAGATTCCTTTATGTCACTATTGCAAAAACATAAGTCTAAATCTATATTAAGCAGATGAAAATCCCAAAATCTTTCTGTGCTTGTGTAATGAAAAAGGCATGAAATAGCTTCTAACATGACCTATAAGATTCACAAACTAAGTATGGGTATCCTTTTCATCTCTACAACATGAAAAGGAAATAGATTTTGATTATGAATTGATTTCACCATAACCCATTAATGAAACAACAAGAAACATGTGGATCCTATGACTGATTAGTGCCTTATCCATTTGATATTCCACAAATTATAACATATATCAAGATATTAGTGATATATCTATTCACTCTATGAATAAGACATCAATGTTCACAAAAAATCTCATGCTCATCAAAATTCTTCCATGAAACTTGCAACCCTATCAAGATACATCAAACATTTACTTGATTCTTTGAATCAATGGAAAAACACATTGAGACATACATCCCAAAATGTGTTGCAACTAGGATCTATGTTCTTTGTCCATAAATCACCAAGAAATTGTAAACAACAGAGATAGGAGACAAGAATCAAAATGAAAATAACTCCATTTTCTATTTTATATGCATTTCCTTGAGAAAAATGTATTCAAGATGCATGGAAATAACTCATAAAACACCAAATAGACCAGAACTTAAAACTATAACTTCATTGTTACTATTCATACAATAGAGAATGCTAAGAAAATGGTGGAATCATAGCTATAGAAACTTGTCCAAAAGACTGGAACCAACCCTCTACAAAGAAAGAGAAAAAGAAGATATAGAAGGAAAAAAATCTTGGATTTGATCAATAACTACCACTTGTCCACTTTAATCTTCATCCATCGCTAAAGAAAAGCTTCTATCTTCTCTCTATAGCTAAAAACTAGATCAAATCTCATTATTATGCATAAAAAATTTGTAAATTTCCATCCCCAAATGATGGGAAACCCTCTTTTGAAAGAATATCATTTTTGCTACCAAAATGTTGCCAAAAGTCCCACTAAATTGGTTAGGAGACAAAATAACATTGTTAGCAAGACCCTCTCTAAGTTTGGTGGATATGCACTTCAACATGTTGTTACAAACTGAAATTGAATTGCCAAATGAGAATATAGTTGGAAATAGAGCACGTCAGACAAATATGGACATAACTTTCACCCACTTCTACCTCTACAAGATTTGATGACAAAAACAAAAATTAGACTCTAAGACCTTTTTGCTGATACATGATAGTGTTATATTTTCTTAAAAACTAGGTCTAGGGCATCTAGTTGAAGCTCAAAAATAAATTGGATGAACATGCCATTAAAATATTGAAAATACTTCATTTATTATAAAGTTAAAACTTTACAATAAAACACCGTTTCATTTAAAATCTATATGTGCATTTATTTTTGAGAGAGATTAAAATATTATTTTGATTCTTTTTTAAATTTTCTCTCCTTCCAATTTTGAGTCAAACCTAGTTAACCAACATGTATAACATATGTCACCATCTTACTTTTTGCTAACAACATAGTCACCACCTAGTCAGCCACATAGTTGGATGCTCTTCCACATAATTTCCACATGGAAATCTCTCATTGCTCATTTGGTTTTCTACCTTGCACTACTCCATCACCTAGGCCTGTGATCATGTGTCATGCTTTGATTGGGTCGTCTTGTCAAAATAATTAATGGTCAAACATCTTCCCAAGATGACTTAAAAAAAGTCATCAATTCCTTACCACATGGTGAAATCTTGTTGAATCTTACCTAAGCCTATCTTGCCGCATGTCACAATGTCACTTTGTCACAAAGCCACCTCAGTATCTACTACATCATCAACAACATCATGAAGCTCTACCATGCATCAACCTCATGTAGTCATTCTACATTTTTTTTGTGACATGTGTTAGTCACATTACACATCACCACCTACCACGTCAGTAGTGACTTAATGATGTTCTACCATATATCATCTTTGCTATCTTGGCATCCTCAATTTCTATGCCATGTATAGGATTTTCATTGGCTTTTCTATCACCAGTTCATCCCATGTCATTGACATGATTGGTCAAAAATTACTTTGTCATTATGCCTAACTTGATTGCACTAACCCCATGTGAAAGTTATCTTCTTGTCTCCAAGTGTACACCACTTGAGATACTTAATAATAAAATGCTAGCATATAAAAATAACACAAAAACTCACCACACATAAAATGTGGGATAAAAGACCATACATAAAGCCTTTCAAATATCTAACCCCACATCAATGTGCATCTGGCATGTTTTGTATCAAAACACCCCTCTATATATGATGCACAAATTTAAAAACATGCACAGGCCTATGCAGTTAATGGCAAATGAAAAGAGAAAAATGAAGTGCCCTGATTTTCTTATTTTTTTGTGCTACTTACTTTTGCATCACCGATCAAGCACATATTACAAGTGTAAATGGGTGTGATTATAACTGGAAAGGCATGCTACAATTAAATCCAATGCTTTTTTTCTTTTACACTAACCCCTTATTGATGTGGGCTTCATCTCTACAATGGAAATAAAAGTTTTCAATGAATCACACAAAGAGGAAGCCTAATAAATTCATTTATTTGGTATATTTTACTTGTTTTAATATCAGCAAAAAGGGTAAAAACATTGAAAGAAAATCACTTTTTTTCCTTGTGCATTTGCATGTTAGCTGAGAGAGACACTCAAAATCTAACTAGCAACTATATTCATCACATTTTCCTTCTAGTTTGTGTATCCTCCATTGATCACATTTCAACATGTATACTAAGCAACTAGAACCCTCTTTGAACTAGTGGTAGGGCTTATCTATATTCAACCTATGATCATTTCTAAATCATGATCTTTTTGGAACTTGGTAAGGAATCCTTAGAAAGCACGACTCACCAAGATAGAGTGGTCACTAAAAGTTTAGGAAATCATAAAATAAGAAATTAGGATCACTGCACATACATCAATATTAGGCAAATACAGTGGAGGATGAAGCAATTCTATCCCTATCTTGTGCTTATTTTTCTCCTAGCAGATTGGGAATGAGCATTGATAATAAAACCTTTAATCTTGAATATTGTCTAATCCATTGTCTGACTTCTTCAGAGTTTTCACCACTTCTATTTTGAAGCTCTTCCTTAAGCTTTTCCATCTCTTGCCTCATCAATTGTATCTCCTATTTCCTTTTCTCATCTTGCCTTAGTTTTTAGTCTCTAAGGTATTTCACTATCTCTATATTGGTCATCCTTGTAGATAAACCTCCTTCATCTTCTCCTTCCATGGTGTTAATAGATCTTTTACCCTAATGGATCTTAGGTTGCTCTAATACCACTTGATGCAGAGCTCTCCCTTATATAGGAAACTAGGTTGTGGTGTGGCCTTATGACTTCTTCAAATACCCCAAGATGGAGTCAAGAGACGGATATACACCTTTGTATGAAGTTTACTAAAAAATATGAAATAGGTACTCAAAAGAGCACAACTAGGTCTCTAAGCACAATATCACTAAATACTAGGGATTTTCTTGAAATTGGAACCCATGTGTTCAAAGGGGAATGGAAAGGTTCCTGAACATCTAACAAACTCAACTTGATGGGTTAGAATAGCCTAACTTATGCCCAGTAGTCTCGAATAGGAAAATTGGCTTTTAGGCCTAGGAGCCCAAATTAGCCCTACCCAAGAGGGAAAGAGAACTTGGTTTGAAATTGTTCCAAAAGATCTAGAAAAAAATTTTGACATCTAGATGCCCTTTTGGGAGATGCTTCAAACTCAAAGGTTTTAGACTCCCAACTATTCAGATGACCACCAAACAAAAAATGCAACAAGTAACCTTGTTATGCCTAATTAATTGGGTTTGTGAAGAAATTACTTACCAAGCTATTGATCAAGCTTAACCACCAACTAAGAAACTAGGAGGGATCTATTAGATATAACATTTCACCATTAGAATGGTTTTATCCATCCCCTAAGTGCCTTTGACACTTCAATACCCATTGTCCTAAACTAAATAGATAGAGATGTTTGACCTAGGGATGGATTGTAAATAACTTTTTCCCCATATTCCATAGTTATGAGGTCTTATATTACACCCTCCCAACTTGCACTTTCCTAAGTGGCATCAGATCCCCATAATGGAAATACAGGTTAGGGCATTTTTGACAAAACTTGTCAATGAAATAAGGATTTTGGTGCACATGGGGAATAATGTTGAATATCTTTTGATGCTGATCACTTAAATCCTTCAAAAAACTTGCATTCTTCTCCTAAGACATCATATATTCAAATTCAAACAATCATTTGCCTCTACCAATTTGTACCAGTCTGTACAGTTACATGCTACAACAAATTATAAGAAAAAATGAGAGATTTTATTGATTTCAAATTGAAAAAGCACATATTATATCTTCCACCCACCTAAAATTGATATTTGAAGACTTAACCCAACCAATCCAATTGATTTTAAAAGGTTATGACCATTTTGGAGAAATTATGCAAAAGTTGTCAAGCAATTTTTGTTGTAAAGTGTAACTTTTTGCATTTTTTGCAAAATGTGGACTATGACCACACTAGGACCTTCCTCTAGTAACCTAGGGGCATAAAACATGTTAGGAATC